>CM060095.1:3901586-4086986 GCA_030522485.1 Stenchaetothrips biformis | reverse complement strand
ATCTTAATTGGCTTTTGAAAATATTTTTCAAGGGTGTACCACCCGGTCCACGGTCGAAGACAGACTTCAACGTGTCCGTCCTGGGTCCTCCTTTGAGCATCTTGAACCCGTATGCCGCAGCCGAACGTCCGGCGTCCTTTCCAACCCCTATCTTTCTTGGACTCTCCTTCACACAAGTAAGAACGCCTACAGCTTGATTGATGCCCTCAACGATATCAGCAGATATTTTGAACAGTCGCCCGGCTCCATGACATTGGCTAAATTTATGACAGAGCTCTCTGGTGCTACCATCGTTACGCACTTCATTGAGCCTTATGTTCTTCCCACATGGCACAAGCTCCCTGTTGTTCCTGTAGCCACAGTTGCTGATCCTCAGTACGTGACACACACAATTTGCACAGCATGTTCACTTCCTTGTTGGTCGTGCTCCCGCCGCCGGCGTTATTCCATACCCCGACATCGAGCGAGCCTCCAGAAACCTCACCGTCCTTGAGGAACACATCCATGTTGCCAACGAAGATCCATTCCCTGTTGAAGAATTTGACGTACGAAAGTATATTGAACCTGATGTATTCTGGTTCTCTCCCTACTCCGTTAATACTGCTGTGTACAACTATTCCTGGACAAACGGCTTCAAGATTGAAACCGCTGAGATTGATGGAATCACCATTCCAATTTCAAACCCTAATTTCTCATTAAACCAGAATAACTCACAATTCATGCAAGGAACTGTACCCCTAAGGAAAATTAAGGCGTACATTCCATCCACCGACGCTAACAACCAGCTTCTCGTCACCTCAAGAGTTGACCTGATTCCACCGGTTCAAGCCGTCTTCATCACCCTCCGAGATTCATCGAGGATGTGCTTCCAGTCTTCGACACCAGGAACACCATCATCCCTCCAATTGAACTCTCCGGCTTTCATAGGACTCCCAGATTTGCATCTCTGTTTGACGCTTTCACCACAGCATCATGGAAATCATCTGAAGATCCTCCCCTTCCAGACAACTCCCTACTCTTCTGGTCATCATATAGATATACTTCTGATTCTAATATCCTCACTGATAGAGTCGTTCATATGTATTCTAGCCTAAGACCGATGTACGGACTTACTGTCCCGTTAGAACGGACTCAACATCCCTCTGTTTTGTTCGCTTACTAATCTGTTTATAGAATAAGTTTTAATCGCAACTAGGATTTTTGCGCTTTTATTCATTGTTCTATTTTTAATTTGTATTCATTTATAACTAATAAATAAAACAAAAAAAATCTTCTAGGTATGAATTTTAAAACCCTTTTTAATTTTCCTTAATATTCTGTAAAATCCGAAATTGTAAAAACCTATGATGCTGTAGTGTTGGGACACTTCGAGTGGTAAAGGGCGTAAAGGACGACAGAGAGTGAAGGATTGACTGGTTTATTAGGAGAACCGAACAGCTCGAGACCAGGCTACAGACTGTTGCCGGGCCAGAGGCGAGGCTCAACTTACAGGTTTGGCAACAATAGCGATAGAAGTGGAAGGGGAACTGAGCAAGGGTCCGGAACTCACCCCTGTTCGTTCCGGAACCGAGGTGTTCCGCGTTCCGTTCCGGAACTGGAACTTCATGTAACGGGGGTGGTTGGAACTTGTTCCGATCAGACTCCGTGTCTCATTCCGGATGCGGAATATGGTCCGCCCCGGACCGGGTCCACTGCTAGGAACTGAGCCACGGTCCCTTAGGAGGAACGTTCCCATCCGGACCCGATCCGAAGCGGAAACTTGGAACTCGGAACCGGGTTACGTGACCCCCCCCCCCATTTTTCTTGGCAAATGTGCAAACAGTAGGGCCGTGGTCGTGTGGCCCGCAACAACAACATAGACAAATAATAACATATTTCGGTTTTTGAATGTCGCGATTGTTGTTTTATTGGTGCACTTACGTACGTACAGTGCACCGACCGACTGACGACGGGAGGGAGGGAGGGGGGGAGGGGGCGTGAGCGAGGTCGTGCTGCGGTTCTCGAGGGAGGGCGACGACGCTGCGTTTGTGGTCAGGGGAGCGGTGAACACGTTCACCGCGCTCCCCCTTCCACCCTTAAGCTCCTTGATCGCGGTATGCAGTCAAGTTATTTAGAGAAACAAGCGGCCTTAAAATAAATACTGGGACAGTGGCCCCACCGACCACACTTTGCAGGGGTCCCTGCTGGGCCAGACCCGACACGCCTGAGCGGTGAACACGTTCACCCCGCTCCCCCTTCCACCCTAAAGCTCCTTGATCGCGGTATGCAGCCCTTCCGCAAGGTAATTCATACTTGTTCGACCGTACTGCTGGAAGGAGACTGGTCCAGTTCTGATTCTGAGTGGGATGATGACTCGTCCCCAGAACTGTTCATCGACGAGAAGTCGCTGCAAGATCCTTTGCAAATATCGCTGTATCATCCAAACAACGGACATTTGTCAGTGTGGCTGACACCATGTCTCCTCCGCTCTTGGCCGCTTCGTCACGCTGCCCGTGTGGTGGGGCCTGACAAATCTGACCTGGCCGGCGCTGGCACCGCAGGTCAGTCTGCCGGAGCCGCTGGTGACACCCCCCGCAGCCAGCATTCTGAACGCTTTCTGGCACGATAGAGGAGGGTGATGAGGTGTGTAGAGGGCGTTAAAGCAACTGAAACCTATTTTTAAACTCAGAAAAAGATGTTAGTTGGTCCGACTAACAGTTAGGTTGAAATTGAGACGTTCAAGTCCTTAGTTCTTAGAACCGACTCTAGTTGTCACCAACTTATTCTTAATTATCACAGTAAATTGTGCCTTACAAAATGGCAAACATCACATATTTTTCAAGGTGGGCGAAGGGGGTCTGGAGGGGGGTGGGAGTGGGGAGGTGGTCTTTTCACAAACAAGGAATCTCACTCGTCAATTCTGTCATCCTACCACCATTACAAGACAACAAAGTCTGGGCATCGTTCTTCAGTGAGTAAGGCACTCAATCTCTGCCGGTCAGCATAGACCTAGCATTGACCTAAATCTGACTCTGTTTTTTGGCCCGTCCCGTATTATTTATGAAAAAAAATATCGAAGGACGGGCATATAGTATAATGCGTGCTGTGCTTTCGCCCGTCCGTCCGTCCGTCCGTCCGAGGTCTTCCCGTGGTCCGATCTTCACCAAATTTGGTATGCAGCCTCCTAGGGTGAACCAAAGAACCGCCCGGTGACGCCTTTTTTCGATCCGAGCCCCAGGGGCGCTGCTGCAGGTGCATCTTGGTTTACATGGTGTACAGGAGGATCTCTGCAACGGAGGCCGCTAGAAGGGCATGTAGGGGTATTTTTGGAATCGGGGCGACGAAATAAGGACGACGGTGTTAATTTCGAGCCGATCGGAAAAGTTTTGGCCCAGGTTCGAATCCCGGTGGGGTAAAAATACGATCAAAATTTTCGACTCGAGTTTGACATTGTTTCAAATGTTTTCGGGGGTGCCGATAACGAAAATGAGATCCATTTTGACCCCTGACCCAGGTTCGAACCCCGGTGGGGTAAAATACGACCAAAGTTTTCAACTCGAGCTTGACATTGTTTCGTATGTTTTTGAGGGTGCTGATGACGAAAATGGCATCCATTTTGACCCCAGACCCACTTACGAATCCCGGTAGGGTCAAATGCAACCAAAATTTTTCCTTTTTGATCCCGAACTGGACCCAGGCGGTCGAGTGCCGTTTCCGTCACATAGGACCCTAATCTTTATTTCGAGGTAGACATGGTTTCATACGTTTAGGGTGCTGATGACGAAAGTAACATCTATTTAGTTTCCGACAGAGATTCGCATCACTATTGGCTAAAATACGACAGCAATTGCGAATGTTTTAAACGTACGGGACAGGCCAAAGATGCCGATTTGTATCGCCACTTTCCCTGTTTCTGTTGCCATATCGTTTGTACCTTTTTGTATCTGCCGCAAAGTTCTTTATGCACCGTCTAAAAATAACTAAAGTAGCAAATTGAGGATTTTCACTGAGCAATATTTTTGGGTTTAGCTAGAGAGATAAGGGGGCGAAAGCGAGAGGGGTCTGGCTGAACTGACTCCCCCGCTTTTAAAATTAGACCCAAACAAGGAAGCTCCCTTTTAAACAAGATAGCTTTACTGGGATTTAATGTCAAATTATAATCCGTCATTCTTTGCAGAGTTTGTTCGAACATTCGAGCAACCCGTTAAATTTTTGGATCCCAAAACAATATCATCCATAAAATATATTTCCCCCAGATTTTTCAGCACTAACGCCATAGCCATAAGAAGTCCATACTTTCCCTTTCCCCAGACCAGCTGCCTTTCCTAGCCGGACCCAGATACACAGGAATTGTCCTTGGCTCTATTAGGAAAAGTGACAGTGTTCTGCGTGTCAACAATTGTGCATGGCTGGAAGCTTTTAAAAGAGTCGGACTTTAAAACAAAGTCCTTCGCAGGTATCAATATCAGAATCCTGAAAGGCCTGAAAGGCACTGACAGTCCAGGGGCGCTGCTTCCAGGAACATTCTTAGAGATGTGTTAAAAGCCTTGAACACGAAATATGTAAGTAGTTCAATGAGGAGGGGCAGTTCTATCACGGTTTTACAGTTCTTCTCCTTTACATGGGTATTGTTGATTACAGCTACTCGGTCAGCGAACGCGCGCAGTTGAACCATCGCCGGCGTGGTCTAAGGTACAAGCTCGCTGATCAAATATTTTCCAAGGTGGGCGAAGGGGGGAGAAGGGGGTCTGAAGGGGGGTGGGAGTGGGGAGGTGGTCTTTTCACAAACAAGGAATCTCACACCAAGTTTGTCATCCTACCAACGTTACTGGACGACTTACTCGGGGCCTCATTCCTCAGTAGGTGCCTAATTGATTCGTGACCCACGATTGATTTTTTACCTTACCTGTTGTTCTGTTCCTTCCTCAGAATAGAGAGGGCCGCCCGAGGCCATACCCTTCGACTTAGCTCAATAAAAATTTGTCTTGAAGTTCATTTTACTAAAGTCTATCCACCACACAAATTTGGGCCCAAACAAAAAAAAGGCCATTTTGGAGGTGTGCTCCTTTGATATGGAAACACTCTTTTGTATCTTTCTACTAAGTACGGCGAGTCGAGCGACACCTCGTAAGGGCCGATCGGACTTACCTGGGCGAATTGGTAGCGTCGCTTTCGTGGAAGAAAAAGCGTAATTTTCACGTTTTACAAGTTTGGAATTTTTTAACAGGTCTTTTAAAATCTTTACGCAGCTTAAACAGGCGGGCTAGTGGCAGGCAGCCGACAAGCGAGCGGGACGGGTGCAGGGGTGGAGGTTCGTTTTAAGATGGCGGACCAGAGGGGCATACCCTGCGTTTCTCTAACGGATGTAGGGCTCTACGGAGTGTATGCCTTTGCAGGGCGCACTGTTTATTCAACGAATGTGACGTCAGATTCGTTAGAATGTGAACTTTGTCACGTTAGTTTGATTACGATGTCACATTATCGGTTGATTGGTTCAGCGGGGAGCATCTTTTCTCGCCTAGGCCCCCCCCCCCTAGTAATTTCTGACGAAGTAAACAAAGGCAAAGCTCACAGAGTCGGGATTCTTCGTCAACAGGTTCTCAACAGCGCCCCTGTGGCACCAGTGAGGGTCCCGGACGAGAGCGTGAGCGAGGTCGTGCTGCGGTTCTCGAGGGAGGGCGACGACGCTGCGTTTGTGGTCAGGGGAGCGGTGAACACGTTCACCGCGCTCCCCCTTCCACCCTTAAGCTCCTTGATCGCGGTATGCAGTCAAGTTATTTAGAGAAACAAGCGGCCTTAAAATAAATACTGGGACAGTGGCCCCACCGACCACACTTTGCAGGGGTCCCTGCTGGGCCAGACCCGACACGCCTGAGCGGTGAACACGTTCACCCCGCTCCCCCTTCCACCCTAAAGCTCCTTGATCGCGGTATGCAGCCCTTCCGCAAGGTAATTCATACTTGTTCGACCGTACTGCTGGAAGGAGACTGGTCCAGTTCTGATTCTGAGTGGGATGATGACTCGTCCCCAGAACTGTTCATCGACGAGAAGTCGCTGCAAGATCCTTTGCAAATATCGCTGTATCATCCAACAACGACATTTGTCAGTGTGGCTGACACCATGTCTCCTCCGCTCTTGGCCGCTTCGTCACGCTGCCCGTGTGGTGGGGCCTGACAAATCTGACCTGGCCGGCGCTGGCACCGCAGGTCAGTCTGCCGGAGCCGCTGGTGACACCCCCCGCAGCCAGCATTCTGAACGCTTTCTGGCACCGATAGAGGAGGGTGATGAGGTGTGTAGAGGGCGTTAAGCAACTGAAACCTATTTTTAAACTCAGAAAAAGATGTTAGTTGGTCCGACTAACAGTTAGGTTGAAATTGAGACGTTCAAGTCCTTAGTTCTTAGAACCGACTCTAGTTGTCACCAACTTATTCTTAATTATCACAGTAAATTGTGCCTTACAAAATGGCAAACATCACATATTTTTCAAGGTGGGCGAAGGGGGTCTGGAGGGGGGTGGGAGTGGGGAGGTGGTCTTTTCACAAACAAGGAATCTCACTCGTCAATTCTGTCATCCTACCACCATTACAAGACAACAAAGTCTGGGCATCGTTCTTCAGTGAGTAAGGCACTCAATCTCTGCCGGTCAGCATAGACCTAGCATTGACCTAATCTGACTCTGTTTTTTGGCCCGTCCCGTATTATTTATGAAAAAAAATATCGAAGGACGGGCATATAGTATAATGCGTGCTGTGCTTTCGCCCGTCCGTCCGTCCGTCCGTCCGAGGTCTTCCCGTGGTCCGATCTTCACCAAATTTGGTATGCAGCCTCCTAGGGTGAACCAAAGAACCGCCCGGTGACGCCTTTTTTCGATCCGAGCCCCAGGGGCGCTGCTGCAGGTGCATCTTGGTTTACATGGTGTACAGGAGGATCTCTGCAACGGAGGCCGCTAGAAGGGCATGTAGGGGTATTTTTGGAATCGGGGCGACGAAATAAGGACGACGGTGTTAATTTCGAGCCGATCGGAAAAGTTTTGGCCCAGGTTCGAATCCCGGTGGGGTAAAAATACGATCAAAATTTTCGACTCGAGTTTGACATTGTTTCAAATGTTTTCGGGGGTGCCGATAACGAAAATGAGATCCATTTTGACCCCTGACCCAGGTTCGAACCCCGGTGGGGTAAAATACGACCAAAGTTTTCAACTCGAGCTTGACATTGTTTCGTATGTTTTTGAGGGTGCTGATGACGAAAATGGCATCCATTTTGACCCCAGACCCACTTACGAATCCCGGTAGGGTCAAATGCAACCAAAATTTTTCCTTTTTGATCCCGAACTGGACCCAGGCGGTCGAGTGCCGTTTCCGTCACATAGGACCCTAATCTTTATTTCGAGGTAGACATGGTTTCATACGTTTAGGGTGCTGATGACGAAAGTAACATCTATTTAGTTTCCGACAGAGATTCGCATCACTATTGGCTAAAATACGACAGCAATTGCGAATGTTTTAAATGTACGGGACAGGCCAAAGATGCCGATTTGTATCGCCACTTTCCCTGTTTCTGTTGCCATATCGTTGTACCTTTTTGTATCTGCCGCAAAGTTCTTTATGCACCGTCTAAAATAACTAAAGTAGCAAATTGAGGATTTTCACTGAGCAATATTTTTGGGTTTAGCTAGAGAGATAAGGGGGCGAAAGCGAGAGGGGTCTGGCTGAACTGACTCCCCCGCTTTTAAAATTAGACCCAAACAAGGAAGCTCCCTTTTAAACAAGATAGCTTTACTGGGATTTAATGTCAAATTATAATCCGTCATTCTTTGCAGAGTTTGTTCGAACATTCGAGCAACCCGTTAAATTTTTGGATCCCAAAACAATATCATCCATAAAATATATTTCCCCCAGATTTTTCAGCACTAACGCCATAGCCATAAGAAGTCCATACTTTCCCTTTCCCCAGACCAGCTGCCTTTCCTAGCCGGACCCAGATACACAGGAATTGTCCTTGGCTCTATTAGGAAAAGTGACAGTGTTCTGCGTGTCAACAATTGTGCATGGCTGGAAGCTTTTAAAAGAGTCGGACTTTAAAACAAAGTCCTTCGCAGGTATCAATATCAGAATCCTGAAAGGCCTGAAAGGCACTGACAGTCCAGGGGCGCTGCTTCCAGGAACATTCTTAGAGATGTGTTAAAAGCCTTGAACACGAAATATGTAAGTAGTTCAATGAGGAGGGGCAGTTCTATCACGGTTTTACAGTTCTTCTCCTTTACATGGGTATTGTTGATTACAGCTACTCGGTCAGCGAACGCGCGCAGTTGAACCATCGCCGGCGTGGTCTAAGGTACAAGCTCGCTGATCAAATATTTTCCAAGGTGGGCGAAGGGGGGAGAAGGGGGTCTGAAGGGGGGTGGGAGTGGGGAGGTGGTCTTTTCACAAACAAGGAATCTCACACCAAGTTTGTCATCCTACCAACGTTACTGGACGACTTACTCGGGGCCTCATTCCTCAGTAGGTGCCTAATTGATTCGTGACCCACGATTGATTTTTTACCTTACCTGTTGTTCTGTTCCTTCCTCAGAATAGAGAGGGCCGCCCGAGGCCATACCCTTCGACTTAGCTCAATAAAAATTTGTCTTGAAGTTCATTTTACTAAAGTCTATCCACCACACAAATTTGGGCCCAAACAAAAAAAAGGCCATTTTGGAGGTGTGCTCCTTTGATATGGAAACACTCTTTTGTATCTTTCTACTAAGTACGGCGAGTCGAGCGACACCTCGTAAGGGCCGATCGGACTTACCTGGGCGAATTGGTAGCGTCGCTTTCGTGGAAGAAAAAGCGTAATTTTCACGTTTTACAAGTTTGGAATTTTTTAACAGGTCTTTTAAAATCTTTACGCAGCTTAAACAGGCGGGCTAGTGGCAGGCAGCCGACAAGCGAGCGGGACGGGTGCAGGGGTGGAGGTTCGTTTTAAGATGGCGGACCAGAGGGGCATACCCTGCGTTTCTCTAACGGATGTAGGGCTCTACGGAGTGTATGCCTTTGCAGGGCGCACTGTTTATTCAACGAATGTGACGTCAGATTCGTTAGAATGTGAACTTTGTCACGTTAGTTTGATTACGATGTCACATTATCGGTTGATTGGTTCAGCGGGGAGCATCTTTTCTCGCCTAGGCCCCCCCCCCTAGTAATTTCTGACGAAGTAAACAAAGGCAAAGCTCACAGAGTCGGGATTCTTCGTCAACAGGTTCTCAACAGCGCCCCTGTGGCACCAGTGAGGGTCCCGGACGAGAGCGTGAGCGAGGTCGTGCTGCGGTTCTCGAGGGAGGGCGACGACGCTGCGTTTGTGGTCAGGGGAGCGGTGAACACGTTCACCGCGCTCCCCCTTCCACCCTTAAGCTCCTTGATCGCGGTATGCAGTCAAGTTATTTAGAGAAACAAGCGGCCTTAAAATAAATACTGGGACAGTGGCCCCACCGACCACACTTTGCAGGGGTCCCTGCTGGGCCAGACCCGACACGCCTGAGCGGTGAACACGTTCACCCCGCTCCCCCTTCCACCCTAAAGCTCCTTGATCGCGGTATGCAGCCCTTCCGCAAGGTAATTCATACTTGTTCGACCGTACTGCTGGAAGGAGACTGGTCCAGTTCTGATTCTGAGTGGGATGATGACTCGTCCCCAGAACTGTTCATCGACGAGAAGTCGCTGCAAGATCCTTTGCAAATATCGCTGTATCATCCAACAACGACATTTGTCAGTGTGGCTGACACCATGTCTCCTCCGCTCTTGGCCGCTTCGTCACGCTGCCCGTGTGGTGGGGCCTGACAAATCTGACCTGGCCGGCGCTGGCACCGCAGGTCAGTCTGCCGGAGCCGCTGGTGACACCCCCCGCAGCCAGCATTCTGAACGCTTTCTGGCACCGATAGAGGAGGGTGATGAGGTGTGTAGAGGGCGTTAAGCAACTGAAACCTATTTTTAAACTCAGAAAAAGATGTTAGTTGGTCCGACTAACAGTTAGGTTGAAATTGAGACGTTCAAGTCCTTAGTTCTTAGAACCGACTCTAGTTGTCACCAACTTATTCTTAATTATCACAGTAAATTGTGCCTTACAAAATGGCAAACATCACATATTTTTCAAGGTGGGCGAAGGGGGTCTGGAGGGGGGTGGGAGTGGGGAGGTGGTCTTTTCACAAACAAGGAATCTCACTCGTCAATTCTGTCATCCTACCACCATTACAAGACAACAAAGTCTGGGCATCGTTCTTCAGTGAGTAAGGCACTCAATCTCTGCCGGTCAGCATAGACCTAGCATTGACCTAATCTGACTCTGTTTTTTGGCCCGTCCCGTATTATTTATGAAAAAAAATATCGAAGGACGGGCATATAGTATAATGCGTGCTGTGCTTTCGCCCGTCCGTCCGTCCGTCCGTCCGAGGTCTTCCCGTGGTCCGATCTTCACCAAATTTGGTATGCAGCCTCCTAGGGTGAACCAAAGAACCGCCCGGTGACGCCTTTTTTCGATCCGAGCCCCAGGGGCGCTGCTGCAGGTGCATCTTGGTTTACATGGTGTACAGGAGGATCTCTGCAACGGAGGCCGCTAGAAGGGCATGTAGGGGTATTTTTGGAATCGGGGCGACGAAATAAGGACGACGGTGTTAATTTCGAGCCGATCGGAAAAGTTTTGGCCCAGGTTCGAATCCCGGTGGGGTAAAAATACGATCAAAATTTTCGACTCGAGTTTGACATTGTTTCAAATGTTTTCGGGGGTGCCGATAACGAAAATGAGATCCATTTTGACCCCTGACCCAGGTTCGAACCCCGGTGGGGTAAAATACGACCAAAGTTTTCAACTCGAGCTTGACATTGTTTCGTATGTTTTTGAGGGTGCTGATGACGAAAATGGCATCCATTTTGACCCCAGACCCACTTACGAATCCCGGTAGGGTCAAATGCAACCAAAATTTTTCCTTTTTGATCCCGAACTGGACCCAGGCGGTCGAGTGCCGTTTCCGTCACATAGGACCCTAATCTTTATTTCGAGGTAGACATGGTTTCATACGTTTAGGGTGCTGATGACGAAAGTAACATCTATTTAGTTTCCGACAGAGATTCGCATCACTATTGGCTAAAATACGACAGCAATTGCGAATGTTTTAAATGTACGGGACAGGCCAAAGATGCCGATTTGTATCGCCACTTTCCCTGTTTCTGTTGCCATATCGTTGTACCTTTTTGTATCTGCCGCAAAGTTCTTTATGCACCGTCTAAAATAACTAAAGTAGCAAATTGAGGATTTTCACTGAGCAATATTTTTGGGTTTAGCTAGAGAGATAAGGGGGCGAAAGCGAGAGGGGTCTGGCTGAACTGACTCCCCCGCTTTTAAAATTAGACCCAAACAAGGAAGCTCCCTTTTAAACAAGATAGCTTTACTGGGATTTAATGTCAAATTATAATCCGTCATTCTTTGCAGAGTTTGTTCGAACATTCGAGCAACCCGTTAAATTTTTGGATCCCAAAACAATATCATCCATAAAATATATTTCCCCCAGATTTTTCAGCACTAACGCCATAGCCATAAGAAGTCCATACTTTCCCTTTCCCCAGACCAGCTGCCTTTCCTAGCCGGACCCAGATACACAGGAATTGTCCTTGGCTCTATTAGGAAAAGTGACAGTGTTCTGCGTGTCAACAATTGTGCATGGCTGGAAGCTTTTAAAAGAGTCGGACTTTAAAACAAAGTCCTTCGCAGGTATCAATATCAGAATCCTGAAAGGCCTGAAAGGCACTGACAGTCCAGGGGCGCTGCTTCCAGGAACATTCTTAGAGATGTGTTAAAAGCCTTGAACACGAAATATGTAAGTAGTTCAATGAGGAGGGGCAGTTCTATCACGGTTTTACAGTTCTTCTCCTTTACATGGGTATTGTTGATTACAGCTACTCGGTCAGCGAACGCGCGCAGTTGAACCATCGCCGGCGTGGTCTAAGGTACAAGCTCGCTGATCAAATATTTTCCAAGGTGGGCGAAGGGGGGAGAAGGGGTCTGAAGGGGGGTGGGAGTGGGGAGGTGGTCTTTTCACAAACAAGGAATCTCACACCAAGTTTGTCATCCTACCAACGTTACTGGACGACTTACTCGGGGCCTCATTCCTCAGTAGGTGCCTAATTGATTCGTGACCCACGATTGATTTTTTACCTTACCTGTTGTTCTGTTCCTTCCTCAGAATAGAGAGGGCCGCCCGAGGCCATACCCTTCGACTTAGCTCAATAAAAATTTGTCTTGAAGTTCATTTTACTAAAGTCTATCCACCACACAAATTTGGGCCCAAACAAAAAAAAGGCCATTTTGGAGGTGTGCTCCTTTGATATGGAAACACTCTTTTGTATCTTTCTACTAAGTACGGCGAGTCGAGCGACACCTCGTAAGGGCCGATCGGACTTACCTGGGCGAATTGGTAGCGTCGCTTTCGTGGAAGAAAAAGCGTAATTTTCACGTTTTACAAGTTTGGAATTTTTTAACAGGTCTTTTAAAATCTTTACGCAGCTTAAACAGGCGGGCTAGTGGCAGGCAGCCGACAAGCGAGCGGGACGGGTGCAGGGGTGGAGGTTCGTTTTAAGATGGCGGACCAGAGGGGCATACCCTGCGTTTCTCTAACGGATGTAGGGCTCTACGGAGTGTATGCCTTTGCAGGGCGCACTGTTTATTCAACGAATGTGACGTCAGATTCGTTAGAATGTGAACTTTGTCACGTTAGTTTGATTACGATGTCACATTATCGGTTGATTGGTTCAGCGGGGAGCATCTTTTCTCGCCTAGGCCCCCCCCCCCTAGTAATTTCTGACGAAGTAAACAAAGGCAAAGCTCACAGAGTCGGGATTCTTCGTCAACAGGTTCTCAACAGCGCCCCTGTGGCACCAGTGAGGGTCCCGGACGAGAGCGTGAGCGAGGTCGTGCTGCGGTTCTCGAGGGAGGGCGACGACGCTGCGTTTGTGGTCAGGGGAGCGGTGAACACGTTCACCGCGCTCCCCCTTCCACCCTTAAGCTCCTTGATCGCGGTATGCAGTCAAGTTATTTAGAGAAACAAGCGGCCTTAAAATAAATACTGGGACAGTGGCCCCACCGACCACACTTTGCAGGGGTCCCTGCTGGGCCAGACCCGACACGCCTGAGCGGTGAACACGTTCACCCCGCTCCCCCTTCCACCCTAAAGCTCCTTGATCGCGGTATGCAGCCCTTCCGCAAGGTAATTCATACTTGTTCGACCGTACTGCTGGAAGGAGACTGGTCCAGTTCTGATTCTGAGTGGGATGATGACTCGTCCCCAGAACTGTTCATCGACGAGAAGTCGCTGCAAGATCCTTTGCAAATATCGCTGTATCATCCAACAACGACATTTGTCAGTGTGGCTGACACCATGTCTCCTCCGCTCTTGGCCGCTTCGTCACGCTGCCCGTGTGGTGGGGCCTGACAAATCTGACCTGGCCGGCGCTGGCACCGCAGGTCAGTCTGCCGGAGCCGCTGGTGACACCCCCCGCAGCCAGCATTCTGAACGCTTTCTGGCACCGATAGAGGAGGGTGATGAGGTGTGTAGAGGGCGTTAAGCAACTGAAACCTATTTTTAAACTCAGAAAAAGATGTTAGTTGGTCCGACTAACAGTTAGGTTGAAATTGAGACGTTCAAGTCCTTAGTTCTTAGAACCGACTCTAGTTGTCACCAACTTATTCTTAATTATCACAGTAAATTGTGCCTTACAAAATGGCAAACATCACATATTTTTCAAGGTGGGCGAAGGGGGTCTGGAGGGGGGTGGGAGTGGGGAGGTGGTCTTTTCACAAACAAGGAATCTCACTCGTCAATTCTGTCATCCTACCACCATTACAAGACAACAAAGTCTGGGCATCGTTCTTCAGTGAGTAAGGCACTCAATCTCTGCCGGTCAGCATAGACCTAGCATTGACCTAATCTGACTCTGTTTTTTGGCCCGTCCCGTATTATTTATGAAAAAAAATATCGAAGGACGGGCATATAGTATAATGCGTGCTGTGCTTTCGCCCGTCCGTCCGTCCGTCCGTCCGTCCGAGGTCTTCCCGTGGTCCGATCTTCACCAAATTTGGTATGCAGCCTCCTAGGGTGAACCAAAGAACCGCCCGGTGACGCCTTTTTTCGATCCGAGCCCCAGGGGCGCTGCTGCAGGTGCATCTTGGTTTACATGGTGTACAGGAGGATCTCTGCAACGGAGGCCGCTAGAAGGGCATGTAGGGGTATTTTTGGAATCGGGGCGACGAAATAAGGACGACGGTGTTAATTTCGAGCCGATCGGAAAAGTTTTGGCCCAGGTTCGAATCCCGGTGGGGTAAAAATACGATCAAAATTTTCGACTCGAGTTTGACATTGTTTCAAATGTTTTCGGGGGTGCCGATAACGAAAATGAGATCCATTTTGACCCCTGACCCAGGTTCGAACCCCGGTGGGGTAAAATACGACCAAAGTTTTCAACTCGAGCTTGACATTGTTTCGTATGTTTTTGAGGGTGCTGATGACGAAAATGGCATCCATTTTGACCCCAGACCCACTTACGAATCCCGGTAGGGTCAAATGCAACCAAAATTTTTCCTTTTTGATCCCGAACTGGACCCAGGCGGTCGAGTGCCGTTTCCGTCACATAGGACCCTAATCTTTATTTCGAGGTAGACATGGTTTCATACGTTTAGGGTGCTGATGACGAAAGTAACATCTATTTAGTTTCCGACAGAGATTCGCATCACTATTGGCTAAAATACGACAGCAATTGCGAATGTTTTAAATGTACGGGACAGGCCAAAGATGCCGATTTGTATCGCCACTTTCCCTGTTTCTGTTGCCATATCGTTGTACCTTTTTGTATCTGCCGCAAAGTTCTTTATGCACCGTCTAAAATAACTAAAGTAGCAAATTGAGGATTTTCACTGAGCAATATTTTTGGGTTTAGCTAGAGAGATAAGGGGGCGAAAGCGAGAGGGGTCTGGCTGAACTGACTCCCCCGCTTTTAAAATTAGACCCAAACAAGGAAGCTCCCTTTTAAACAAGATAGCTTTACTGGGATTTAATGTCAAATTATAATCCGTCATTCTTTGCAGAGTTTGTTCGAACATTCGAGCAACCCGTTAAATTTTTGGATCCCAAAACAATATCATCCATAAAATATATTTCCCCCAGATTTTTCAGCACTAACGCCATAGCCATAAGAAGTCCATACTTTCCCTTTCCCCAGACCAGCTGCCTTTCCTAGCCGGACCCAGATACACAGGAATTGTCCTTGGCTCTATTAGGAAAAGTGACAGTGTTCTGCGTGTCAACAATTGTGCATGGCTGGAAGCTTTTAAAAGAGTCGGACTTTAAAACAAAGTCCTTCGCAGGTATCAATATCAGAATCCTGAAAGGCCTGAAAGGCACTGACAGTCCAGGGGCGCTGCTTCCAGGAACATTCTTAGAGATGTGTTAAAAGCCTTGAACACGAAATATGTAAGTAGTTCAATGAGGAGGGGCAGTTCTATCACGGTTTTACAGTTCTTCTCCTTTACATGGGTATTGTTGATTACAGCTACTCGGTCAGCGAACGCGCGCAGTTGAACCATCGCCGGCGTGGTCTAAGGTACAAGCTCGCTGATCAAATATTTTCCAAGGTGGGCGAAGGGGGGAGAAGGGGGTCTGAAGGGGGGTGGGAGTGGGAGTGGGGAGGGTGGTCTTTTCACAAACAAGGAATCTCACACCAAGTTTGTCATCCTACCAACGTTACTGGACGACTTACTCGGGGCCTCATTCCTCAGTAGGTGCCTAATTGATTCGTGACCCACGATTGATTTTTTACCTTACCTGTTGTTCTGTTCCTTCCTCAGAATAGAGAGGGCCGCCCGAGGCCATACCCTTCGACTTAGCTCAATAAAAATTTGTCTTGAAGTTCATTTTACTAAAGTCTATCCACCACACAAATTTGGGCCCAAACAAAAAAAAGGCCATTTTGGAGGTGTGCTCCTTTGATATGGAAACACTCTTTTGTATCTTTCTACTAAGTACGGCGAGTCGAGCGACACCTCGTAAGGGCCGATCGGACTTACCTGGGCGAATTGGTAGCGTCGCTTTCGTGGAAGAAAAAGCGTAATTTTCACGTTTTACAAGTTTGGAATTTTTTAACAGGTCTTTTAAAATCTTTACGCAGCTTAAACAGGCGGGCTAGTGGCAGGCAGCCGACAAGCGAGCGGGACGGGTGCAGGGGTGGAGGTTCGTTTTAAGATGGCGGACCAGAGGGGCATACCCTGCGTTTCTCTAACGGATGTAGGGCTCTACGGAGTGTATGCCTTTGCAGGGCGCACTGTTTATTCAACGAATGTGACGTCAGATTCGTTAGAATGTGAACTTTGTCACGTTAGTTTGATTACGATGTCACATTATCGGTTGATTGGTTCAGCGGGGAGCATCTTTTCTCGCCTAGGCCCCCCCCCCCTAGTAATTTCTGACGAAGTAAACAAAGGCAAAGCTCACAGAGTCGGGATTCTTCGTCAACAGGTTCTCAACAGCGCCCCTGTGGCACCAGTGAGGGTCCCGGACGAGAGCGTGAGCGAGGTCGTGCTGCGGTTCTCGAGGGAGGGCGACGACGCTGCGTTTGTGGTCAGGGGAGCGGTGAACACGTTCACCGCGCTCCCCCTTCCACCCTTAAGCTCCTTGATCGCGGTATGCAGTCAAGTTATTTAGAGAAACAAGCGGCCTTAAAATAAATACTGGGACAGTGGCCCCACCGACCACACTTTGCAGGGGTCCCTGCTGGGCCAGACCCGACACGCCTGAGCGGTGAACACGTTCACCCCGCTCCCCCTTCCACCCTAAAGCTCCTTGATCGCGGTATGCAGCCCTTCCGCAAGGTAATTCATACTTGTTCGACCGTACTGCTGGAAGGAGACTGGTCCAGTTCTGATTCTGAGTGGGATGATGACTCGTCCCCAGAACTGTTCATCGACGAGAAGTCGCTGCAAGATCCTTTGCAAATATCGCTGTATCATCCAACAACGACATTTGTCAGTGTGGCTGACACCATGTCTCCTCCGCTCTTGGCCGCTTCGTCACGCTGCCCGTGTGGTGGGGCCTGACAAATCTGACCTGGCCGGCGCTGGCACCGCAGGTCAGTCTGCCGGAGCCGCTGGTGACACCCCCCGCAGCCAGCATTCTGAACGCTTTCTGGCACCGATAGAGGAGGGTGATGAGGTGTGTAGAGGGCGTTAAGCAACTGAAACCTATTTTTAAACTCAGAAAAAGATGTTAGTTGGTCCGACTAACAGTTAGGTTGAAATTGAGACGTTCAAGTCCTTAGTTCTTAGAACCGACTCTAGTTGTCACCAACTTATTCTTAATTATCACAGTAAATTGTGCCTTACAAAATGGCAAACATCACATATTTTTCAAGGTGGGCGAAGGGGGTCTGGAGGGGGGTGGGAGTGGGGAGGTGGTCTTTTCACAAACAAGGAATCTCACTCGTCAATTCTGTCATCCTACCACCATTACAAGACAACAAAGTCTGGGCATCGTTCTTCAGTGAGTAAGGCACTCAATCTCTGCCGGTCAGCATAGACCTAGCATTGACCTAATCTGACTCTGTTTTTTGGCCCGTCCCGTATTATTTATGAAAAAAAATATCGAAGGACGGGCATATAGTATAATGCGTGCTGTGCTTTCGCCCGTCCGTCCGTCCGTCCGTCCGAGGTCTTCCCGTGGTCCGATCTTCACCAAATTTGGTATGCAGCCTCCTAGGGTGAACCAAAGAACCGCCCGGTGACGCCTTTTTTCGATCCGAGCCCCAGGGGCGCTGCTGCAGGTGCATCTTGGTTTACATGGTGTACAGGAGGATCTCTGCAACGGAGGCCGCTAGAAGGGCATGTAGGGGTATTTTTGGAATCGGGGCGACGAAATAAGGACGACGGTGTTAATTTCGAGCCGATCGGAAAAGTTTTGGCCCAGGTTCGAATCCCGGTGGGGTAAAAATACGATCAAAATTTTCGACTCGAGTTTGACATTGTTTCAAATGTTTTCGGGGGTGCCGATAACGAAAATGAGATCCATTTTGACCCCTGACCCAGGTTCGAACCCCGGTGGGGTAAAATACGACCAAAGTTTTCAACTCGAGCTTGACATTGTTTCGTATGTTTTTGAGGGTGCTGATGACGAAAATGGCATCCATTTTGACCCCAGACCCACTTACGAATCCCGGTAGGGTCAAATGCAACCAAAATTTTTCCTTTTTGATCCCGAACTGGACCCAGGCGGTCGAGTGCCGTTTCCGTCACATAGGACCCTAATCTTTATTTCGAGGTAGACATGGTTTCATACGTTTAGGGTGCTGATGACGAAAGTAACATCTATTTAGTTTCCGACAGAGATTCGCATCACTATTGGCTAAAATACGACAGCAATTGCGAATGTTTTAAATGTACGGGACAGGCCAAAGATGCCGATTTGTATCGCCACTTTCCCTGTTTCTGTTGCCATATCGTTGTACCTTTTTGTATCTGCCGCAAAGTTCTTTATGCACCGTCTAAAATAACTAAAGTAGCAAATTGAGGATTTTCACTGAGCAATATTTTTGGGTTTAGCTAGAGAGATAAGGGGGCGAAAGCGAGAGGGGTCTGGCTGAACTGACTCCCCCGCTTTTAAAATTAGACCCAAACAAGGAAGCTCCCTTTTAAACAAGATAGCTTTACTGGGATTTAATGTCAAATTATAATCCGTCATTCTTTGCAGAGTTTGTTCGAACATTCGAGCAACCCGTTAAATTTTTGGATCCCAAAACAATATCATCCATAAAATATATTTCCCCCAGATTTTTCAGCACTAACGCCATAGCCATGAGAAGTCCATACTTTCCCTTTCCCCAGACCAGCTGCCTTTCCTAGCCGGACCCAGATACACAGGAATTGTCCTTGGCTCTATTAGGAAAAGTGACAGTGTTCTGCGTGTCAACAATTGTGCATGGCTGGAAGCTTTTAAAAGAGTCGGACTTTAAAACAAAGTCCTTCGCAGGTATCAATATCAGAATCCTGAAAGGCCTGAAAGGCACTGACAGTCCAGGGGCGCTGCTTCCAGGAACATTCTTAGAGATGTGTTAAAAGCCTTGAACACGAAATATGTAAGTAGTTCAATGAGGAGGGGCAGTTCTATCACGGTTTTACAGTTCTTCTCCTTTACATGGGTATTGTTGATTACAGCTACTCGGTCAGCGAACGCGCGCAGTTGAACCATCGCCGGCGTGGTCTAAGGTACAAGCTCGCTGATCAAATATTTTCCAAGGTGGGCGAAGGGGGGAGAAGGGGGTCTGAAGGGGGGTGGGAGTGGGGAGGTGGTCTTTTCACAAACAAGGAATCTCACACCAAGTTTGTCATCCTACCAACGTTACTGGACGACTTACTCGGGGCCTCATTCCTCAGTAGGTGCCTAATTGATTCGTGACCCACGATTGATTTTTTACCTTACCTGTTGTTCTGTTCCTTCCTCAGAATAGAGAGGGCCGCCCGAGGCCATACCCTTCGACTTAGCTCAATAAAAATTTGTCTTGAAGTTCATTTTACTAAAGTCTATCCACCACACAAATTTGGGCCCAAACAAAAAAAAGCCATTTTGGAGGTGTGCTCCTTTGATATGGAAACACTCTTTTGTATCTTTCTACTAAGTACGGCGAGTCGAGCGACACCTCGTAAGGGCCGATCGGACTTACCTGGGCGAATTGGTAGCGTCGCTTTCGTGGAAGAAAAAGCGTAATTTTCACGTTTTACAAGTTTGGAATTTTTAACAGGTCTTTTAAAATCTTTACGCAGCTTAAACAGGCGGGCTAGTGGCAGGCAGCCGACAAGCGAGCGGGACGGGTGCAGGGGTGGAGGTTCGTTTTAAGATGGCGGACCAGAGGGGCATACCCTGCGTTTCTCTAACGGATGTAGGGCTCTACGGAGTGTATGCCTTTGCAGGGCGCACTGTTTATTCAACGAATGTGACGTCAGATTCGTTAGAATGTGAACTTTGTCACGTTAGTTTGATTACGATGTCACATTGTCGGTTGATTGGTTCAGCGGGGAGCATCTTTTCTCGCCTAGGCCGTTGCCCCCCCCCCCCCCCCCTAGTAATTTCTGACGAAGTAAACAAAGGCAAAGCTCACAGAGTCGGGATTCTTCGTCAACAGGTTCTCAACAGCGCCCCTGTGGCACCAGTGAGGGTCCCGGACGAGAGCGTGAGCGAGGTCGTGCTGCGGTTCTCGAGGGAGGGCGACGACGCTGCGTTTGTGGTCAGGGGAGCGGTGAACACGTTCACCGCGCTCCCCCTTCCACCCTTAAGCTCCTTGATCGCGGTATGCAGTCAAGTTATTTAGAGAAACAAGCGGCCTTAAAATAAATACTGGGACAGTGGCCCCACCGACCACACTTTGCAGGGGTCCCTGCTGGGCCAGACCCGACACGCCTGAGCGGTGAACACGTTCACCCCGCTCCCCCTTCCACCCTAAAGCTCCTTGATCGCGGTATGCAGCCCTTCCGCAAGGTAATTCATACTTGTTCGACCGTACTGCTGGAAGGAGACTGGTCCAGTTCTGATTCTGAGTGGGATGATGACTCGTCCCCAGAACTGTTCATCGACGAGAAGTCGCTGCAAGATCCTTTGCAAATATCGCTGTATCATCCAACAACGACATTTGTCAGTGTGGCTGACACCATGTCTCCTCCGCTCTTGGCCGCTTCGTCACGCTGCCCGTGTGGTGGGGCCTGACAAATCTGACCTGGCCGGCGCTGGCACCGCAGGTCAGTCTGCCGGAGCCGCTGGTGACACCCCCCGCAGCCAGCATTCTGAACGCTTTCTGGCACCGATAGAGGAGGGTGATGAGGTGTGTAGAGGGCGTTAAGCAACTGAAACCTATTTTTAAACTCAGAAAAAGATGTTAGTTGGTCCGACTAACAGTTAGGTTGAAATTGAGACGTTCAAGTCCTTAGTTCTTAGAACCGACTCTAGTTGTCACCAACTTATTCTTAATTATCACAGTAAATTGTGCCTTACAAAATGGCAAACATCACATATTTTTCAAGGTGGGCGAAGGGGGTCTGGAGGGGGGTGGGAGTGGGGAGGTGGTCTTTTCACAAACAAGGAATCTCACTCGTCAATTCTGTCATCCTACCACCATTACAAGACAACAAAGTCTGGGCATCGTTCTTCAGTGAGTAAGGCACTCAATCTCTGCCGGTCAGCATAGACCTAGCATTGACCTAATCTGACTCTGTTTTTTGGCCCGTCCCGTATTATTTATGAAAAAAAATATCGAAGGACGGGCATATAGTATAATGCGTGCTGTGCTTTCGCCCGTCCGTCCGTCCGTCCGTCCGAGGTCTTCCCGTGGTCCGATCTTCACCAAATTTGGTATGCAGCCTCCTAGGGTGAACCAAAGAACCGCCCGGTGACGCCTTTTTTCGATCCGAGCCCCAGGGGCGCTGCTGCAGGTGCATCTTGGTTTACATGGTGTACAGGAGGATCTCTGCAACGGAGGCCGCTAGAAGGGCATGTAGGGGTATTTTTGGAATCGGGGCGACGAAATAAGGACGACGGTGTTAATTTCGAGCCGATCGGAAAAGTTTTGGCCCAGGTTCGAATCCCGGTGGGGTAAAAATACGATCAAAATTTTCGACTCGAGTTTGACATTGTTTCAAATGTTTTCGGGGGTGCCGATAACGAAAATGAGATCCATTTTGACCCCTGACCCAGGTTCGAACCCCGGTGGGGTAAAATACGACCAAAGTTTTCAACTCGAGCTTGACATTGTTTCGTATGTTTTTGAGGGTGCTGATGACGAAAATGGCATCCATTTTGACCCCAGACCCACTTACGAATCCCGGTAGGGTCAAATGCAACCAAAATTTTTCCTTTTTGATCCCGAACTGGACCCAGGCGGTCGAGTGCCGTTTCCGTCACATAGGACCCTAATCTTTATTTCGAGGTAGACATGGTTTCATACGTTTAGGGTGCTGATGACGAAAGTAACATCTATTTAGTTTCCGACAGAGATTCGCATCACTATTGGCTAAAATACGACAGCAATTGCGAATGTTTTAAATGTACGGGACAGGCCAAAGATGCCGATTTGTATCGCCACTTTCCCTGTTTCTGTTGCCATATCGTTGTACCTTTTTGTATCTGCCGCAAAGTTCTTTATGCACCGTCTAAAATAACTAAAGTAGCAAATTGAGGATTTTCACTGAGCAATATTTTTGGGTTTAGCTAGAGAGATAAGGGGGCGAAAGCGAGAGGGGTCTGGCTGAACTGACTCCCCCGCTTTTAAAATTAGACCCAAACAAGGAAGCTCCCTTTTAAACAAGATAGCTTTACTGGGATTTAATGTCAAATTATAATCCGTCATTCTTTGCAGAGTTTGTTCGAACATTCGAGCAACCCGTTAAATTTTTGGATCCCAAAACAATATCATCCATAAAATATATTTCCCCCAGATTTTTCAGCACTAACGCCATAGCCATAAGAAGTCCATACTTTCCCTTTCCCCAGACCAGCTGCCTTTCCTAGCCGGACCCAGATACACAGGAATTGTCCTTGGCTCTATTAGGAAAAGTGACAGTGTTCTGCGTGTCAACAATTGTGCATGGCTGGAAGCTTTTAAAAGAGTCGGACTTTAAAACAAAGTCCTTCGCAGGTATCAATATCAGAATCCTGAAAGGCCTGAAAGGCACTGACAGTCCAGGGGCGCTGCTTCCAGGAACATTCTTAGAGATGTGTTAAAAGCCTTGAACACGAAATATGTAAGTAGTTCAATGAGGAGGGGCAATTCTATCACGGTTTTACAGTTCTTCTCCTTTACATGGGTATTGTTGATTACAGCTACTCGGTCAGCGAACGCGCGCAGTTGAACCATCGCCGGCGTGGTCTAAGGTACAAGCTCGCTGATCAAATATTTTCCAAGGTGGGCGAAGGGGGGAGAAGGGGGTCTGAAGGGGGGTGGGAGTGGGGAGGTGGTCTTTTCACAAACAAGGAATCTC
Organism: Stenchaetothrips biformis; assembly: GCA_030522485.1. NCBI lineage: Eukaryota > Metazoa > Arthropoda > Insecta > Thysanoptera > Thripidae > Stenchaetothrips > Stenchaetothrips biformis. The sequence goes on along the minus strand of CM060095.1, from coordinate 4,063,979 downwards.
ACACCAAGTTTGTCATCCTACCAACGTTACTGGACGACTTACTCGGGGCCTCATTCCTCAGTAGGTGCCTAATTGATTCGTGACCCACGATTGATTTTTTACCTTACCTGTTGTTCTGTTCCTTCCTCAGAATAGAGAGGGCCGCCCGAGGCCATACCCTTCGACTTAGCTCAATAAAAATTTGTCTTGAAGTTCATTTTACTAAAGTCTATCCACCACACAAATTTGGGCCCAAACAAAAAAAAGGCCATTTTGGAGGTGTGCTCCTTTGATATGGAAACACTCTTTTGTATCTTTCTACTAAGTACGGCGAGTCGAGCGACACCTCGTAAGGGCCGATCGGACTTACCTGGGCGAATTGGTAGCGTCGCTTTCGTGGAAGAAAAAGCGTAATTTTCAGGTTTTACAAGTTTGGAATTTTTTAACAGGTCTTTTAAAATCTTTACGCAGCTTAAACAGGCGGGCTAGTGGCAGGCAGCCGACAAGCGAGCGGGACGAGTGCAGGGGTGGAGGTTCGTTTTAAGATGGCGGACCAGAGGGGCATACCCTGCGTTTCTCTAACGGATGTAGGGCTCTACGGAGTGTATGCCTTTGCAGGGCGCACTGTTTATTCAACGAATGTGACGTCAGATTCGTTAGAATGTGAACTTTGTCACGTTAGTTTGATTACGATGTCACATTGTCGGTTGATTGGTTCAGCGGGGAGCATCTTTTCTCGCCTAGGCCGTTGCCCCCCCCCCTAGTAATTTCTGACGAAGTAAACAAAGGCAAAGCTCACAGAGTCGGGATTCTTCGTCAACAGGTTCTCAACAGCGCCCCTGTGGCACCAGTGAGGGTCCCGGACGAGAGCGTGAGCGAGGTCGTGCTGCGGTTCTCGAGGGAGGGCGACGACGCTGCGTTTGTGGTCAGGGGTGGCGAACACCATGTCTCCTCCGCTCTTGGCCGCTTCGTCACGCTGCCCGTGTGGTGGGGCCTGACAGATCTGACCTGGCCGGCGCTGGCACCGCAGGTCAGTCTGCCGGAGCCGCTGGTGACACCTCCCGCAGCCAGCCATTCTGAACGCTTTCTGGCACCGATAGAGGAGGGTGATGAGGTGTGTAGAGGGCGTTTAGCAACTGAAACCTATTGATGACGGACTGCCGATGACGGCCCGTCACCGACAAGCTGTCAAAGATGGGCCATCATCGACTGGCCGTCACGAACTGGCCGTCACCGACAGGCCGTCACCGACAGGCCGTCACCGACAGGCCGTCACCTAGAGCCTGTCACCGACATTGGCTGTGCGATAGCGAAGCCAGTTACTCGAGTAGTGTTGAAAAATTTTGACTGTCTGTCTGTCTGTCTGTCTGTCTGCGTGTCTGTCTGTCCGGACTACTCCTCCTGAACGGCTCGGCCGATCTGGCTGAGATTTTGCACGGTTTTTGGGTATGCCCTTGGCTCGCCACACGCCAAAATGCAGCTTTCTACGCAATCCATTCAGTCGTACCAACAAAAACACACAAAGAAAACGGCAGAAAAAGTGCAACTTTTTAGTGACTTTTCATTTTAGAGACATTGCTGAAGTATGCTACTGGGAGATATTTTCCACTCCTTTCCTGCGATAGCATCGCACCAAGATTATCTTTTGATGCATCGATGAATAGTTTGGTTTATATATCTTCATCGAATAAAGCCAAGGTTGCTTCTGACAAAATGTGATATTACAAACTCTCGATGTAAGCCTTATCCTCCTCTGTCCACACAAATGGTGATTTTTTTGTTGCAATATCTTTGTACCTTTTTGTATCTGCCTAAAAGTTCTTTATGTACCGTCTAAAATAACTAAAGTAGCAAATTGAGGATTTTCACTGAGCAATAGTTTTGGGTTAGCTAGAGAGATAAGGGGGCGAAAGCGACAGGGGTCTGGCTTAACTGATCCATGAAGCGGAAGAAGGGGATAAGTCATTTTTAGTCATTTTACAGGAGAAACAGAAAACAGGTTGCAGGACCAATTCAAACTAATTGACATGATATCATGAATGGTGATCATTCAATAAAGCATGGCTCAAAAATGGGACAAAAGTTGGAGGGGTTAGGCCGCTCCTTCTAGGGTTTCGGAGACTTGCCACTACACGCATAAGTGGACAAAAGAGTCATGTCGATTTAGTTCCATCAAATGAATGGAATATGGAGTCAAGTCAGGAAAAAAAATTGGTAAAAGGGGTTAACTCGACTTGTGTCCAAATGTCAAATTGAATTTGGAGACAAGTTGACGTGGCTCCAAATGTCATGTTGCAAAAAGAGTCAAGTCGAATTTTTGTGCGGCGTTTCCAGGACACTTTGAATTTCATGTAATAAATGAGAAAAGATCTCTTCTTGGCGAGTTACGAGTGTCAGTGATCTTGCCCATGCCCATGCGAACCTGGTCGCGTTTGAGGATTAAAAAAAAAAGTGCAAAAAAATATAAACGATTTGCGCGAAACAAACCGAGAAAAATGTTCACGTTGACAACAACATATCATTAAATGTTGTACAATTGGTTGTCAACACTTGTTGGCTACAATTTGAAAATGTTTTCTGCTTGCTGCCTTGGGATTCAACAGCTAGTTCAAAAATTCAGAAATGTCACCCTGTTCTATCGCCCTCAAGTCGGTGTGCCAGGCTCAACGACTGCATTCATCTGCTCAAATCAGTGGGCAGCCCTTTTTGCAGCTACAATGGACCAACATATGGTAACCTAACCTGTGAGTAAGCCACTGCTTATTGCAATGTTGTTATAAGTATTATCGCTCTGGATGTGTTACTGACACTCGTAACTCGCCAAGAAGAGTTGTTTTCTCATTTATTACATGAACTTCCAAGTGTCCTGGAAACGCTGCAAAAAAATTCGACTTGACTATTTTTGCAACACGACATTTGGAGTCAAGTCAAATTAGGTTGAAACGCGAGACTTCACATTTGGACTTAAGTTGAGATAACTCCTTTTTCCAACCGATGAATAACAACCTAAGTTGACTTATCTCCTTTTCCAACTTTCAAATGGAGCCATGTGGATTTTCCGTGACGTCTCCTTTTTGGGACTACAAGGTGATCGTAAATGGAGCCAAGGGGAGTTATCCCCTTTTTCTGTGTCGATTTGCTCCCTTTCTATGGGGAGTTCAGGCAAAAGTTTAAAACAGTTAGATTCGAATTTTTTTGAAGTATTATAATCCATGAAAAAGTCATTTTTGGAATGAGTCGACTTATCCCCTTCTTCCGCTTCATGGATCAACTGACTCCCCCGCTTTTAAAATTAGACCCAAACAAGGAAGCTCCTTTTTAAACAAGACAACTTTACTGGGATTTAATATCTTTCATTCTTTGCAGTGTTTGTTCGAACATTAGAGCAACCGTTGAAACTTTGGGATCCCAATACAATATCATCCAAAAAATATATTTCCCCCAGATTTTTCAGCACGAACGCCATAGCCATCTGCTGAGAGACGGACGGGCTTATTGAGGCCCCCTCTGGGAGTCGAGCAAATCTATATGCTTTGTTGTTATGGGTAAAGCCTAGTAACAATTAACTTTCTTCTGACATCTTAATAGTGAAAAAATAATTAACTAAATCAAATCTGCTGCAACAGACAATACATCTTTTATGGCGTAACTTTTATAATTCAGTTTTTCGCCCCCTCCCCCAGGCCAAAGCGGTGTCGGGATTGTTAGGGATGATGGCGATGACGACACTCAGCCCCTCGTGGCGGTGGTGCTATCTTGGCTCCTGACCACAGTGCTCCTACAGAGCAAGGTAAGGGACCAAACCCGTACTCCGAAGCTCTTGACAGCCTCATGCGTGGCGATCTGAGTACTGCGGAGGGTGCCGAGAAGGTCAGCAGGATTGATCAGCTGGTCTCTGGCAGCCCTCCCAAGGCCACACAGGAGGATGTCGCAGAAGCTGCAAGGCGCGCATCAATGCAGCTCACAAGAGGTGAGGATGTGCTTAGGGCGTCGGCTAGGCTGGCGGCCGGCCAGACCAGAGCTGAGCCGGCCGGGCTGACAGTCCGTTCGGTCATCGTCGCCGAGCCTGACAGCTACTCACTGCAGCTGCTGCAAGAGTGTTTGTTGTTACGAGTGTCTTTGTTGGTGGCGATGGCGGCTACGGCTAAGGACAATGGTGGAGTCTTTTTTTTCCTCAATTTTCGGGAAGCGTACGGCGGTATTCCCTCTTGCGGGCTTACTGTCATCACGTGACGTCATGGATGTTTTTTTATCATGGCGTCAATGTTTTGGCCGAATGTGTCATCAAAAGAGCCCGCCGCACGGCGCGGAAGGTCCGAGCTCTAAATAGCTGGGCATGAACAAGATGTGCATGACGGAGGACGCCGTGACGCGGAAGATAAAGGCTGTTCACGACAAGTACGTCAGTCTCAGAAAACGACGGCTCCACGGTGGGAAGGCGTTCGAGGAGTAGCTGGTGGACTTCAAGGTGGACATGAGGGCCTTGTTTGACGTGTCCAGTGGCCGAACGGACGCAGCGCCAAGTCGGCAAGTGGTGCGCCATGCCCAGAAAATGGGTCAGAAAGGCGGTTGCACTGCTCCTGTCAAAACTGAGTCTGACGTAAATGATGATCCAGGGATGTACAGTGCAAAAGGGGGAGGGGGATTGGCATCCGGCCAATGGGCGGATCATGAAGCGAACATTTGAGGGGGGGGGGGGCTCTCTAGATCCGCTCCGTTAGTAGGAAAACATTTTACAATGCCTTTTTTTTGGGTGGGGGGGGTGTTGAAGTTGGCAGTTCTGTGTTCTGTGTATAACGACTCGATGTATCGATATGTATTGTGGTGTAAATATCGTGTTCCTGTTTCAACTTATATAAATCGCTCACTCTGTTCCTGAACCAGTTCCGTGAACGTTCTTTTCATCACCTCTCTCAAGCACTCCTCACCATGTAAACCATGCAAATGTAAAACAAATCCTATGGTATCTAAAAGGAACTCAACATATCGGCATTCATTACTCATCTGAGAATGACAATGACCTAACTTTTCATGCTTACAGCGATAGTGGCTGTGGTTGATCTGGACCAGAAGGTAAAATGCAAAGTATAACTGGTTTCGTTATACTTAACGCCAGAGGCATAAACTTGGGGTAGCCACAAGCAAGGGGTTGTATCTACTTCCACCACAGAAGCAGAATACATTGCCGCTGTGAGTGCGTCAAGGAACTAAAATACTTAAAACCTTTCCTGTCTGAACTGACTGGTACACCCCAACAGTGCAACGCTGTATGTGTATCACCAGAGTTCGATGGACTTGATTGGAACAGGACAAATGAACCGCAGGAGCAAACATATATATCCGATTTAACTTCATCAGTGAATGTTTCGGAGAAAATATGTTTTCTGTTATATACTGCCCGACAAACGAGCAACTTGCAGATGTTCTGACACAAGCTCTACAGTACGAAAAGTTCTCTGTATTTAAAAACCATCTGTGTCATTCACTTCAAGGAGGTAAAACACAACGGTGCTTTGGCTCTCAACTTCTGTCTGCCTTTTGCTCAACCTTGATTGTTTCTAAATAGTTTCGCATTATGCAACTTTTAAGGGCTGTGTCTAAAGTAAAAGTTGGCAGTACCGTGTACTGTGTATAACGACTCGATGTATCGATATGTATTGTGGTGTAAATATTGTGTTCCTGTTTCAACTTCAATAAATCGCTCACCCTGTTACTGAACTACTTCCGTGAACGTTCTTTTCATCACCTCTCTCAAGCACTCCTCACCACGTGTTCTAACTATAAATTCTTACAGAGGGGGGAATAAGATTCTCAGTCGGAGGGCACCACAGCTGCTGAGGAGTCCGCCGACGAAACTGGAGAGGTGCCGGCCGAGCAGGGAGGAGAAGTCCCGACACTGAGCTTAGACGAGTTTCTACAGAACTTAGACCGAGGAAAGGTCTCCTCGCGGACGGCCTTCCTTAAGGAGCCTTGACTTCAGACGAATCCCTGGATTTAACACATTTAGTCTCCGAGAAATGCTTCAGATCAGCCTGCTCTAAACTGAGTCTCTCAACATTACATAAAAACATATCTCAATAAATACTGTTTAATCCTCTGGTTTAAAATAATAGGGTGATAAAAGGCTTCTGTCACTAATACCATTGTGAATTCATTAGTTTAAGGGGGTATCCACGTGTGTCGACATTGAAAACAGACGTTTGCGCCACAGCTCAGAGATACAAAACGCCTGGCGTTACACCTACCGTGGCCTGCGGCGCTCCCTGCTTGCCTTCGGCAAGCTGTTTCAAGGTTTGTTGAGGCAATGAGTGATAAAGGGTCGAAATAGACTATGATAGAAAATTCGGGTCCCTACGCGGTTGAAACGTTGGTCAGGGATCGAGTCGCAATGTCTTTCATTTCCGTCATCAGAACCGCCCAAATCATACGAATCAATGTAAAAATGTCTTAGAAATGTGAAGTAATTAAAAGTTTCACTTTTTCCGCCGCTTTTATAATGTTTTTTGTTGTTACGACTGAATGAATTGAGATAGAGAGACGAATGTTTGCGTTTGGTGAGCCAAACACATACCTAGTAATCCTGCAAAATCTCAGTCAGATCGGCCGATCCGTTCTTTTTATAAGGTATAAAATCACTGATAAGGTCCATTTTTCTGCCGTTTTTTCAGTGTTTATACGTTAGTGCGACTGAATAGAATGAGATGGAAAGCTGAATTTTTGCATGTGGCGGGCCAAGGACATGCCTTATAACCCTGCAAAATCTCAGTCAGATCGGCGGAGCCGTTCAGGAGGAGTAGTGCTGACACACGGACGGACAGACAGACAGACGAAAGTTTCCAACCCCAGTGGAGTAACCAGCTTCGCTAATCGCTCAGCCAACAACAGAACAAAACAAAAACAGAACAGAAAAGTTTTGTCACTCAAGAATGAAAAGTAAGGCTTGGTTTGCATTTTTTCCCAGTTTCGTACCTAAACCGTTCAAAAAATTGCGTGCAGGGGTAACGCACATCTCACATTTTGCCTCAATCAAGAAAATGATGCAGAATCTGCTGTATTCCTAGCCCTGCTGATGCTCCGTGGAGCGTAGCAACAGCACACCGCCAAACTGCGTGGATACCGACTATATTTTAAGAACTACGTGCTTTTGGAGTTGCTTTGCAGAATTGCGTGTCTTTTCACAATGCTTAAGATTGGTGTTTGGCTTATTACCAAAAGTTCAGGGGAGAAGACTCGTGTGTGAGGGATGGTCAGTGGGATCTGAGCCCAATTTCTGTTGCCTTTGTGGAAGAACATCAATGAACATCAATCAACAGAAGTCAACTTTGATCACAATTCAGCTTCATCAGTTCATGAACTTTCAAATTCTGAGGATGAACCTATTCGGAAAAAAAAAAAAGGAAAAGGAATATGGTTCAACAGTACTCATGGGAACGAGGTATGTAGGCTCAATTCATAGAAATTACTCAATGATATAGATTGTTGTGTGATGGTCTTGGTTTAATTAATTTCTGATTTCTCTTTACTTTTGTTTGCAGGACTAAGAGCTGAAAATAGTCAAAGGATGACCGTAAAGAATATTTTACGTCAAGCTAGCATTGAAAAAAAATGAAGTTTTTGAATCTCACATCCTGTTGGCTACATAAATACTAGTTTAGAGAGACTTTTTGAAGAAGCAGGAGACTCTGATTGACTCTCTTCGCTCAGAAAATGAAATATTGAAATCTTTGAGTGTTAGGGAGTTCCTCATCCGTCATAATGTCCCTAGAAGCTTGACTATGCAAGTTGAGTGCCATGTCCGCAATGTGAACAAAAAGCCGCAAGGTTTTTGATTTACAGAAGATGAGAAGACTTATGCAGCGTCCATTGGAAGAGTAGATCCAACAGCTCATACTGTCATTAAGCAAGACCAAATTTTACCCAGTTACCGTACATTTAATAGTCTCGTGAGAGATGTTAAACTAGAATGTGCTATCAATATTGATGGACCCTTGATCCAGACCGTGAAGAGTATGGTACAAGGAATGCACCCCGACCAAATACTGGTAACTGTGGTCTGGGATGAGACAGACCAGGGGGCGGAAACGACATGGAGAGCGCGTGAAGCTATGCTCCCCGCTTATGCAGAGGTTAAGGAAAACTTCGAGATTATGAAAACACGGCCGTCATTTGGCACACGCTTTGCACAGATGGAAAGAGGACATGGAGAGCGCGTGAAGCTATGCTCCCCGCTTATGCAGAGGTTAAGGAAAACTTCGAGATTATGAAAACACGGCCGTCATTTGGCACACGCTTTGCACAGATGGAAAGAGGATGAAATTTAGAGTGCATTAGACTTAAAAGCCTTTCCGAAACTGCCCAATTTAACTACAACTACAGAGGCTATGTAGACACATTGACGGCGTCATCGGGGTTTTTAGCGGTTTTCAGGCTTTATTGCAGTTTTCGGCATTTTTATTTGCATTTATTTTGGGTAAAATTGAGTGTTTTAAGAAGGCTTATAAGCCTAATGCACCCCAAATTTCATGCTCTTTCGATCTGTGCAAAGCATGTTTCAAACAACGGCCTAGTTTTCATGATCTCGAAGATCTCCTGAACCCCTTTTCTGAAGCGGGGAGCATGGTTTCACTCGCTCCCTGGGTCGTTTCCGCCCCCTGGACAGACGTACAAGTATTTCTTACAATCTGCAGACGTCAAGGCATCATCATTGGTTTGGAAGATTTCGGTGCGGGTGACCGATCTTAAAAACTTGCCACTAAAATACTCCTCTTTCTGGTCCAGGGCAATTTACATTATTGGAGGTTTCCATTCGCCTTTTTTTTCGCTGCTGGCCAGGCAAATCACTTCATATTAGAAAGCATAATTCCAAAAGCTATTCAAGCTCTCCTTCAAGTTCTTGTCACATGTTGTGATCAAGGTTCATCAAATATGTCTGCTCTTGAAACCTTGGAGTTTTTCTACCCAGTGGTGGTAAATGTCCAAACTGTGTCTGGCCAGTTTTTGGCTGAGCGATTAGCAAAGCCAGTTACTTCACTGGTGTTGAAAAACTTTTCCTGTCTGTCTGTCCGTCTGTCTGTCTGTGTGTCCGCACTACTTTTCCCAAACGGCTCGGCCGATCGGGACGAGATTTTGCAGGGTTGTTAGGTATATCCTTGGCTCGCCACACGCCGAAATTCAGCTCTCTATCTCAAATAATTTAGTCGTACCAACGAAAAAAACACAAAAAACGGCAGAAAAAATGCAACTTTTCAGTGACTTTATATTTTAGAGACATTTTTACATGGTTTCTTATGCTTTTGAAGTTCCTGATGACGAAAATGAAATCAATTTCGACCCCTGACCAAACTTTTTACTGCGAATTGGCTACCTCGGCCCGAATTTACTAACATAATCAACTTCGACCCTTCATCTTGAAAAAAGGGAGCCGACTAAAAAAATTTATTGCAGATTTCGATAGGTCTTTCAAAAAGGGGTCGGAAGGGGGGTCTAGGAGCCCGACTTCTTTAGTTGGCCCAATCAGGATCTTGAAAAAAGGGGATCGACCGACTAAAAAAAATTATTGCGGATTTCGACAGGTCTCGGCAAGACCTTTTCAAAAAGGGGTCGGAAGGGGGGTCTAGGAGCCCGACTTCATCAGTTTGCCGAATCAGGATTTTGAAAAAAGGGGATCGACCGACTAAAAAATTTTATTGCAGATTTCACGTGGTGCATTACTCAATGCCTCAAAAATCCTTGAGACAGCTTGCCGAAGGGAAGCAGGGAAGCGCCGCAGGCCAAGGTAGGTGTAACGCCAGGCGTGGATTGTCGTAACTGGCGCAGCATCGCGAAGCCTGTTACGACAAGACACGGTCTGGCGTAAACCTACCTGGTATTTTAGTGACATTTTTACATAGTTTGGTATGTTTTTGAAGGTGCTGATGACGAAAATGAAATCAATTTCGACCCCTGACCAAAGTTTTGACTGCGAATTGGCTACCTCGGCCCGAATTCACTAACATAATCAACTTCGACCCTGCATCTTGAAAAAAGGGGGTCAACCGACTAAAATTTTTTATGGCAGATTTCGACAGGTCTCGGCAAGACCTTTTCAAAGAGGGGTCGGAAGGGGGGTCTGTGAGCCCGCCTTCATGTAATGTGAAAATGTGTGCAACGGCCATGTTTTGCACATTAACTTTGGCACAGTAGGAACACAAGAGCGGGCCTCAGTCCTGATGTTACATCAATGAGTTTGCGCTTTACCTCCCCGGGATGTGAGGTGCGAGGACCGAAGGCCCGAGAGACGGCCTCCGATTGGGCCAAGCCATGCGAGGGCCGAAGAAGGCCCGAGAAGAATCCGCCGGCAGGCGAAGCTGGTATCGGCCCCTGTCGAACTGAATTGCTGGCGCAGCGAAGCGGAGCTGCCTGCTCCGTTCGACGGAAGGTCGGGCCCTAGCTTGTATACTGCGACCATTCATCACGTAGTGCACTACTCATTGCCTCAATGAACCCTTAAAACAGCTTGCCGAAGGCAAGCAGGAAGCGCCGCAGGCCAAGGTAGGTGTAACGCCAGGCGTGGATTGTCGTAACTGGCGCAGCATCGCGAAGCCTGTTACGACAAGACACGGTCTGGCGTAAACCTACCTTGTCTATAAAAGAAAGGAGTTCTTCTAGGGTTGTGGTTTTCTGTTTGACTTGAACTTTTTATTCTAATGTGGGGCAGGTGTATTTATTGTAAGGAAAACCTCAGTAAAACTTGCCAATTTGGTCCCAAAACTTTGGCAAATTATCAGATAAAGTGAAGTGAGTTCCTAAAATACTTGCTGTTGACTTATTTCCTAACGGAGTGTTAGGAAATTATTCAGAGCCCAAAAGTAAAAAGCTAGTACTTTGACTGTACATTGTGGGCATAAAAAGAAATCTTATTTTGTTGGGGCCATTTTTGCATAATTTTAACAGGGTTGCTCCTTTGTTTGGTTCCATTTCCATACTTGTGGTGGGAGTCCTTTGTATTCAACATGTCTCTAATCTGACACCACATTTTATCCGATAAGTAACTTTTTCTATCTATTTTCGTACATACGCAAGGGGAAATAACTTTGAATTTTAGGGTGCTAAGTTTTAAATTGAAGAAACTTTGTATGAATTTCGATGAACTGCGGCCGACTAACGTCAAATGTCGGTTTGAGTAAAAAAATTTTAAAGGATTTCAAAGAATTTCTTGGACTTTGTGAATTTTGCGGGACTTTAACTTGGTGTCAGTGGGCGCCTTATTGGCTGAGCGATTAGCAAAGCCAGTTACTCCAGTGGGGTTGAAAAGTTTTGTCTGTCTGTCTGTGTGTGTGTGTCCGCACTACTCCTCCCAAACGGCTCGGCCGATTGAGACGAGATTTTGCAGGGTTGTTAAGTATATCCTTGGCTCGCCACACGCAAAAATTCAGCTTTCTATCTCATTCCATTCAGTCGTACTAACGAAAAAAACACTAAAAAAACGGCAGAAAAAGTGCAAATTTTTAGTGACTTTATATTTCAGATACATTTTTACATGGTTTCTCATGTTTTTGAAGTTCCTGATGACGAAAATGAAATCAATTTCGACCCCTGACCAAACTTTTAACTGCGAATTGGCTACCTCGGCCCGAATTTACTAACATAATCAACTTCGACCCTTCATCTTGAAAAAAGGGGGTCGACCGACTAAACATTTTTGTTGCAGATTTCGATGGTCTCGGCAAGACCTTTTCAAAGAGGGGTCTAGGAGCCCGACTTTATTAGTTGGCCGAATCAGGATCTTGAAAAACGGGGATCGACCGACTAAAAAATTTTAATGCGGATTTCGACAGGTCTTGGCAAGACCTTTTCAAAGAGGGGTCGGAAGGGGGGTCTAGGAGCCCGACTTCATCAGTTTGCCGAATCAGGATCTTGAAAAAAGGGGATCGACCGACTAAAAAATTTTATTGCAGATTTCACGTGATGCATTTCTCAATGCCTCAAAATCCTTGAGATAGCTTGCCGAAGGCAAGCAGGGAAGCGCCGCAGGCCAAGGTAGGTGTAACGCCAGGCGTGGGTTGTCGTGATTGGCGCAGCATCGCGAAGCCTGTTACGACAAGACACGGTCTGGCGTAAACCTACCTTGTAATTTTGTTGTACAGATTTTTTAACAGTTATTTCCCCTCGCATGGTTGTATTTTGTTAATGATGTGTGAGTATAAGCTTCCTTGTTTTTCTGTTACAGAAACATTATGTCGCTTGACCGCAGCAGGCCAGGGCAGGCAGAGCGGCGCCGCAGGGCTAGTGCCGGCGCAAGGCAGGGGCAGGACTGCACCTGCGCTTGCGCGTGTGCCCTGCATATCAATGCAGTTTTCAAGAAGTTGGCAGAGAGGAAGGAAGAGGCGGAGAGGCAGAAGAGAGAGGTTGAGGAGCTGAGGAAGGAGATGGCGGTGATGAAGAAGGAGATGGCAGTGGTGTTTGAGAGGGAGAGGAAGAGCAAGAGGGAGGAGGAGAAGAGGAAGAGGATGCGGATTGAAGAGGAGGCAAAGAAGGAGGAGGCGGAGAGGAAAGAAATGGTGCAGGCGGTTTTGAACAGAATGGCGGAAGGAGGCCCCTCAGCTCCACCTTTACCTGAGGAAGAAGATTCGCAACCATCCGGAATCGTACGTATATGATCTGCTCTGCAAACTGTTGGTGTTAGGCATTTTTTATTTCCGTGACCCATATATAACAAACCGTGGCACAAAGTGGACCTATGACACCATTATTGGCAAAATCATTATCATTCTCATTCTATAAGTAGGCTTTATTGCAGTTTTCGGCATTTTTATTTGCATTTATTTTGGGTAAAATTGAGTGTTTTAAGAAGGCTTATAAGCCTAATGCACCCTAAATTTCATGCTCTTCCGATCTGTGCAAAGCATGTTTCAAACAACGGCCTAGTTTTCATGATCTCGAAGATCTCCTGAACCCCTTTTCTGAAGCGGGGAGCATGGTTTCACTCGCTCCCTGGGTCGTTTCCGCCCCCTGCAGTTACTGTGTCTGCTATGCCTGCTGAACCACTCACCTTGACTTTCTTGACCTAGTCATCGTAATAAGTCTGTATCAGAGAAAAGAGGCACCTGAAGTTCATTTACAAGATAAGAACGAAAAACTTTTCATAACAAGTGTTACTTTACTAGGCACGTTTAAACGTTTGTGATGAACCATGTCACTGTAAAGAACGAATCTGCCTGCCTTAAAATCAAATTATTCTGTTTCTTTTCACGGTGTCTTTTATTTGTCTGAACTCTTTTTCCCCTAAGACATCTTGCTTCACCTTGCTCCCATCTTAGAGAATGTTTTACCTAAAAACGGCCTCTTTAATGTTTACCTTGCAATTAAATACATGTCTCAAAATATATTTCTGTTTGTTTCAGATAACATTTTTGAAACGTTTTATTTCAAAGTGAATTGAAGTAAGTTTATCATTTTTCGCATCTACAATTTCATAGCTGTTAGGTTTATGAAGGCCTTTAAAGACTAACTGTTCTGCTCCTCTCTTTTTCCAGGAAATTTTGGTATTAACATACCCCCAAGTTGAATGTTCTGTGATTTCACTGACCCTTGAATATCCTTGCCAGTACACAGAGTTCACCCGGGCCATTGAATCAAGAGCGTAGCAGAATTGAAAGAACACAATTTGCAGTGGAGTTTGCAGGTCCTTTTTCTCAGCAGGGGAAGGGGACATGCAAGATAGTTCTTTTGTCACACTTCTTCAAATGGTTGAAGTCTTGTTGGGATTTTGTCTTTGGTAGAACTTTCAATTGGGTTGTGGCTGTACTAAAGTAATAGAAATTAATTTTTAAAGTTGTTATCATGACTGGGTGTAAATTAACTTCCTCCATTCTTATTTTGATTTTTAAATATTTTTTTTAAAGGCCTTGCGAAGAGTTATATGCCAGGCTTGACTTCTTCCCATTTGTTGTTGCTGTGCTGAACTGCATACTTAGTACACACTTGAGTGCATGCTTGCAAGTAGACCGTTACCAGTGCTTTCTTGGCAAGTACTCGCTCCTGAGCGCATACAGGCTGCATGCAGTTGTAAGTGCGTACATGACAAGTATGTACTTTTATGTACTTGCAAGTATGCGCTCACAAATGCCAGGAAGAAACCCCATTTAGACAGACTTGACTTCGATTGCTCGGACACAAATCTTTGTCCGTAGAAAATGTCGCTGTGAGCACTGTAAGAAGACAACCTTCAATCCAGAGTGGCCCTGCCCTAGCTGCTGTCTTCGCTAGGTGGCAGAAGGCATCCCACTTTTGAGTGCCTGTTACGGTTTTATTCATTAAATAAATTGAAATTTGTATCTGAATCAACCGTTTGATTAATAAAGAGCATAAATTCAAAAGAATATCCGAACATCATGTCTTTCCAGTCCCTGTTCAAATAATTAAGGAAATACAACTATTATGCATCCAAGTACCCACACCTCAAAACCTTGGCACCATAATTGGACTCTAAATGTAGAGTTCACATACGAGAAGATGTTTACAGATGTTCGAATACAAACAAAATTGTGTAAACAAACAAGCAGACAATGTCTACAAAATTGTGTACACAACCAAGCAGACGATGTTGACAAAATTGTGTAAACAAACAAGCAGACAATGTTTACAAAATTGTGTACACAAGCAAGCAGACGATGTTGACAAAATTGTGTAAACAAACAAGCAGACAATGTTTGCAACATCATGTAAACAAATAAGCAGAATGTGTTTTGTTGATTGTTTATATTTACTCCAGCAGACGAAAACACGATTCCACCAACTCACCTGCAAAGAGTCTTGATCAAAGTTAAAAAGTTCTAAATTAACGAGCGATGAGATTTTTTGTTTCAAATGCGCTTCCTATTATTTCTTACGCATTATTCTATCAAAAATTCGTCAAATGTCGGTAAATAGCACCGTTGCAGATTTGCCCCTAACACGGGAGGAATTTTTTATTTTGCCTGATTTACGTTGTCGCCCTGCTCCTCCAGTTCAGTCAAATAACAGAATCCTATAAGGCCGGAGTAGCCACGCACTGGCTGCGCCGGCAATTCAGTTCGACAGGGGCCGATACCAGCTTAACCTGCCGGCGGATTCTTCTCGGGCCCTGTTCGGCCCTGGCACCAGACCTGGCTTGGCCCAATCGGAGGCCGTCTCTCGGGCGTTTCGGTCCTCGCACCTCACACCCCGTGGAGGTAAAGCGCAAACTTATTGATGTAACATCAGAACTGAGGCCCGCTCGTGTGTTCCCACTGTGCCAAAGTTAATGTGCAAAACATGGCCGTTGCACCAATTTTCACAATACATGAAGGCGGGCTCACAGACCCCCCTTCCGACCCCTCTTTAAAAAGGC
Source organism: Stenchaetothrips biformis (assembly GCA_030522485.1). Classification (NCBI taxonomy): domain Eukaryota; kingdom Metazoa; phylum Arthropoda; class Insecta; order Thysanoptera; family Thripidae; genus Stenchaetothrips; species Stenchaetothrips biformis. The sequence continues at coordinate 4,048,651 of CM060095.1, read as the reverse complement.
CTTGCCAAAACCTATCGAAATCTGCAATAAAAATTTTTTGCCGAGCGATTAGCGAAGCCAGTTACTACACTGGGGCTGGAAAGTTTTGTCTGTCTGTGTGTGTGCACTACTCCTCTTGAACGGCTCGGCCGATTTGTCTGAGATTTTGAAGGGTTGTTAGGTATGCCTTTGGCTCGCAACACTTCAAAATTCAGCTTTCTATCTCATTCCATTCAGTCGTACTAACGTAAAAACACTAAAAAAAATAGCAGAAAAATTGACCTTTTCAGTGATTTTATTGGCTGAACGATTAGCGAAGCCAGTTACTCTAGTGGGGTGGGGTTGAAAAGTTTTGTCTGTTTGTCCGCCTGTTTGTGTGTCCGCACTAATCCTCCAAACGGCTCGGCCGATCGGAGCGAGATTTTGCAGGGTTGTTAGGTATATCCTTGGCTCGCCACGTGCCGAAATTTAGCTCTCTATCTCAAATTATTCAGTCGTACCAACGAAAAAACACAAAAAAAACGGCAGAAAAAGTGCAACTATTTGGTGTCTTTACATTTTAGAGACATTTATACATGGTTTCGTATGTTTTTGAAGGTGCTGATGACGAAAATGAAATCAATTTGGACCCCTGATCAAATTTTTAACTGCGAATTGGCTACCTCGGCCCGAATTTACTAACATAATCAACTCCGACTCTTTATCTTGAAAAAAGGGGTTCGACCGACTATAAAATTTTATTGCAGATTTCGATAGGTCTTGGCAAGACCTTTTCAAAGAGTACACTGTTAAAAAAAACTGTTGGAGAACAGCACTACTCTAAACAGGTGACCTGTTTCAGAACAAAACTTGTCGTTTCCATGAATAACAGGACAAATATTGTTGTGAGGTAAACAACGAAGTGTCGTTTTAGAACAAGTTTTTCGATAGAGAAACAGGACATATTGTTCTCAGAATAAATTACATTTGTCATTTGGAAACAGGATTCAGTCGTTCAGAAACAACACATCCTGTCAGTTATTCCTAGCTGTATTGTAACGAGTTAGCTGTACTTATCAGAAACAACAAAATTACCGTTATGGAACTATACCTCAAGGCTGACATTCTTGTTCACAGAAGGAACTATCATGTACCGTTGAGAAACAAGAAAATTTGTTTTTAAACGGCACATTTGTTCAGAAACAAGAAAATTTTGTTTTAGAACAGCACATTTGTTCAGAAACAAGAAATTGTATCTAAACAGCACACTCCTATAACATTTGGTGCTCTATTTTCTAGTCTGGCTTGTTGTGTAAACATGTGTCTTAAGTCTTCACTATGCATAAAAATTTATCATCAAAGCTTCGATGCTCTCAGCTCTCCAGCAGTGGTCGCTGTGTGTCCGTGAGTTGATCAGATCAGTGCAGAGCTATGCTCCTGCTTTGGAAAAGTTGTCGATTGTGATTCAGGTCCCTCTAAGTGAAACTCTTTCCCTTTCCCCATTATAGAGGACTTTGTTTTCAAAAGAACAGCAAAAAAGTTGTTTAGAAACAAAAGTGTTGTTCCTAAACAGGTTGTGCTGTTTTTGAATGGCAAGACAGTTTGATAACAGAAAAAAAGTTCTTAATAAACAGTGGTGTCGTTACCAAACATTTTATGCTGTTATTAAACAGTAAAACTGTTTGTATGAACGGCTTCTCTTTACCATATAATTTATCTGATACCTCAAGATTTCTTCTCATGAATAAGAAATAAAATATCGTTCATTTTCGGGGAATGTGCTGTTTTAAAACGGTGATTCTATTTTCAAACAGTTGACCCGTTTATAAACAACTTTCTTGTAAAAATGTAAACCAAGTCCGGACCTCAAGCCCTTTCTACAACAATAGTGTTTCAAAACAGTTGTGTGCTGTTCAAAAACAGGTTGTTGCTGTTATAATACAATACACCTGTTGGTAAACGACTTATCGTAATTTTTTGTTTACAAAGACTCGTTAACATATTTAACAGCTGTGTTGTTGAAAAACTACTCACTGTTCAAAAAAGTGTCGTTCCTGAACAAAATATGTAGCTATAAAAATTAACGAAGAAAATGTTGTGAATTAACAGGAGTTTTTTTAACAGTGTAGTCGGAAGGGGTGTTTGTGAGCCCGCCTTCATGTATTGTGAAAATTGGTGCAACGGCCATGTTTTGCACATTACCCTGGCACAGTGGGAACACAAGAGCGGGCCACAGTCCCAAGTTACATCAATGAGTTTGCGCTTACCTGCACGTGGTGTGAGGTGCGAGGACCGAAGGCCCGAGAGACGGCCTTCGATTGAGCTAAGCCAGGTCTGGTGCAAGGGCCGAAGAGGGCCCGAGAAGAATCCGCCGGCAGGCCAAGCTGGTATCGGCCGGGTGATTCCGCGCGTAGAGGGCGTGTTCGTGTTGACACCCTTCCCAGCCCAGTCAACATTGCTAGTCCCAAGTCCGTGACCGTAGCTCCCACTGATCTCCATTCCAGGTCTTTTTCGGATGTCCATATCTGACCTCATCTGTACTAGCGCTCTACTTCAGTGTGGTACATGCGAAGAGCGGGAAACGTCCCTCTGCCATCATGTTTCGGCTGGTTGTCTTTCTTAGTCCCGCCGTAGTACTGCGGTAGTCCCGATGCGGACCACGTACTCTCCGTGAACTTGACGCATTTCTAGAGGTAATATGCAACCAGAAATGCGAGCAACTAGTGCTCCCAAGTGTAACTTTGGGAAATTCAATTGTAAAAGATGTAAAAAAAAAGAAAAATGTTAGTAAGCATTTTATTTTCTGAGGATTTTTTTTTTCGGAGAAAGTTATTAAAATGGAATTTCTTTGCGTGACACTGGTGCACGCACAAGGATTTCTGGTTTCAATTTACCTCAAGAAAGTCAACAGAAGTCGCGCATGTACGAGGATCGAATCATGACTACCGTCAGTTTTCTCCGCTAGATAGCGCTAGTGTCGCTTTATTCACCTGTTACAATTAAAATGCTCTTCCAACCAAAAAGTAGTACACTAAAGTTTCCAAAAGATGGAAACTGGAGTGCTAAGATGAGTGCCATGTACCTGTGTAAGATTTACCGCGGTACCAAAACTACTAGCGGAGCAATCGACAGTTGATCGTTTTCTCTTGCTGCATACTACGGGTCGCAGTTTAATAGGGTACAGCAGACTCGTCCCATTGAGTTGAAGAGAGTTGTGACTCTGTCCGACAAACTTTCATCCATTTTTGAGTTGAGGTGTCTGCCTCCAGGTTGCTGTCTCCAGGTGTCCTTTGACACCGTGTGTCATAAGGAATCTACACGTGTAAATCAAAATATCACTGACTCGATCGCTAGTCCAGTGGTAGTCCGGCCGAGGTACAGAATGGTAGTACAGGATCGTACTAGGCTTGTAGCATGTATGGATGATCCCGGGGACCACCAACAGACTAGCCTTTTTGGGCAAACGATACCTCACCCGTACTACAAAGCGGGATGATACGATGTCTGAGCGTGGACGTCCAGTGGAGGTCCCACGTAGTAGGAAATGTTGACTGGGAGAGTAAACAAATGAGAGTGAAGTAAGTTTCTGCACTCTTCAATCTTGTTTGGCCTTAGACTAGCTTGACCCCATTGAATATGGAGTTTAAAAGTTATGACCTGACTCAGGAGGGAGGCTAAAAGGGCCGTTTTTGTAATATCCGTCATGTCCATTCACACCTTGCACGAACTTTGCAGCTCTGTAACTTTGTATTTCTATTATATTTTTGAATTCCACTTACACCCGTCGAAAGTCTAGAGGATGGTTACAAACTTGCTTAAGTTTCATAATTTTATGTCGACTGGAAGTATCCTTTGGGAACCTGCACAAAATGTAAACCGTACTCCGATTTTCACCTAAATGGTTTCACATTTCCCACCAAAGAAACTACTTGGAGTGATCCCCGCCCAAAACCACTGCCATTTCTGAAATCGGTATGGTCCCTCTACCCTATGAACGAATCCTGGTGGCGGAAAAGCAAGGGAGGTGGGCGTGCGAGTGAAAGGTGTGTGCGTAAATAATGTGGGTTGTAACAATTGATGTAATTTCCGTATGTCGCTCTCGTGCCCATCCCATTCGGTTTTCAAAATTCATCCTTTGCGTGAAAAGACGTGTCATGACGTCGCACTTGTGTGCCAAACATATGACATATTTCTATGGCGATAGAGAGTCGCTGTGAGGGAATACATCTGTTTGTAACTTCCGTCGTGCGTAATTTCCGTCATGTTTTTTTTAAAATTTCTTCATTTTTCATAGGGGGTAAAAATGATTTTCAACTTGTAGCTCGCCCACGCTTGGAGGGTCATCTTGGGGTTCTACTGAAGCCGTCCAGGCTAAATTCAGGTCAAAAACAAAAGATTCGTAATGTAACGCCGTCCACGCACGGAATCACCCGGCCCCTGTCGAACTGAATTGCCGGCGCAGGGAAGCGGAGCTGCCTACTCGGTTTGACTGAAGGGCGCGCCCTAGCTTGTATACTTCGACCATTCATCACGTAGTGCACTACTCATTGCCTCAATCAACCCTTACAACAGCTTGCCGAAGGCAAGCAGGAAGCGCCGCAGGCCAATGTAGGAGCTGCGTGAAGTTGGCATAGCCACTTGACGCACAAATGAAAAGCTACATACCAATAATTTGAGCGTAATTTGAGCGTTCGAATGGCCATAGGTATATAATTTGTGCGTCAAAAATAAAGCCTGTATCTAGAATTGTTTATTGGTGATGCCAATTTAACGCCGGCATAGCCATTTGACGCACAAATAACAAGCTATACACCAATAATTTGAGCGTAATTTGAGCGTTCAAATGGCCATAGGTACATAATTTGTGCGTCAAAAAATAAAGCCTGTATCTAGAATTGTTCATTGGTGATGCCAATTCACGCCGGCATAGCCACTTGACGCACAAATAAAAAGCTATACACCAATAATTTGAGCATAATATGAGCGTTCTAATGGCCATGGGGTACATAAATTGTGCGTCAAAAATAAAGCCGGTATCTGTGATGTCCATCAACATTTTTAGATACAGGCATTATTTTTGACGCACAAATTATGTACCCATGGCAATTCGAACGCTCAAATTACGCTCAAATTATTGGTGTATAGTTTTTTAATTGTGCGTCTAGTGGCTATGCCGGCGTGAAATTGGCATCACCAATAAACAATTCTAGATACAGGCTTTATTTTTGACGCACAAATTATGTACCCATGGCCATTCGAACGATCAAATTATGCTCAAATTGTTGGTGTATAGCTTTTTAATTGTGCGTCAAGTGGCTATGCCGGCGTGAAATTGGCATCACCAATAAACAATTCTAGATACAGGCTTTATTTTTGACGCACAAATTATATACCTATGGCCATTCGAACGCTCAAATTACGCTCAAATTATTGGTGTATAGCTTTTTATTTGTGCGTCAAGTGGCTATGCCGGCGTGAAATTGGCATCACCAATAAACAATTCTAGATACAGGCTTTATTTTTGACGCACAAATTATATACCTATGGCCATTCGAACGCTCAAATTATGCTCAAATTATTGGTGTATAGCTTTTTAATTGTGCGTCAAGTGGCTATGCCGGCGTGAATTGGCATCACCAATGAACAATTCTAGATACAGGCTTTATTTTTGACGCACAAATTATGTACCCATGGCCATTCGAACGCTCAAATTACCCTCAAATTATTGGTGTATAGCTTTTTATTTGTGCGTCAAATGGCTATGCCGGCGTGAAATTGGCATCACCAATAAACAATTCTAGATACAGGCTTTATTTTTGACGCACAAATTATATACCTATGGCCATTCGAACGCTCAAATTACGCTCAAATTATTGGTATATAGCTTTTTATTTGTGCGTCAAGTGGCTATGACAACTTCACGCAGCTCAAGGTAGCTGTAACGCCAGGCGTGGACTGTCGAAACTGGCGCAGCATCGCGAAGCCTGTTACGATAAGACACGGTCTGGCGTACCTTGTTCATTTTATTAGAGTTTTAAGAACTGATTCTTAAATTATTTCTACACTAGTGCAACAAAAAATGAAAAAGTCATTCGGTCAAACGGGGGGCGATTTTTGGCTGAGCGATTAGCGAAGCCAGGCACTCCACTGGGGTTTAAAACCTTTTTCTGTCTGTCTGTCTGCGTGCGTGTGTGTGTGTGTCCGCACTCCTTCTGAACGGCTCGGCCGATCTGGCTTAGATTTTGCAGGGTCGTTAGGTATGTCCTTGGCTCGCCACACGCCAAAATGCAGCTTTCTATGGCAATCCATTCAGTCGTACCAACGAAAGACACTGAAAAAACGACAGAAAAAGTGCAACCTTTTTGTGACTTTATATTAGAGACATTTTTACATGGTTTCGCATGGTTTGGAAGGTGCTGATGACGAACATAAAAACCATTATGACCCCTAACCAAAGTTTCAACAATATAGGGGCCACCTCGACTAGAATATTCCAATATATAATATACTTCGACCATTCATCACGTAGTGCACAACTCATTGTCTCAATGAACCTTAGCAGGAAGCGCCGTAGGCCAAGGTAGGTGTAACGCTAGGCGTGGATTGTCGAAACTGGCGCTGCATTGCGAAGCCTCTTACAAGACACCGTCTGGCGTAAACCTACCTTGTAGTTCTTCAGCCCTCTTTGGTTGGTACATAGCAGTTCCCCGTTGAGGGCAGTGGGGGGGATGTGGGTCCCGAAATAAGAATTCTCTTAAAGCCGGGAGTTACAGGCCCCTGCCCCGACCCCCCCAACCCCCGCCTTGGGCGAACAGATAGAGTAGTAAACTGTGATCACTACGCCATTCTTTAGTAGGCAACATGTGCCGCCAGGCAGAGCAGCCAGCCCATCCCTCCGCTGCCGACGGTGGTGCAGCCGGGTGGATTTTTATTTCTTCCGCAGCGGGACAGGGAAGGACTAGGATGTGAGGGGGGGAGCACACTGTGGGCCAGAAGACCGGCACCGGCGCAAGGGATTTGGGGGGGGGGGGGGTATACTCACCGGCTATGATCTCCGCTTCCACTTGGCCCTTGCCCGTGACCGTACAAGTTTCCTTGAGGCCGCGAGCTCGCGCTCAGCTTGTCGTTTTTGACGTTTTGAGAGTGTTGATCCACCTTACTGCTGATAAGCTTATCCATCAATTTGCCCAATGAAGTTTTGAAGTTTTCAAGTTCCTGGTTAAATGCCGGGCCACCTCTTGATCGAGCTCTTTGAAGGCTTCTGTATGTGTGTACAGAACTTTTATCTTCTTGATAACATTGTCTTCGTGAAGGGTCGTGACAGGGCGTGGAAATGGCCAAGGAGATCGTGAAGCGATGCTCGCGCCTTCGGTGCAGGGATTACGCACTTCTTCGAGATTATGAAAACCAGGCCTTTGTTTTCAAAACGATTTGCACAGATGGAAATAGCAAGAAATGAAGGATGCATTGGGCTTTTTGTCTTCCTCGATACTTCCTGTTTTAGCCATAATAAATTGAGGGGTTTTCACCGAAAAACTCAAAAACTCGAAAATTGTGGACAAATCCTGGCCGCGCCATCCCAATGTGGGCTAAACTGAGGGGACTCAGGCAGGCCACTAGGCCTAATGCACCCTCCATTTCATGCTCTTTTGATATGTGCGAAGCGTTTTGCAAAAACCGGCCTAGTTTTCATAATCTCGAACAAGTGCGTGACCGCTGCACCTGGCTCGAGCATAGCTTCACGCGGTTCCTTCGCCGTTGCCACCCCCTGGTCGTGAGGTTTGACTTGAGCCACTCACTAGACAGTAAGCGAGCCGTCGCCCGCGCGCTCTCGTGTTCAGTTTGCTTCAGTTCATTCATTTGGAAAAATAAAACACGCATGACACATAACTTTGAAGGCAGCTTTCCAGAACACAGAAAATCCGCCAAGCGGCAGCCACAAACTTTTCGAAAAAAGTCGTCTTCTGCTGACGTATCCAAACAACGGCCGTCAACAACTCTGCAAACTCAACAGTGTACTCAGTACACTCTGTTCAGCGTGTACTCACAAGCACACTCTTATCACAGTGTACTCATCTGAGCACACTCTCATCACAGTGTTCTCAGATGAGCACACTCCAACGAGAGTGTACTTAGATGAGTACACTCTCAGGAGAGTGTACTCAGATGAGTACACACCTACAGCTGCATAAAGTGCCAGGCGTGCTAAGGGGTGTACTCATCTGAGCACACTCTCATCAGAGTGTACTCATCTGAGTACACTCTCATTGGAGTGTGCTCATCTGAGTACACTGTGATGAGAGTGTGCTCAGATGAGTACACCCTGATTAGAGTGTGCTTGTAAGTACACGCTGAACAGAGTGTACTGAGTACACTGTTGAGTTTGCAGAGAAAACAAGTTTTCGCCGCGCGCACCTGTCACCGGCCAGCCGGCCACCCACCCGTCTGTCAGGCACAGCAGAAGACAGAAGACCCACCGCACGCACACAGCAGACGAGGAGCCGACCGTTCCGTGTCGAGCCGCGCCGGCCGGGCTGCTCCCCACTCCACTGTTGCGGCTGGTTCAAGGGGTTGACCACTCAGCTCAGGAGTGAACTAGAGACCCTCCCGTCAGAGATGCGCAGGCGAGCGCTTGGTAGTCCCGCGGAGGCAAGGGCACCCTGCTTCAGGCTAGCTGTACACCTGCTGTGCCGCACCAGACGCTGCCTGTGTAGCCTCGCGCGGGGCGGATTCGGGCTTCCCGCTCCGCATGGGACTACCAATCGTCTGTGATTGGCCGAGAGGTGCCCCCTCTGCGCATCTCTGACGGGAGGGTCTCTAGAGTGTACACATGATTACTGATTACCAGTGATTACCTACAAACATACTAAAAAAACTCCATAATTTTGGCCAGCTAAGAGCATTTTGGCCTAATTTCATAAGAAAACCCCCCAAAATCCGATAAAAACGGCGAAACTAGCCAGTTTTGGTGTGTGATTACCAATGATTACTGGACGAAGTGTACACACGATTACCAGAGTGGGTAACCCCTTGGGCTGGTTAGGTTAGGTTCAAATGTCGGCCAGCAGCGGTGACTCGGAACCATTTTGGCGGAAAGTGGGCCAGAAGACCGGCGGAGGCGGCCAAACCTCTAGACTCTAAACGCGTTTTGAGCTCGAGGGTCGCGAAGCGGGACTCGAACCGAGCGTGTGACCCCACCTATGGATTGCTCTCCAAACGAGGAATCCATTGGTGGGGTCACACGCTCGGTTCGAGTCCCTTTAAGCAACTTTAAAGCTCAAAACGCGTCCCGAGTGCCCGCCTCCACCGGTCTTCGGGCCCACTGTGCGCCGGGGGAGGGGAGGGGGAAGGGGTGCAGTGGGGCGACATTTCAAGTTCATCTTACCTCTGTCAGGACAGGTTGAAATGTTCAAAGGCTTTCAACAAAGCGGAAAAAATGTCTTTCCCCGTGGTGGTGCCCTTCAGTGGGACAAGGGTCAGGAGCTCCTCCGTAATCTCCAGGGCTTCATCGACACCACGAATGAAAATAGCCAGCTCAGCAGTGTCCACCACATCCGTAGTGGTGTAAATAGCCAGCTCAGCAGTGTCCACCACATCCGTAGTAGGTTCTTTTTAGAGCGAATGAGGAAGGCTGAAAGAGAAAGGCGGGACGTTTGCATTTATTTCGACAGATTTAAAAACTTAAGGGCATCGGGGTGATGTGTTTGGTTGGGTGAGAACATATACATAAGATAGGTGTACGCCAGACCATGTCTTGTCGTAACAGGTTATGAGATGCTCCGCCAGTTCGGACAATCCACGCCCGCTGTTGACACCTACCTCGGCCTGCGGTGCTAGCCTGCCCTCGGCATACCTAATGACCCTGCAAAATCTCAGCCAGATCGGCCGAGCCGTTCGTAAGGAGCAGTTCGGACACACATACGCACACACGCAGACAGTAAAATTTTTCAAGCCCACCTGAGTAACGGGCTTCGCTATTGCTCAGCCAATTACACTATCGTCATCAGCATTATTCTAAGAATTACGTGGGCAACTAAACTCATAGGGTATTTTAACGAAACCCTGGACCGGAGATCCAAGAACATAAGTAAGAACGAAAACCGCTTCTGCCTATGCGTAGACGCAGACTCAGAGTAGAGGGGTACGTCTGTGCATGAGCAGAAGCCGTTTTCGTCCTTACTTTTCTTCATGACTTCCGGTTCAGAAATTCGTTTTCTGCCGCGATGGTTGGTTTGTTTGAGTGATTGGGTTGAGGTACTATGACGGACTTCTGAGTGCGGGGGACTAAAGACATCTCTTATCACTGTGCAAAGTTTTTGCCATCGCGGCAAAGCTGTTTATCGTCAGGAGTCTGTACACACGCGCATGCAGACTGATTTATTTTCACCTGAGTGACTGTTTTCGCTTTCGCCTAGCCATCTACATAAATCATCATGTTGTTGCATCTCATCGGAGATAGTGTGTTCAAAAGACTTTAAGCATTTCGCTCTGATAAATTTCATTCATATTCTCATACAACTTGTGTCAGCGGTATAACGATAGGAGATCGGAAATCTGTCGTTAAGTAGGAAACTTTATGCACTCATGTTTGTCAAATGGTTGGTGTAAATGATCTTCTTGCAGGTCACACGTTAGAGGCCTTGGTTCAAAGTTATAAATCATTGGTCGGTGTTCTGCGACGGCGGTCAGCTTTTATTGTGTTGTGTGAAATTTTGCCTATCACTCATTCAACCAAACTGGGATTGAATGAAAAAGTCAACGCTGTCAATAGGTTTATGAATTCGTTATCAGGCGTGACACGTATTCACATTGTTAGGTGGAATCAGGCCTTTACTCTCGCAGTTCCGAATCACCCTTATTTCTGTCACCGATCAAAAGGTCGAGAGGATGGAACTCATCCCAATCAATCGGGACTAGACATTATGTTTGGGTTCCTCGTTGCATTTACAGAACAGTCTGAAAAGTGAGGTGAGGTGAAGTTGGTGCAGGACCGGAAGTCAACGATTCCTTACTTTCCCGCCACGGTTCGCTATTCACTTTTCATCGTTTTTTCTTCACCTTTCTCGATTCGTGAACATACATTCTTTCATTCTGCAGTCATTTGGTCGTCAGGTACTAACTTGGACGTGTCAACTATTGTCATTCTAATTATTTCATAGAGTATCATTAATTCATTTTGAGTCGCTTACGTGAATAAGTTGAGGGGTCGTTAGCCAAACGCACTTTTGCTGGTTCATATATTTATGAAGGTGGGTTTCTTCTTAAAAAAATGGCTTCATCTTCATCGTCAAATAGTGACAAATACAGGAATGCGGCGCTTCGTACGGACTTGAACATGGATCTGCAAGGAGAGTCAGAATCGTTATCAGGCACAAGTGAACCAAACCACATGGAGGGCGACATTTCTGGCGAGACGGCCGAATGTGCTCGGCAGGCGACCACACAGGAAGTTGATCTCTTTCCAGAATTACACGTTGATGAAGCTGGGGATGCACTTCAAGATATGAATTCTTCTTCAAATCGTGAAGAAAACAGTAACGCACTGCTTGTTATTGAGTCTTACGTGGATCTACAATCAGAAAGAGAAGGGTTATCAGTCATGTGGGAAGAAAACTACAGTTAATATTGATGGCGACAGTGGTGAAGTTGCACCGGAGGCGGCCCCACAGGAAGGTGATCTCGTTCCAAAAGTTCATGTTGCACTTCTTGGGCCTGGGGCTGAAATTCTTCTTGTGGACTGCGACGTTGCTCTCAAACTAAAATCGAAAGGTTCATTAGCCGGAAGCGAGGAAAGCGATGTCAAAGTCGAACTATCCGGTGAGAGGAGCGGAGAAGGTTCTTCGGGGCTCAGACAGGATGTTGATCTCTTTGCAGAGGTTAAGTTTGAGGAAGATTTATTGATTCAAACAGTTGACTCTTGTGAGTCGATGTTGAGCAATGTTCCAACTCCCTCCGGTTCTAACGCTACATTTCGTTCTGCTTGTGCTGAATTTTGTGAGAATCTAAAAGAACAGATCTCGGCTTTAGACAGTCGGCACAAATCTCGTTGGCCGTCTCTGCCCCACGCTCCACCGGTGCCAACTGCCTAAAATCACCAGCCAATGAGACCGGTTTACCTTCAAACAGCTTCGTTTGATCACACGGATCACGGAAGCCTCGATCCAGCATTTTAACAAGGTAGGTTTACGCCAGACCGTGTCTTGTCGTAACAGGCTTCGCGATGCTGCGCCAGTTTCGACAATCCACGCCTGGCGTTACACCTACCTTGGCCTGCGGTGCTTCCTGCTTGCCTTCGGCAAGCTGTTTTAAGGTTCATTGAGGCAATGAGTAGTGCACTACGTGATGAATGGTCGAAGTATATTATACAAGGTAGGTTTACGCCAGACCGTGTCTTGTCGTAACAGGCTTCGCGATGCTGCGCCAGTTTCGACAATCCACGCCTGGCGTTACACCTACCTTGGCCTGCGGCGCTTCCTGCTTGCCTTCGGCAAGCTGATTTAAGGGTTCATTGAGGCAAAAAGTAGTGCACTACGTGATGAATGGTCGAAGTATACAAGCTAGGGCGCCCCCTTCCGTTGAACCGAGTAGGCAGCTCCGCTTCGCTGCGCCAGCAATTCAGTTCGACAGGGGCCGATACCAGCTTGGCCTGCCGGCGGATTCTTTTCGGGCCTTCTTCGGCCCTCGCACCAGACGTGGCTTGGCCCAATCGGAGGCCGTCTCTCGGGCCTTCGGTCCTCGCACCTCACATCCCGTGGAGGTAAAGCGCAAACTTATTGATAATACATCAGGACTGAGGCCCGCTCTAGTGTTCCCTCTCTGCCAAAGTTAGTGTGCAAAACATGGCCGTTGCACCAATTTTCACAATACATGAAGGCGGGCTCACAGACCCCTCTTGCGACCCCTCTTTGAAAAGGTCTTGCCGAGACCTATCGAAATCTGCAATATTTTTTTTTAGTCGCTCGACCCCCTTTTTTCAAGATCCTGATTCGGCCAACTGATGAAGTCGGGCTGCTAGACCCCCCTTTCGACCCCTCTTTGAAAAGGTCTTGCCGAGACCTATCGAAATCTGCAATAAAGTTTTTGGCTGAGCGATTAGCAAAGCCAGTTACTTCACTGGGGTTGAAAAACTTTTCCTGTCTGTCTGTCCGTCTGTCTGTCTGTGTGTCCGCACTACTCCTCCTGAACGGCTCGGCCGATCTGGCTGAGATTTTGCAGGGTTATTAGGTATGTCCTTGGCTCGCACACGCCAAAATTCAGCTTTCTATCTCATTCTATTCAGTCGTACTAACGAAAAAACACTAAAAAAACGGCAGAAAAAGTGCAACTTTTTAGTGACTTTATATTTTAGAGACATTTTTACATGGTTTCCTATGTTTTTGAAGTTCCTGGTGACGAAAACGAAATCACTTTCGACCCCTGACCAAACTTTTAACTGCGAATTGGCTATCTCGGCCCGAATTTACTAACATAATCAACTTCGACCCTTCATCTTGGAAAAAAGGGGTCGACCGACTAAAAATTTTTATTGCAGATTTCGATAGGTCTCGGCAAGACCTTTTCAAAGAGGGGTCGGAAGGGGGGTCTACGAGCCCGACTTCATCAGTTTGCCGAATCAGGATCTTGAAAAAAGGGGATCGGCCGACTAAAAAATTTTATTGCAGATTTCGATAGGTCTCGGCAAGACCCGTTCAAAGAGGGGTCGGAAGGGGGGTCTAGGAGCCCGACTTCATTAGTTAGCCGAATCAGGATCTTGAAAAACGGTGATCGACCGACTCAAAAATTTTATTGCGGATTTCGACAGGTCTTGGCAAGACCTTTTTAAAGAGGGGTCGGAAGGGGGGTCTAGGAGCCCGACTTCATCAGTTTGCCGAATCAGGATCTTGAAAAAAGGGGATCGACCGACTAAAAAATTTTACTGCAGATTTCACGTGGTGCATTACTCAATGCCTCAAAAATCCTTGAGGCAGCTTGCCGAAGGCAAGCAGGGAAGCGCCGCAGGCCAAGGTAGGTGTAACGCCAGGCGTGGATTGTCGTAACTGGCGCAGCATCGCGAAGCCTGTTACGACAAGACACGGTCTGGCGTAAACCTACCTTGTTTAGTCGGTCGACCCCCGTTTTTCAAGATGAAGGGTCCAGGTTGATTATGTTAGTAAATTCGGACCGAGGTAGCCGATTCGCAGTTAAAAGTTTGGTCAGGAGTCGAAATTGATTTCATTTTCGTCATCAGCACCTTCAAAAACATACGAAACCATGTAAAAATGTCTCTAACATATTAAGTCACAAAAAAGTTGCACTTTTTCTGCTGTTTTTTAGTGTTTTTTCGATGGTACGACTGAATAATTTGAGATAGAGAACCGAATTTTGGCGTGTGGTGAGCCAAGGATATACCTAACAACCCTGCAAAATCTCATCCCGATCGGCCGAGCCGTTTGGGAGGAGTAGTGCGGACACACAAACAAACAGACAGACACACAGACAAACCTTTTCAACCCCACTGGAGTAACTGGCTTCGCTAATCGATCAATTATATCGTATCATGCACATTTTAACTTAATGCAACATTCCCTTTGAAGAAAATTTCCTTTAAACATTCTCAGTGCTGCATCTTCGCTGCTGGAGCCAGATCTTTCGTTTAATGAAATTGATGTGCCGGTTTGCCAAACTGCGTGATTCCTGACATCTTGCAGTCTTTTTCAATATATCTGCGGCACACTCCTGTTGCAGTGCAATGATTCGAAGTTGCGCAAAGTCCTTAGGAGCTGCAAAGAAATTTGCTTCATTTAATCACCTAAAATAAGCAGTGTGAGGCACATAACCTCACTCCCTTAGCCTCTTTTACCAATGGACTGCATTTGCAGCAGTAGGGCAGACACACGATTTTGCACTTGCACTCTTGCTTCTATCATATTTCTAAGTCTTATCTTGTTGTCGAATGACTCCTTTAAGGCAGACACCTCATTGGGGAAAGCACGACTTGTGGCCTCCATGTTACAAGGTAGGTTTACGCCAGACCGTGTCTTGTAACAGGCTTCGCGATGCTGCGCCAGTTACGACAATCCACGCCTGGCGTTACACCTACCTTGGCCTGCGGCGCTTCCCTGCTTGCCTTCGGCAAGCTGTCTCAAGGATTTTTGAGGCATTGAGTAAAGCACCACGTGAAATCTGCAATAAAATTTTTTGATCGGTCGATCCCCTTTTTTCAAGATCCCGATTCGGCCAACTGATGAAGTCGGGCTCTTTGACCCCCCTTCCGACCCCTCTTTGAAAAGGTCTTGCCGAGACCTAGCGAAATCTGCATTAAAATTTTTTAGTCGGTCGACCCTCTTTATTCAAGATGAAGGGTCAAAGTTGATTATGTTAGTAAGTTCGGGCCGAGGTAGCCAATTCGCTGGTAAAAGTTTGGTCAGGGGTCGAAATTGATTTCATTTTCGTCATCAGCACCTTCAAAAACATACGAAATCATGTAAAAATGTCTCTACAATATAAAGTCACTGAAAAGTTGCACTTTTTCTGCCGTTTTTTAGTGTTTTTTCGTTGGTACGACTAAATTATTTGAGATAGAGAGCTGAATTTCGGCGTGTGGCGAGCCAAGGATATACCTAAAATCCCTGCAAAATCTCGTCTCGATCGGCCAAGCCGTTTGGGAGGAGTAGTGCGGACACACAAACAGACAAACAGACAGACAAAACTTTTCAACCCCACTGGAGTAACTGGCTTCGCTAATCGCTCAGCCAATGAAGTTGGGCTCCTTGACCCCCCTTCCGACCCCTCTTTGAAAAGGTCTTGCCGAGACCTATCGAAATCTGCAACAAATTTTTTTAGTCGGTCGATCCCCTTTTTTCAAGATCCTGATTCGGCCAACTAATGAAGTCTGGCTCCTAGACCCCCCTTCCGACCCCTCTTTGAAAAGATCTTGCCGAGACCTATCGAAATCTGCAATAAAAATTTTTAGTTGGTCGACCCCCTTTTTTCAAGATGAAGGGTCGAAGTTGATAATGTTAGTAAATTTGGGCCGAGGTAGCCAATTCGCAGTTAAAAGTTTGGTCAGGGGTCAAAATTGATTTCATTTTCGTCATCAGGAACTTTAAAAACATAAGAAACCATGTAAAAATGTCTCTAAAATATAAAGTCACTAAAAAGTTGCACTTTTTCTGCCGTTTTTTTAGTGTTTTTTCGTTATTACGACTGAATGGAATGAGATAGAAAGCTGAATTTTTGCGTGTGGCGAGCCAAGGATATACCTAACAACCCTGCAAAATCTCGTCCCGATCGGCTGAGCCGTTTGGGAGGAGTAGTGCGGACACGCAAACAGACAGACAGACAAAACTTTTCAACCCCACTGGAGTAACTGGCTTCGCTAATCGCTCAGCCAATTAGAATATCCTAGACGGGGTAGCCCCTACGCGGTTGACACTTTGGTCAGGGGTCATAATGGATTTCATTTCCGTCATCAGCACCTTCCAAACCATGCAAAACCATGTCAAAATGTCTCTAAAATGAAAACTCACATAAAAGTTGCACTTTTTCTGCCGTTTTTTCAGTGTTTTTTCGTTGGTACGACTGAATGCATTGCGATAGAAAGCTGCATTTTGACGTGTGGCGAGCCAAGGACATACCTAATAACCCTTCAAAATCTCAGCCAGATAGGCCGAGCCGTTCAGGAGGAGTAGTGTGGACAAACACACAGACAGACAGGAAAAGTTTTTCAACCCCAGTGAAGTAACTGGCTTCGCTAATCACTCAGCCAATAAGGAACCGTTGTGCCATACTGACTTCATTATAAATAATTAGATCTGCAGCCCTTACAAGCTCCGCCCTTTGTGATCCGTTGGTGATGCCCCAAACACAACGGTCATCTTCGAGACCGAGAGGGAACCTGAACATGGAATGCGCAGTAATCCCACACACATACACACCAGCGGCAATACCGGATGAAGCGACACAGAGGACAATGAGGCCTTATGACCCAAAGAGTGCTGCCAAAACGGATCCCAGCAACGATTTCCCCATTCCGCCGGGTGCATCAAGAAACATGCCGTTTTCGGGGGCATCTTGAGACCCTTCCACCAAGGCTCACACGTAGTCTAAGACGCTGCGCTGTGCAGCAGACAAACGTGGCACCCATCCGGCTGCATAATTTGCCGAGGCGGTTCGATCGTAGGCTTCTTGCTCCCTGCCCAGCTTTGTCATGAGATCTTCTACCTTCAGGGAGCCCGTGATCGACCACGCTACTTCCCTGCCGCCTTAGCCCTCTATCGATCTAAATAAAAGCGACCTGGTGGGCACGCTCTCGATTTTCTTCCCCTTCTAACAAATCTTCAGACGGAAGGTCATTGTGCTGCTCCCACAGGCTGAATGCTGGAGCACCGATGTAGCACAACATGACGAAAAGTGACCTCAACCTGTGCCCGGTCATGAATGTATGGGCCTCAACCAAGCTGTCGGAATACTCTCGCTCGTCATCAAGCAAACCTTGCATGCGAGCAGCCTCTTGGAACGTTGTGCACTCTGGTCCACCCAACAGATACAGATCATCGTAGCCACGACAGGGAAACAGCGTCAACAGCATTCTCAAATAAAAAAGTTCACCGCGGTTTGGTGCCTGCCAAAACGAACGGCAGATCTTCTCTTTCACCTGCCGCCTCGTGACGTAGTGCGTCACTGGAACCGGCACACGCTTTGTCGTCGGCCGCCTGGAATGAACGATATATCGTTCATGGAAGTCAATATATGTGACGTGATCCAGTTCCGCGATGAGAGGCCGTTTGAAATAAAATTTTAAATTTCCATCGAGGTGAGAGCTTCCCTCTCCTGACCTTGCCAGAAACGAACAGTTTGCCTATTCTGCAAGTGGACTGGAAGGGCAGTGACACTTGGACTCCTGTCAACCATGTCAAATTCTAGCGCTCCCCAGGCGCATTCCGTTGCTCTTAATATTCTGTGCGTTCGGTACTCTTCGCACTCATTTATAGTGCCATCTTCAGCCTCGGCGTCCCCCACCAACCTTACCCGAGTTAAAGGATTGCCCTTGCACAGATATTTGAATAGGTATTTCAAACTTCTCCTCCCTGAAGTAATTTCAAGATTTGCAAGACAATCGAGGTCTAACGAAACAGCAGCACAAAACGAAACGACAACACAGTCTGATATCGTGACATCTCTGCCATTGATCTGTATGATCGCCGTGTTTTCAGGATCCCGTTAGTAATGATTAAAAACCCCGTTCATCACAATATGTCACAAGGGTGCCCTCTTTGGGAAAGTATCTTTTGCATTAATTCTTGTCAGTATCTCAACATGGCAAATTGGTCCTGTTCGGAGGCCCACAGGGGCCAAGTGCCGTAACTTTTTTGAATTAGAAGGTTTCAGGGTTTGTATCTCCTAAACGGGCTGAGTTAAAGAAATTATAAAGAGAATAACCTTTTTTTTTTTTTAGAATTCAATTTTAAAAATTAGTTATTCTCCTCATAACTTTTAGAACGCAGCCCGTTTACGAGATACAAACCCTGAAACCTTCTAATTCAAATAGGTTACGGCACCCTGCACAGGGGCCGTGTATATTATGTCTTAAAATGATTTCCCGGAGTCTGCCGTCGGCCTCATCGGCAGACGGAATTTCCGCCCTTACAAACTTGTCCTTATCTGCAGCTTGTGTTAGGGCATTTTCGTCGGCAATTCTAAACACAATGTGAGCATGGGCCAGTCCGCGGGTCTGAAACTCTATAACCCATATTATGTAACAGAGTTTTCCAAAATAGCGGCCAGACCTGATATTTTTAATAAGCCTTGCCAACTTTAGCTTAAACACTCTGTTTGACAAATGCGCCTCTGTGCTACGTCCCCGACGCGACTGGCGGTACTCTGGCCAGGAGCCATTGGCAGATACTGTGAGAAAGTAGTGTGGTATATCCTTTCGCTGCACCACCTCCATGCCGTCCATTGCCGCTCATAATAACGTTTGGACCCCGCAAACGTATTCGGCAAATAGACGCGGCCAGCTTGCCTTCCGTCACCTTCGACGGTCTCATCATTTAACACGTCTTCAATGACACCTCCACCGCCACCCATTGGAAAAGGACCACCAGCCGCCCGTTGCCCACCTGCCCCCTGCCTCTCCCCCGGCCACCCCTGCCCCGGCCCCTACCAAGGGCTCTCCCTCTGCCTCTCCCCCGGCCACCCCTGCCCCGCTGACCTTCGTCAAATCCTCCTGCCAAAGCAGCATCCTGGGCGTCAATGACCGCTTACACTTCGTCTCGTGGTCCGATCCGAAGCTGATTGTCGGCAGGATTACGTTGACAATACTCAATGTATCGCTACTTTTCTTCTTCTACCCTGGAAAACGAATCGACCAACCAGGTATCCGAAAGGTGGGGAAATTTGGGAAACCGTGGTTCTACCATCAAGCGGTATCGCACGTAGTGGAGAGGGGTAACCTTTTTCCCATCTTGACTTTTTAAATCATAACTCCACCCCTGATCACCGCTGGGAAACAAAAGAGGATACTGCATGGGCTCGACATGTGGACTTCTGTAGTCGATAAAATGCGACCCGACCCCGAACTTCGAAATGAAAAGCTTTCGTCGCTCGTAGGGATCATCTTCGGTGGGTAAAATTACAGCCACCTCTGCATTCGGGTCACCATCGAAAAAATTATGTGTCCTCCTTCGTCTCTCTATGTGCTGAAAACAAAGGGAGACTTTTTCCCCCGGTTCGTCGGCAAATCTTTTAAAACAATGAATATGACGGTTATTCGCCACCAGCATGGTCTGGATGGCACGAATAACCACCTGATGCAGGTGCTGCCCCTGAGCCACCCTACGCCGCTCAGTACCATCATAAAAATAAAATACTGTATAATTGGGACGACCTGGCGTGCCTTAACGCCTCCCATCGTACAACAAATAGTACGTGCGACCTTGAAGCTTGACGTAAGCGGGGCCATGCCCCTGCCGCGTGTGGAGCCAGTCTCCCTTCACAAAAGAGGCACACATCGCGAAAAAGTTGTTGCACGCACCAGGATGTTCTTTAAAATGAGGATGATTGTAAAATTCGCCATCAGCGGGAAGGGGAGGGAGTGCCAAAAAGCACAATCGACCTGATTTGCAGCGCCACTGCGTTCTGCCCACTTCCTCTTGGATGAAGCGGGCGTGACAGTGCACGCATTGTGGCCCCAAATTTAAGTTGGGCTGCTGCATCGTAAATGTGGGGACAGCATTAAGCGCGTCACCCCGCCAAGTTCCAACCAGTGGGCCCTGTCGCATGGCACGCGGTAGGTGCCGCACCAGGTCGTAATTGCCTTTAGGATGTGGATTGTTGTGAGCATAATCACGCTGCCTTCCTCTTTCGGCTTCCCGATTCCTTTCCCTGTACCTTTCTGTCGCTTTCTCATTTACTTCCGGGTGTGTTTCTGTGTACCGTGAAACGGGGTAATTTCGGGCACCCGGGGTAATTTCGGGCATCTCTGCCCGAAAGCATTACGATGATGCTGCCGTCTAGCGGCGACCTCGGAGGCTTGTCCCGTTGCGCGCATCGCATTCGCCACACTTAAAACCGTCGGATCATTCCTCTGGAGACCAAAACAGATCCAATCTTTTCAAGATACAGTGATTTTCGTATTTTACACTTTTTACCTAAATTCAGTGTATGCGTGAAAACTTCAACTGGCAAGCCAAACCTGTTCACAAACGGTGCATAAGGTATTTTTTTTTCGATTTGGACATGTTTTGAGCATGCTGTGTCAAATTTTCAATCACCTGCGGCAAATAGTATGGTAAATAGGGGCTCAAAACTAAAAAATTGTTACTTTTAGGGGTAATTTCGGGCACTGAAATGACATGCAAGGGCAAGCAGGGTTGTCTGAACACTTTAAATTTCGCAGGGCTGGAGTGGTGTAAGCTTCTTCCAGCTCTTCAGAGCTCTTCTGAAAGATCGAGATAATCCATTAACACAGATAATACTCAACTGCCGCAGCAGTCGCTTTGTGGAACTTTGACTATTATAAAAATGGGCCAAGGCTACATCTGTACTTCTTATGTGTAGTATGTACACATCCTATCTTAGTGTCAATTATTGGTTCGTGACTAAAATTTTATCATGTTTACCGGGACTTTGACTTTGAGAACGGCTGCATGGCTTGCCGGGTTGCAATGGAATGCAGAGTTTTCCAGAAAGCCCCCGTATCTTTCCAATTGTGCATAAGACTTGCCTCCCATGTACGTCAGTTTCAAGAGGAAGATCCACGACTCATCTTCGCGTGATATAGTGTGGCTTGAGTTGTACCATTATCAAAAACAAAAAAGGATAAAGGTTCAAGGTTAGACGTTCAACAAGAAGCGTCCTAAATAGCTCCACCCCACTTTCCCAAACATCAAACGATTTGTTCCAATCATGACTCCAAATTATGTATAAATGACCACCCCTACCATCGCTCCACATCTACATCCTTAAGAATTTCACATTTTATCACATAAGCTCAAAAGAAAGAGACAATTATTGATTTTGAGACCAAAATCAGAACGAGAAGTCGTTTTTTCCTGGGGTGCCCGAAATTACCCCAAAACACGGGGTAATTTCGGGCACTGCTTTGGGCCCTCCACTGTAATAACGGTGAGGCGTAGATATCTGGAAGTGGCGTCAAATTGAAGCTAAAGGTGGGTAGATGATAAATTTTAACCCTCAGGTCCATGGCAACACCACGACCTTCACAATTTCAAAAATACCTCTCAAAAGTGCCCGAAATTACCCCGTTTCACGGTACCTCTGCACAGCCCCCCGATTCACCTCAGGATTCTCATAGTATTTTTTTTAACTGCTTTTATCTGTTCTTGGCGTGAAAGAGTGGATGTATTTTTCCGACCCTTTTTTTTCTTTGTAGGCCGCCCAGGACCCCGCTTCTGACCTGTGTTCTGCTCGATCAGAGGCTGCGCTGACTGTTGACACAAACGAGACGCCAGCGGTCCAGCGGTACTTCTTCCTCACTGGACGAAGATAGGACGGTCGGTTACCCAGCTGTTGACCTATCAGAACAGCCGCCCTTGACACGGTCAGCTGATGCTTTGGAAGCAGTTCTAAAAACAAAAGGTAAGTCATCGACGCTTAGTCGCTGTAAAACCACGACTGCCTTCTTAATTGGCACAATGCTCTGTCCATTTTCACCGCTATGTTCCACCGCCTTTCGTTTCCTTGCCTTTTTCAGGAGTAAAGAAGCTAAGAAAACTTCATTACTTGAACCAGATGATAAAACCGAGGCAGGACTAGTTTGTTGCTGAGACGGCCCAACCACTTGAATGTGATCACCTTCAACTGATTTTCCAGGGCTCTGAACGAGTGAACGAGACACATCACTTCCATCATCACGGTAAATAGCCACAAAATCACCCAATTCAGCCACATCCGGATTTTGCTGGTCGAATTCATCAAGTGGGCTGTCATACATGACGTCTTGCTCTGCATCCTCCAGAGGACAAATGCTGTAAATCGTGCACCCCCGTTGCACACCATCACCAGCCGAATCAGATAAAAGCAGAAGAGCTAGGCCATGCTGTGTTGCAGCTGTGAAAAGCCTTGCAACGTTTAGGACCGGACGAAATTCATCATGAGAATTTTGGGCATTGACACCGTGGCTATTTAACATAAAGTAAAAGCCATTAGACTCCCAAAATGATATTGTGTAATTTTGTCCAGTGAAAATAAATCCCGTAAAGGGTGAGAGCGAGGGCAAACTGAAACACTCTGATAATACGTTCTCAAGCCGTTCGACAGCTGCGTCTAGGGATGTAAAATTACCGGTAATTTATTTTTTTCGGTAATATTACGGTAAATTACGGTAATATTGGTAATTTACCGGTAATTTTGGTAATTTTTGTCTCATTGGTTATTTTGTGTGAAATTTTCCTTGAAAATTAGTTTATAGCCTCGGTAACTCATCTAACGTACAACTACACCACCGTGCAGTGTGGCCGTGGACCCAGTAGTATGAAATTTGAGTATTAGACGATAGCCAGCTACCGAGACCGCTGGTCAGCACATCTTCATTTCATAGGTCTGCCTCTTTGCCGTTGCCACGCACCCCGTTCCTGGACCGCTGTTGCCTAGCAACGCGAACCAAGCAAATCGCAGGTATGCTGCACACCGGATTACGCGCGGAAATGCCGGCGATGTGCGCCAGGTGCACTCGGCCAACCGGGCAGATTTGGGATTTTCCTTGAATCTGCTCGCCATCGGGTGCCCTAACCGAGCTGGGAAGGAAATTTCCAGAAAAGGGGCACCGGGGAATAGTAGTTTACGTGTCATTTTAAATAAATTACCGGTGGTAATTTACCGAGAAAATAAATTACCGTAAATTACCGTAATATTACCGGTAATTTTACCGGTAATATTACCAGTTTGCATCCCTAGCTGCGTCAGCGTCAGCCTTGCTTCTGGAGAGTGGGTAAAGCCCGCCTGGCCACTCTAAAGCTTCTATAATCCTAAAGAGTTTCCCGCAACAAGTAAATTCTTGGGGCAATTGATTGGGGAAGAGAAACCCGGCAGCAGATGTCATTTGCTGTTCTTTGCATTGCACCCAAAAGTTGAAACCGTCGTTAACGACCTGGTTTACTGTAGCGGGATCAAACTCACTGTCCATATTTTTTGCTGCAATAGCACACGCGGAGGATGGGACACACGAAGCGTTTGGTCCCTGTGGGAAGATTTCCTTGCCTTGATGGATAGTGCCTGCCGCCGCGCATGCAATAGTACCGAGTAGTAAGACAGGCACTGAGTCACATTGCCTACCCTGCCCCTGGCAGGGGCAGGGTAGGCAAAGTGACTCAGCACCAGTTTGTCAAGGCCACGGCTGCCTACCCATCAGGCGCTTCGCGTATTCCTTTAGCCGGTTGCCTACCCACCAGGCGCACCGCCCGTCCGGCTGCCTACCCATCAGGCGCCTCGTGCCAATTCTTTCTCAGGGTTGCCTACCCATCAGGCGTTTTCGGGATAGAGGAAAGTTGAAATAAAAAAGCGAAGTGCATTACATTTTTTTATTTTTGTTTCTGCTTTTTACAACTGGTTTGACATTTCTTAACACGAATATCTTCACAAATGGTTACATTCTGAGCATAACGCTTAAACATTTCGTCAACAATTTCGTCATTAGATGTACAGTCAGAAGTGAAACAAGTTACAAAGTCCTCCATAGAATATCCATGTGCCTTAAAAAGTAAAAACAGTACGCAGTACTGTCCACATACAGAAGAATCGAACTCCTGTAAATCAATTGTGTTTTTGGTCCAGAAGTTACATTGGCGGTCCATGAATTTTCTTATATTAGGGATATAAGGTCCAAGTCCATAGGAGCAGAAATGATCTCCTCGCCCGTCGCAGCCAACATATATGGCTTGCCAGTGTGCTCCCGGTTTGTTGATGGGGTCGGTGTTGACAATGATGAGTGACGGTTTATTGTGTAAGTTGTGTGGAAGTGTATCGGAGGCAAATACTCCTTCAAAGTGTGATGAAGCGTGTGGATCTTTCCGCAAAACCGCTTCAAGGGTGTGCCCGTCCATTTCAGACTCCAAAGTCTACGACCACGTTACGGTTTTTGTCAATCTCAATCAAATTATTGAATTCTGAGAGGACAATACAGTTTATGGCTCCCGCTAGAGGTTTAGCAAACTTTACTTCCAGTCTCACTACCCCTTGGCGCTGCAAGTTCCAGTGACTTTCATGGGCAGAAAGGTCTTGCGAAAGGTCGAATGCGTAGAGTGCGAAACCCTGTGGGTACTCGGTGTATGTGATATCATTCCCTTCATCCTTCCAATGCAAGCCCGTCCCGCTGAAAAGCGTGTTGTATGCGTCGATGTGCAAATTATGTTCGTAGTCAGGTGTGATAGGTTGTGCGGGAATTTGTTCCGAGTCTACATAGAGACTCAGGTAATTCAGATCATAGTGTTGGAAGTTAAATGGATTATACTGGTAACTTCCATTAAATGCTGGATTTGAAACAAATCCAATAATGATTCTTTTTGGGATCTGTCCAAGGTGTAAGTTTGATATGGATTTGTCCTGTAGTCCTACTGGAATTGTGATTGTTTTGAGGTCAACTCTCGTTAGTGGGTACTTGGCTGGTGCCTTTTCAAGGGCCGCAGCGTGTCCAAGGAGTACTGTAGGCGAAATGCGTACCTTTCGCACTAGAAGTGTTGCGTCTAAGATGACTACCTTTTCATTTCTGTTACTTGACATGAGCACGAAGGCATCTCGGCTACGAGTGAGCTTAATCCTGAGTTCCACGTTATTTAAAAGAAAGCGGTCTTGATTAAAAAAGTCACTGTGAATAGGCCCCAGAAGCTCAAACACTTTGCTGTTCTTAGTCAGTTCGTGACGTTTTTTGAGACCCTCGTTTTTGTCAGGCTTGCACTCGTCCAAGTGTCCGGTCGTGTCTTTATACCACATGCGCATCGACATGTGAGAGTTTTTAGCAGGTGAGTCATAAGCCAAAAGAGACTCCATATAACTTCGATACGGGTAAGTCATGGCAGACTGTGAAATTATTTTCTGATTCAGTGAAACATCAACTTGGCTCCAAAGTGAGTGCAACAGATAATTAACGGGCGTAGCATCACTATTATCCCCCTCACCCAAGTCACTGCCATTTTCTTTCACAATTTTTCCCTTAACCAGTAAAAGTGTGTGTGCAGGATCAATGTATTCATGTCCAGTTCCTGGGACACAGAATTCGATAGTGTTTGATTGCTCAATGCTGGTGATAGGCTTAAAGTGTGTCCACTGGCCCCCTTTCAGAACTGTTTGTGTTGGTGGAATCGCCCATAAATCAAGTTCAGAGCGAAGCGCCTCTGATGAGGCAGTGTGTAAAAGTGCCATATTTTAGAAGATGTGTTGTGTTGTCGCCTTGGCCAGTACCCTGGCTTTTTTACGTGTGTTTCCTGCTCGAGTGCCGGCTATGGACTGAGGCCGTCCCCGTGCTCTGCCTCGCTTTATACCTCTCCCACGCATCTTGTTTACCAGGTTTTTACCCGCCTCAGAGAAGTGTTGCTTTACGCTATTTCTGAGGGGGACTTCCCCTGACGCAGCATCAGCAAGAATGTGACTTCCTGCGCGGAGGGCTTCACGACCAACAGCACTCGCCCCTTGTTTTAGGTATGGAAAAATGTTACGGAACAGTCCACCTAGGAAGCTTCCGATACCCGCCCCCTTTTGTGTTGAGGAGCCCGCATAAAAATTCATGCCAGACCCGGTTTGGGCCTGTTTTACGTAATACTCTGCAATGTGTG
Source organism: Stenchaetothrips biformis (assembly GCA_030522485.1). Classification (NCBI taxonomy): domain Eukaryota; kingdom Metazoa; phylum Arthropoda; class Insecta; order Thysanoptera; family Thripidae; genus Stenchaetothrips; species Stenchaetothrips biformis. Next base: position 4,022,426 of record CM060095.1, on the reverse strand, counting down.
CCATAGTGATGTTAAGCCCTTTGTCTGAAGTGACACAGCAGTGTTGACGTACCGTGATCAAATGGTGCGAATTCCCCCGTGTGTGTCCTTATATTGATTTCCAAAGTGTCAAATGATTTCGTTTTTAAGGTGAAATATATTGGAGGTTCACATTTGTATGTTGTCATACCACCATGAGCTTTTCGCGTTTCGACGGGAACCGTTCGAAGTAGGGGTGCCTGTGTATGCCCGACGATCTGGTCTTCAATGATGTCTAAATAAATGTAAAGTTGTGGTGCCATCCCCAAGGTTGTGTCCACTGGATATGTCCCGCAGTGCTCGTGTTGTGGTGAATATGGCCCAGGGTGAAGCAAACCCAATTGCATAGCAAGGCGGGGTGGATACGTGTAATGCGCATCGGAAGCTTTTGACATTTTATGAAACAAAACACATCCGTCTTCTGTTAATTGTACGATGGGGTGTCCTGTTCCAAAAAACTGAATGTTCACGGTCTGTGTGTCAGGTATTTCCGGATGTTCAGCAAGTTTTTCGTCCAACAACAGATACGTGTCCCCTTCGGAGTTAAGTGTTTCAGGGTGTAACGGGGCCAAAGCTTTTTGCAAAGCGGTCAATAAGTTTTCTTTTGTGATGTAATGCCCTGGATTTACCTTAAATGTGTCTGTTTGTCCTCCTGGGTATGTAAAATTGATTAAATTTTTTCCCTCAGAAACTTGTTGTATTGTGTTTGGATAGTGAAATTCCAGAAGAGCCACTTCCCACTCTCCATGAAGTTCAACTCTTTTTGATAATTGTATTTTGTAGTTCGACGTTTTGTTTTCGGGATATACGTGAGGGCTGGCATTGCTTGGAAGTACCATGTAGAAATCCATTATGTGTCCACAATATCTTTCGCGAAGACCCAAGAGCGAGATGACACTGGGTAACCTCTCCAGTGGACGAACTTCTCTTTTCTGACACCTTTTCCCCGTTCCTTGAGTATATATGCAATTTTGTAGAGCTCTGGCCTTTTAACGGGGCTGAGTTCCCAAGAGTAAAAGTGTCCCTCAAGTTCTTCATTTTTGTCCAGGTCAGCTATTCGGTATATGGGTTGTATCTGTGGTATAACTTGTGTTATTTTAAATACTTCTTCAGACCAATTCCAAGTACAACCTTTTTCAAACCTTCTTTTTTCTCAAGAGATGCGGACAAAGTCACCCACTTTTAATTTAGGAGCCACTTTCTTAACATGTAATTTTTTTCCGTATAAGGTTTCGTAAACCTCGAGTACACGTCGAGGATTGCTGGCTTCATGTGGTGTCATCTTCAATGTTTTGTGTTTTTTGTGGTTGTAGGCATGTGTAATGTTTTCTAAAACTCCGCTAGTGTACTGATAATTTCCTGTCTGTGTAAAGACCCGTTGCATCCACAGTCTCAAAGTACCGATAAATCTTTCTGTAATCGAACATTTTGTATCAGGATTGTTTGTGTGTGAATAACTAATGTCGTGTTGCTTCAAAAAGGTTTTAAGTGCCCTATTGTTCAGCTCTCCACCTTTGTCCGTAATAAGCCTAGTTGGCCTCCTAGTTGTTTGCTGAAAAAGGGTTTCAAATGCCTTTTTTACTGTATCAGCCTTTTTGTTCGGCACAGGTATTGTCCAAGCATGCCGAGAAAACACGTCTGTCACACACAATATATTTGTTTCCTTGATTGTCCTCATGAATAGAACTAAAATCTGCAAGGTCAGCTTGCCAGCAGTCGTCTATATTGTCTGCGTATGTCACATTGCGTGGAAATTTACGCCGTGCTCTTTTGTGTAGTGAGTGCGAGTCTTGCTCCTGAAGGTAGGCAGCCACTTGTTTCTTAGTAACTTTACTCCCCGCAGCTGTTTTCAGGCGTTCTAGTGTGCTGTACCCCGCAGGATGGCGTGTATCTTTGTAAATTGAATCAAGTCCATCGCTTCCATTTTGTTTTTCTAACAGCGATTGTACCCTTGTGTTTGTTTTTTCTTGTTTTTGTAAGGCTAGTCCCTCTGCCCCGTGTACATTTGTACCGGTTTTCCGTGATTGTTTTCGTGACTTCATGTTTCGGGACTCCGGCACCTTCTTGCGACTGCAGAGCGTGTATGTATTGTTGGTTCCCTATTATGTCTAATGGAGTGTGAAGTGATTTAAGCACCAAAGCAAACGTGTGCCAACGTGAAATTTTAGCCTTTTTACGTGTTCGTACCGCATCAGAAATTAAGTCAATGATACTCGAGTACGCCTCTCCACCGACTGACGTGGCTCCGTTCCTATCCCAACTAATATAGGCCTTTGCTTCAGGAGTTGATAGGTGATCGTAGAGAGCCGAGCCTGCGTTTTTAAATTTTACAGGAAGTAATGAAATGAGCCTTTCTTTAATAACAGTGTCCTGTGGTGTCCTAGTTTCTACTTCAGTTTCATTGTCCATGGCGTTTGTTTCTGGGAGCAATAATGCTGCTGGCTTTTTCTGTTCGTTAACGAAATAGAGGTATTTTTGAAGTGCCTGTTCATACATTTTCCATTTCTCACTGTCTGCAGCGCGCTGTTTCAAAATGCTGTTCATTTCCTTGTCCAGATCGTTCATCGTTCTCCTGATGATCGTGTGGCAGGTTTCTCATGGAACTTGGCAAGCGCCTCATGGGGCAAAAGCACCAATTTTTTGCAGTGTTCCATGGTTGAAAATTATTCTCCAAAAATCAAATTTCCGAGAGTGGGTGCTAACTAGGGTGGTCCAAAATTTTCTCGACCCCCTCGGATCGACCAGGGCCGCTCGGATCTGGCTTCTACATGAAAAATAAGGGAATACGTGTTTTTTTGTTTTTCGGAGAAACGATTTTTAGGACCTCCTCAAGGCCAAAATAGATTTTGACAGAGTACCAAAAATGCAGAAAATCGCTAAAAACGCAGTTTTTGTCCGATTTTCAAAAACTCAACGGCGTTGGATAGGGAAAATTGTGCTGATTCCAAAAAAAAATATGTCGGCAATGTGAGGCGTGTTGCCTATCGTCCACGTGCGAAAAACCGTCATTTTTCTGCCGAAAAGGGCCCCTTTTTTCTGTTTGGGGCCCACCGCATCCATGGGAATCTTGGCCATTCAACTCAGTAATGTACCTTCGTGATACTGGAGGCACCAGCGATAGAAAGCAGTCGCTCCGGACCGGTTGCCTAACTGTCAGGGGCCAAATAAGACGGAAACTTTAAAAATCGGTGTGTTTCACGCACTTCTTGTAGCCCAAGGTGCTTCGATCGTTGCTCCACTGACCCTTCGGCATGCCCCCATCACAAGGAAAGCCTTGGTGGCGGAAATATTTTGCGCCATAAAAAAAAAAATATTTATTTTTCTCTTATTTTCTTACTTTTTAATCAATTTCTTTTGCGCCCGAAAGTTCGGCAAGTGGCCCGACGCAAATATTTCCCGCCACCAAGGCTTTCCTTGTGATGGGGGCATGCCGAAGGGTCAGTGGAGCAACGCTCGAAGCACCTTGGGCTACAAGAAGTGCGTGAAACACACCGATTTTTAAAGTTTCCGTCTTATTTGGCCCCTGACAGTTAGGCAACCGGTCCGGAGCGACTGCTTTCTATCGCTGGTGCCTCCAGTATCACGAAGGTACATTACTGAGTTGAATGGCCAAGATTCCCATGGATGCGGTGGGCCCTAAACAGAAAAAAGGGGCCCTTTTCGGCAGAAAAATGACGGTTTTTCGCACGTGGACGATAGGCAACACGCCTCACATTGCCGACATATTTTTTTGGAATCAGCACAATTTTCCCTATCCAACGCCGTTGAGTTTTTGAAAATCGGACAAAAACTGCGTTTTTAGCGATTTTCTGCATTTTTGGTACTCTGTCAAAATCTATTTTGGCCTTGAGGAGGTCCTAAAAATCGTTTCTCCGAAAAACAAAAAAACACGTATTCCCTTATTTTTCATGTAGAAGCCAGATCCGAGCGGCCCTGGTCGATCCGAGGGGGTCGAGAAAATTTTGGACCACCCTAGTGCTAACACACTCAACAAAAGTGGTAAGAATGAACCCCCCTTTTGTGTCAGTGCTTTTTTCTTTGTTAACCAAGATTCACCCCGTTTAGCAAGCTTTTTGAGAACTGTTTTGTGCTTTTTGAGGTTAAGTTTTTGTGTTGTTGTGAGTGGTACGTTTCCGCTTAGAGTGTTGTCACAGAGTTCACAAATAGTGTGGACAAGAGTTTTGTCTGCGTCTTTTAAAATGGCCTTACGAAGTGACGGGCGTGCTCGCCGAAGAACCCGTAGTAAATCCTTATGCGTCTGTTGATGCTTTTTCGGAGCCATCTTATGCTCTTAATGCGATGTGAACACCACGGTCCATCGCACTTGAATGGTCAGAGTGGCGAAATAAGATTACTTTTATACTTTCCGTTTGGAATGTAAACCACAGTAGTTTCACCGGGAAATATGTGAGTCCTCAGGCGTAAGTGGTCTTTTTGTCGCACATGGAAATCGAATAGAATATAAGAATGACCCTCGCGTGTGGCATCTTCATAAGCTTCCAACAGCCCTCTCCAGTTAGTCGGGTCAACTTGCAGAACAAAAGTCCTTATTTGCTGTACATCTCGCGGTGATTTTAGCAAGATCACATAATGTGCTTGCAGGCTGATTTGTCTGAAATTGGGGGGGAAAATTGCTTGGGAAAGGAACCAATAGGATAAGTTTCGGTGATGTGAGCCTTTGATGGCAATTTTAAGAAATTCGGGGTTCTTTTTTATCTGATCAAGCATGTCATCAACAATAACAAATTTTGGCCCTTCTCCTGGAGGAAAATGGTCTAAGGTTGGGGGTCCTTCAATGAATTGGACGTTGTGTTGCTCAGCGAGCTCAGTGTAGATACTTTGATACTCGGAATAAAACCAAATTACTTTTTCAAATGTGACATTAAACATGTCTGACCGATTTTCCACAACCCTTTTTACAAAGTAACTTTTTCCGGCCCCCGAAGGTGCACAGACCAAAACATTTGAAGGATGGGAAAAGCGTAGATCCATGTTGTCTGTGTGGCGTCTGTATGTTGAGTGTGATGTTTTACTCGTCAGCCTGAGTATTTATATGATGTAAAAAAGGGAAAAAAGTGAGAAAAATACATTTTTTTAAATTTGTCTGTTTATTGTCATTATTCATAGTGTACAGAGGAAACGCCCTTATGCTAAGTTATGTACAAGAAAGTGTTTTCAATCATGATATAACCCTTCCAATAGGTTCAACAATTCATAATCATCGTCATCAAGTACAGTGCCTCTGAAACCGAAGGGGACGGTTCTTTCCATATCAATGCGTCTTCGTTTGTTCAAACAAACTTGCCATTTCTTGGATGACGGTCTTGTCACAATGCGCCAACCAGGCAAACGTGCTATTTGTGATGGAATGACTATTGAAGTCTGCTTGTGTTCTTCACTTAAAACCATGTCTTTCAATGTGTCAAATGTCACTGTGTCTTGGCAACTGCTGTTGATGGAAATACCCCTAACCTTAATGACTGTCTTAATGTTGTCCAGATCACCACCGACTGCCACTTTATAAGCATAATTCTTGCTTCCTGCCGATACAAATTCCGTACAAAAGGAATTTTCTCCATAATCTTCAGCAAGCTGATCCGTCATTTCTCCCAGATACTGTCCTAGTTCGGGCTCAGGTTGGCCAGGTACGGACAGAAAACAGACAGAATCTGAAAAGAAGAAGAAAAAGTTTCTGATTAAAAAAAATGGAATCATGAACCTGAAGAAGGAACCATTGACAACTGACCTGTGTCATGATAGAGTGCCCTCTCGCCAACGACGTCCAATGATTTATAGAGTAATAAACGACCCTGTGCAGTGGTTTGGCATGCGTGAATTAAAGATGTTGTCCTTGAAGGTTTATCCATATCTTCAACTGGAGTGTATCTTATTTGCAGACACTCTTCGCCAAAAGGTAGGATAGAACTAATGATGATGGTGTTGTCCTGAGTGAGACGTATCAACTCTCCATAGTCAAATACAAAGACGGTCTGTGGTTTCATGGACCTCTCCCCCATCTTTCCCCCTGAAAATCAGATACAATTTTTTTCAATGTATTCTGGATTTCTAAAACATGAAACAACAACAAAAAAATCACCGTGTACTTACAAAATGAGTTGAGGATCAGCTTGGCGAGTGTTCTTTTCCCCGGATTTTTTTCTACTCGGTCCTTCTTGATGACAATGCCATCTCTATCAAAAATGCCTTGAATGTAATTGTCTTTTTCTTCTTCAGTTTTTATGTGTGGAGGCCACCCAGAGGCTTCGTATTTCATTGCCATGTTTTCTCTGACATAGGCACTAAACAGCCCATCTGTTTTTGTCTTTTTGTTATACTCTTTTACTTCAGGGTATTGGTGTAATTCATGAATGTTTAAAATACGATATCCCTTTTTAAGTGCAAGTTGAAGTTCATTTGCACACCATGTCCCAGTCAACTTTCTCTCGTCTAAATTGTCATGTGTACATACCTCTTGACTTTGTGTTTCTGTGCAAGTACGACACAATGGAAACATGAGCTTATTGCAACACTTATAGGGTAACACTGGCAAAAATAAATCTTGTGGTGGAAGAACAGTAGCTTTCACAGCACCGTTCCAAGTGGATACATGAGGCATTTCATCGCCTTCCACGAATACAGCAGGATGACCCGTCACATATTTTCCCTTGTGGTTAATAAATGGATATTGAGAGCAAAAATCAAAGAATTTAATGCGTTCCCCTTTGTCTAGGTCTGCTTTTTTGTATAAACGTAATGCCGAGGTGCGTCCTCCACACAGTGCATCACGCAAATTGAGTGGTTCTGTTCTCTTTGTGGGGTGGTGTTCAAAGTATGCTTTCATTTCGGGGTTATTTTGGCATTCATGATTAAATTGACATTCCCACATTTCAATAACTGTGTACCCATTCCTCTTAAATAGGTCTGTGATTCTCATGGTTTTGTCATACCTATCCTCTCCTGCTTCCCTCCTCATTCTTTCACGTGTTTTCTGATCACTTATACATTTTGGACAAAAATGCCAGTAACAACCGTGAAATTGATAAATGATTTGCTCTGTCTTGCCATCTTCTCTATTGATTTGTGTGAACCCGTCCACACGCCGGTTCATGACGCTGACTTCATGACCATTTTCTGATGTTGTAATTTTTGATGTCTTTCCTAGTTTGTGTTGTTCGTAATCAAGCCATTTAAGGGCAGTAAAAGATTGTTTATCACGCCCCTTGTAAAATCCCCCTTTCGGTGGGATTGCCAAGGTGTGAGGAGTCATGTGTTTGTATCTGTACATATTCATGCAGCAAGAACTGAGACTTATGCACTGATAGAGGGGGCAAAATCCACTGATCTCCATGAAAGCAGTTCTGAATGTTTCCATCGCTTGTCTCAAAATGTCGACGTCAGATTGACAGTATGTTAAAATTTCGTATTTGAAATTAAAAACGTAATTTTTGTCTACTTGTTCTTGGTACCAGTGTTCAAATTCTTGCTTCTCTTTTGCTGTCATTGTGGAAGTGCAGTAAAATTCCTTGTCCGGCTTACAACCATGGTAAGAATAGAACTCTTTTCTATTCATGAGATGTGGAAACCAACCCTTGCGTAATTCATTGAGACCAAATGCTTTAGGTAAAGAACTTAATTTCTGAGGAACAAACATGAGACTATCTTTAAACTGTATGTTGTCAATTTTTAAGCTAATTATTTTGGCCCCGTTCAAAATGACTTCGGGCTGCATTTTTCTTCTGAGACATTCATGTAAAATGAAATAAGTGTCAAAGGCTTTTCCATTGTGCGAAAAGCAAATGATTTCTGTTTTCTCTTCGGAACAAAGTTGCTTCAAGTAGGTCAGAAACTGTCCGACCACGTTTTCATCTGTGTATTCTCCAATAGACTCAAAAATCTGTTCTCTCTCACCACAACTAACACACCCGTGTTCAGGTTCTTTGATGTGTTCACACTTGGCGCACACTTGGTGACTGATCAGTACATTAGGTTTATGTTCCATCCAATTGTTTTTGTCCTCAAATTGATCTGAAGCGCTGGTCTCAATATCAAAGAAAATTCTGATCAATCTCGTTCTTTTGGGGAGAGGTTTTGGCTCCCAGGGTGGGACATAGCAATAATGGTTTTCAGAAACCATCAGGTTACATGAATTGCAGTAAATTGTTCCACATTTGTGTTTCTTAGCTTTTCCCTTCCCTCTACTTGATAAGTTAATTGTTTTTTCACATTTGGAACAGAACTTCAAAACTTCGCATGTTGTTCGGTCGTGTGTGAAAACTTTTCCAGAGTTATGGAATTTGAAGCATTCGTCACCGGCAAAAAAGCGACAACAGTCTTTGCATTTTTGTAACGGAGTAGAAAGATTGTCATGACACGTTGCTGACCCACACCTCCAACAACTGTCAAAACATTTGTGATCATTTTTTGTAGCTGATGAAACCAAGCAATTTTCACAGAAAAATCGGAACGCAAAGGCGCCAAGGATATGCACAATCCCGTAAAAGTGTCCTTCGTGTAACAGTAGGTAAATGTTTTTTCGGGGTTGAGCCAGTGTAGAAATAGGTCCATGGAAAACTATTTCTTTCCCCAGCCGGTCTGCAAACACAACTATTCTGTGATCTGGTAGTGAGGCTTGAAGTTTTTTAATTTCATCAATGCCGCATTCTGAGTTCTCGTCAATGTTTGCATCGGCACATAATTTTTGTGCCATTTTTGTCTGTGTTTTGGAGTTTGGGTTTTTTAATCTACTAAAAGTTTGACGATTCATCGTACCGTATGCCATACAAACAGCAACGCATCGTGTCAGACACAATTTGTCTGTGTTTTTTGGGTCAAAAATGGATGCAGTTTGTGTTTTTCTTGTGATGAAATGTGACATCTCTTCGTTGCCACGGGTGTCCCGATTTCCTCCAGCCTCTGGTTGTGGTACGTGTATATATGAGAAATGGAGTGTTCCATTGGTCATAAAACTTTGGTTACTGTTCAGAACGTGTGCAATTTTGTCTAAAATCACGTGCCCCGATATTTGATCGCAGCGGCGAAGACTAAACCATACGGGCGTCCCCACACTTTCAGCCCCTCTCACTTCCACTATACAACTGTCATATGTCTTTGCATGGACTGCTTTTCTCTGTCTGTCTAACATGGTGTCAAATAAATCGACTAAGTTTTGATGAAAGTTCAGATTGCTTCCCATGTTTTTAATGCAGAAAATTTCTTCCCTGAATTCTAGTTGAAATCGTTTTAGATAGCGTGTGGTTGATTGAATGACTTCAATAGTAGGTACATTTTCATTTTCCTCCTCTCCTTCTTCATCCTCTTCAGTGTCACTGTCCTCACGCGGTCGCTTTTGTGGAGTCACTGTTTGTGAATCTGAGGTTTCTGTTGTGTCGTCAAATTGTAAATCAGGTGTAACAACGACATCCTCTGATGAAGAGTGTGCTTCTAGTGGTTGATGTGGTGTTTCAGGAGTTACTGTCTCTGCAGCGCGTGCTTGGCTGCGTGTCACAGCACCACCGTACATGTGCTTCGCCAAGTGATATGCCGTGTGTACCAGGGGATTGGCATGACCTGTCAAACGTATTATCTCCAAGTAGGCCCTGTACCCGGTCTCAAGAAATGGAAGAAAGCGTGTGTCATCTGGTATTTCATTGCTCTCTCCCCAGGTCACTCCATAAACCTCCAAGGGGGGCCTTGGCATGGACGTTCCACCCAAAAACCACCCAAAAACGGCCAAAATAGGCCTTTTTGAGGGAAAATGCATGGACGTTCCTATCCGAAAGACTCCAAAATGGCCCTTTTTGGGGTTTGATGCATGGACGTTCACCTCCGGTGTACACAGAGATGCATGGAAAGCCTCTTGCATGGCCTGAGGTGTGCATGGCCGTTCCGGGAGGAGACTCGAGGGATGTACCCCGAAGGGGCCAGTGGTGGACTGAGCTGTGGCAGGGGACCCGCTTGCTAGAAGGAGGCGGGGACGCCCTCGCTCTGCATTGCATGGCCGTTCCGTTTGACTCGGACGTTGCGGGCCGTTGCCCCCGCAGGGGGCTACGAGGGCGGTAGTACCCGGAGGGCCCGTCGTGGCCTGTGACGTGGTTGGCACCCGTGACTTAAAGCGGGCCAGGTGCCCCGCAGGGGCAGTCGTCCACCCATATTTCAAAGACTTTGCAGGCCAAGGCCCCCGCAGGGGGTTACGACGTTAACCGTACCCGCTTTGCGGCGGACGATCCTGACCGTGGGTCGAGGACTTTGCGGGGTGATGCACCCGCAGGGGGTAACGAGAGCAGTCGTACCCGAAGGGCCAGTGACGGCGAGGCCCCCGCAGGGGGTCACGAGGGCAGTTGTACCCAGTTGTACCCGAAGGGTAGGAACACGAGGAATGTACCCCGATGGGGGTAGGTCATATGTATGGCCGTTCCTTGAGAGGAATGAACAAGCTAGGGCCCGCCCTTCCGTCGAACCGAGTTGCCAGCTCCGCTTCGCTGCGCCGGCAACTCGGTTCGACAGGGGGCCGGCCCAGCTTGGCCTGCCGGCGGCCTTTCCTCGGGCCTTCGGCCCTCGCATCAGACCCAACTTGGCCAGTCGAAGGCCCGGGCCTTCGGCCCGCTCTCATCAAACACCCCGTGAGCGGGTAAGGCAAAGTTATCGATGTACCATCGTGACTTAGGCCCGCCCTTCTATTCACAATATGCAAAAGTCCTTACACTTTTTACTCCAACTGTCCTTAGAATATGCCCATTTCATTTGTCTCTTAGCCCTCATTCCGAAAATACTCATATTTGCCATGCTACTGCAACTCCTTGCAATGGAGGCACAGCAGGAGCGCAAAACGAGCCCGTCGCACTTTTTCACATAACTCATGAAGGCGGGCTCCTGGACCCCCCTTCCGACCCCTAGTTGAAGAGGTCTTGCCAAGACCTATCGAAAACTTAAGTAAAAATTTTCAGTCGGTCGACCCCCTTTTTTCAAGATCCTGATGTGACTAATAGACGAAGTCGGGCTCCTGGACCCCCTTTCCGACCCCTCGTTGAAAAGGTCTTGCTGAGACCAATCGAAATCTGCAATAAATTTTTTTAGTCGGTCGACCCCCTTTTTTGAAGATCCTGATCTGGCCAACTTGTAAAAGCGGCCGATGGGGTCGGGACCAGGTCCATTCATCTTGTCTCGTCGCCCTGATTCCAAAAATACCCCTATGTGCCCTGCTAGCACCAATAATGGCGGAAATCCCCCTCCCGCCCATGCAAACCATGATGCAGCTGCTGCAGGCCTTGCGCGGGTCGGACGGGATTTGCACCACCGGATTGTTTGTTCGGACGGCCCTCCTGAAGTACCCTCCAAATCTGGTCACTCCAGCTCAACTCCTTCCTTGTACACAGACGACGACAACGACACACAGACACAAAGGCAAATGCATATGCCCTCCCCCTATTTTTTGAATAGATGGGCGGGCCAAAAAGCGTCCCCGAAGGGGTCAGAGATGTGATGGTGTTTGACTGAAATTGGTTGGTGTCACATTTGAGGTCCACTAGGTCCGTGCCCAACCTCCAAGTGGTGTGGACTGGGAACTTCATGACGGAGTCGATGCACAAGTGTATCGATGAAGATGTCGTGATGCTAACTGGGCATGGCAAAATTTGCGTCATTGAGGGATGTTGGAATACCTCTTGACGCACCTTAAAGATATAATAGGAGAAAGAGAATTTTATTCCGGCTAATGATAAAGAGATGTTTATTGCAGGACTGTGGCAAAGTAAAACTGCAATGTGCTGATTTGGATATGCTTTTTTATTTTATGTTGCAGTGCAACTGAATTGATGGAAAACGAAGCCAGGACGTCTCTTGGTGAAGGAGCAACAGGACCACCTGAAGTGATGGAACGCCAGGAGGATGCCGAAAGAGACGAGGAAATTGGAAGAGGACTTCTTGCATTGGACCTCGCGGAGTCGCACGTAACCAACGTGGACTTCGCAGGACCATCTGACAATGTCCACAGCAGAGTTGATTACAATTTTTCCTTTTTGGATACACTCAGTGGCTCAGCGTCCCCTCTCTTTGATGGGGACGAGGCAGACTATTCTTACCTTTACCAAGGTTACACCGGAGTGCTCTTCGGTAAGTCTTGACGACTAAGTTTGTCAGTTTTTTTGAACAAAATTTGTCTAATACGCAGTTCTATGTGCAGATGCAGACACGTTCGGTGATCTGTTCAGACAAAGAGAAGAGTTGATGAAGAAAACGGCAGAGGAAGAAGCGAACGTAAGAAAGGAAGCCAATGAAAAGTGGAAGCGACTCCGGAAGGAAAACGCATTGAAATTGGCCCAAAAGGAGAAAGAAAGACGGATGCGGATAAAAGAGCTCTCTCAATCAAAGGAGCCATTATCACCTCGTAACAGGTCATACTCCTGCGGGAGCAAGGTTATGTCATCAAGGACAACAACTCATGCTATTGGTATGCATTGAAGTGTGTTATATCTTTCTGTTTCTGACATGGAATCAAATCCGATTCATGGAGATGTGCTGTGTGTTTCAGACAAGCCATCAAGTGACGAACATCTACGACAGAGGCCTGTAAAAAATCCATCGGAGCCCCTCGTCGAGGGAGACCTTTTCTATCCTGATGTTCCGAGGACACCCTCGAAACGTAATCGGTCTAAGTCTCTGCCTGCTCTCGACTCACCTGGCAGTGTCGATGGTCTTATTATTGCACCGGTCACAGTCAATGGTATGTATCCTATTTGATTGGCGGTCAATTATTCATGGATCAAATGGTTTTCATAATGTGATTCTTAAACAGATTCAGCGCCTAAGTCCTCCTCAGGACTTAAGGGCATAGTCCCTTTAAGGGCATTGTCACGCCCTGTTACGCAAGAACCCAGGCCGAGGACGGCTATATTGCTGTCAGATGCATTGCCATTACGGCAGAAAGGCAGTGACGGGCCAACGAGACAATCGACACCCTTTGTGGCTGTCAGGTTGGATCAAGACGATCTACCTTTGCAGTCGAGGCTTGACCACTTGCAAAAGGTTCGAGATCACGAGAAATCTTTGAGGAAGGCAAAGAAAATTGCAGCACCCACCAGACAGACTGCGAAAATAAAGTCAACTTCTTCAAAACGTAAGTGTGATGTTTACGTATCCGAAACATTTTCAAATGTTTTTCTTAAAAAATGGTGTCTTGTAATGTGACAATGTGTACAGAGTCAACGTGTGGCGACGATGATGTACCTCTGTCAGAGAGACTTCGCAGTCTTGGAAAGCGTCGGTCTCGGTCTGCTCCAGAAAAACGTGAGTCGGCTATTGATGTTGTATTTATCATGACTTTAACAGTGTATGATGCTAACTTGTGTGCTCTCTGTGTGTTCGCAGGAGACTCCGAGTTGACACTGCGATTAACGCCACTAGAGCAGGACAAAGCTTTACTGAAGCGTTACAATTTGCACGTTGTGACACGTGGACGGAAGCGCGTCGTTGAGAGACGCTATAAAAAGAGATGCATGACATGCAAGAAGAAATGTGATGAAAGAAATCGGCCAGGCTCGGAGCGCTGTCTTGTCGTGGAAAAGGCGAGGAAGTTCGGAGTATGTGCCTTCTCTGATTTTGTATCAATTGATGTGGTTTTGTAGATTAGAAACTCATGTTCAATTTGTGTCTTTACAGTTTACTGTAGAGAACCGCCAAAGCAGAGAGTCGCAGCCACGATGTCTGTGCCCATACTGTGGAACAATGGACACGTTACCAATCACCGAGCACGCACCGAGACACGAGGAAGAAGGTGTCGATGTGGAGCGGTTGGTCACGTATTGTCAGGCGATGTTTTCTCGCAATGCGAGAGGACCAGTCAATATCCCCAAACTGAAGGATGCCATTGAGGAAGCACAAAAGGCTGGTGGTAATGCTTTGGACGATTTGCTTGTCAACGTCTTCCACACATTTGGTGTTGGGACGTCAAATGAAGAATGTTTGTCCTTGCCGCTTTACGACATGAAGACAGTATTTATGAAGGACGCAGTAAGTAGTCGATTTTTTTTTTGTTTATGTGATTCCGCATATCTCTGTTTTGTTGGCCTTGAAACTGATTCTGTGGTTTATTTTAGGTGATTCCGAAACACCATCTCCAGGTTATCGCGGATCAAGCAGATGAAGAAATGAGAATATCTGAAGATGAGGTGGACACTAGTGATACTGAATGATTGTCTTAATGTTTTTATATTGTTATAACGTGCCGTCCAATAAATGTATGTGTTTGAAACAGATGCGCGACTTGTTGTTTATGTCTCATCAAAGAGATTGCCTCCTCTGCAGAATATGCGGAGGAGTTGAAGGCTCGCCCAGTGTAAGGAGGGGTAGCTCAACCGTTTGTGGCACTTGGTATATTTTGAAATCTGAGTATCCATACGGTTGCAGCTGTTCCGTACTTACGTTTCATCGTGACCTACAACACGTGCGTGTTTCATCTTATGCTTATGTCTTAGGCAACGGAGACTGTAGACTCGAAGCTGGGCGCTCCGGTGGAGTGCTCGGCTTGTGTCTCATTCGCCTCATTGAGCTGGGCGCTGTGGTCCTCGGACTGCGGTGTGCGGCTCGCCTATCTATTTCCACGTTTAATGACTTACCCAAGAGATGGCTCTCGATGTGTTGGTGCGATGCAAGAGCAGAAGACTGGTATGATGTTCCCAGTGAGCAGGTCAATTGACGTCTTGAATACAAGTCACCGGAGAGGGCGATGATGATGCAGGCAGTTCAGGGAAAATCACATGAAATGGACACCGAAAGTTTAAAATGACTGCGGTGTACCAAATCATGTGACTCCCCCCTCCCTTGTCTCTTGACGTGTTGCATTTGGAAGGGGGGGGCGCATTTGCGGCATCCATGTGGATCTCTTCAGCGCTCTAAAAGGGTGATGGATACCTGTATCGAATACATACACAGAAACGACATTGTGTAAGGGATTGGGAATTCAGTTGTTAAAGCAAAGCCGTTTGTTGATTTGAGTTATTTGTTTTATTATGAGTGACTGTCTTTTACTTTCGACATGTCTTCAACTCCTTGAGAGGCCTTTTGGATTATAAGACCTTCGTACAATTAAGAAAATAAGATAATAGCAAAACAAAGTAACTTTAGATAGTGCTCAAATTAACTAGAGTAGCTTACTGTTATCTATAAATGTTAAAAACAAAAACGAAATATGTCGTTGAGACGAACAATAGACTAATACAAGGACCTGTATGGTATGCATGACTGATAGCCGAGTTCTCTACTTCTGTCCAGTGCAGGTCTTTGAGTGGCGAAGCATGGATGGGCGTGATTCGTATCTTTGTCCACACTTCGGACAGTGGTGATAGATTACGAGGTGCAGATGCTTCTTGTTGAAATGGTGACCTAAAGTTGAGGCCTTCTTAAAAACTATTCCACATTCTCCACATACTTGTCTAAACAGATTGAGATGGTTTTTCAAATGAGTCAGAAGGTCATTCCTTCGTTTGAATCGTTGGCCACACTCCATACATCTGTAGTTGGTATCAGAATGGTCTGCTTGTTTGTGTAGGTCCAGGCCACGCTTACTTCCAAACTCTTTTGCACAGATCAAGCATCTCCATAGGTCAGCTAAAACAAAGTGTATAAAAAATAAGATATCGAACCTCTTTTTTTATTCTAAGGTAAAATGTCATTCGTCTTTCTACTCGCTAACAACTGACTTACTTTCTTGACTCTCTGAGGACGAGCCACATGACTTGCAAATGGATTCCTCTAAATTTTGCGTGTCATCTTTATCTTGTAAACTTTTTTCGGGTGGTACATCCTCCAGCCATTTGCTGCATGTTGGTTGTTGCTCGTCAGTTGGCAGGTTAGAAGATGGTGGGATATAGATTTGCTGTTGAGACTCGGCATCATCATGTACGGCTGGAACCTCATAAAAAAATTTTAATCGGTTTGCGAATTTTCAGGTTTTGACGATGATTGTTGTATCACAGCATAATGACTAACCTGCACTGCCCGTCTCTGAAGTTGAATGAGAGTCAGATGCCATAAATTCATCATCGAAAGCTTGAGTTTCTTCCCGTCTGACCCCAAACAAAAGATTTGCAGACGATGCTCCTGGCGTTTCGGATGCGATCGTTGAACTAGCATCTGCATCTGCAACTGCATCTGTCTCTCCGCTGTTAAGCCCTGATTGTTTAAGGACGAGATTAGTATGCGATAAGGACATGCACTTCATTTGAAAGTCTTGTAAGGCATACAGATTGGCATGCAGTGCTTACATTCGGATGTCTCCATTGGAGAGTAATTTGGAGAACTCGGTGCGTCCGACCGTTCGGATGGAGGAATTATGTCAGTTGTATTGTCCTGGCCCGACGTGTCACACGATGCAGGGGTCGGTGGGATTACTGCAAAATCAATAAGATATGACATTTTATTTTGTGCATCTCTGATAGAATACATTACATCATTAGAAACACATGCTTACCGAGCGAAGATATTACTCTCGCAAAATCTTCGGGCGTGTGGTCCCAGGAGCTGGACCTCTCTCCTGACTCGTCAACGTCAGAATCGGCCCGAACATTAACCAACGGAGTTGGCGGGATGACTGTAAAATGAATATCTGTATAAGTGTCGAACATTTATTTAAATTGACTGTTCTAGAAATTTTTCTGTGATATATTGGTACTTGCCCACACTTCCAAGGGATGTGTCTGATTGCTCGACTGATTCCTCGGCAAGTACATTTCCCGACTCTTCGGAAGTCAGTGTCACGTTCCCAAGAAGCCACTCCTTGTGGGCCCGTCTGGCCAACCTGTCAACTATTATAACAAAAATTAAATGTAGATTTTATAAAAAAAAATTATGTATCGAAATAAGAGAACATGTTGCAACGGATGATACTTGCCAACAACCATTCAGTCATTTCCGTATCGACGACGGAGCTGGTCCCTGTTGTTTATAAGCATTGTGACAATGTTGTCACTCAAAGACTCAAGCACTGCAACATTGGCTGGTGTCTCATCTGGTTCGTCAACTTCCATTGCAATATCTGACGACGTAAGCATTAATATTTAATGTGATTACATTTATTGACTTTATCGTATCGTTTAGTGCGTGTGAGATAGGAAAATAACGTACCATCGGGAATGATCATTCCTGCTAGCAGTCGGTCTGATTCAGTTGACGCACATGTTTCATTTGCCTCAGCAGACACATTAGGGACTCCTGTTTCGACCTCCTGCTGAGGTTGTGGAGGTCTTGGAACATTTCCATCTAGACAGTCTTTGAAATTGAAACAGATACCATTAAAAATTAAGAAAATGAAAATATGGTTTGAACGCGAAATCTAAGATAGATGAGCTTGAAATATTCTTATGGATTTAGAAATTAAGTCAAAACAAAAAAAAAAAAAAACGTACCGTTCCACCAATCATCCCCCGTACCAGTGGGGTAATAAGATGAGGTATCGAATTCAGCCATGAAGTTAAGTGTGGCCTGGTCAATCGCCCACTCTGGTGGGCACTGGCACACTCCTGTTAGCGTGCATTGTATAGTGTGGGCGTTTTGGACATCCATGATTAGAAAAGGCGTATCGAGCTCTCAAAGCAACCTCTAAAAAAAAAAAGGTCATAGCCACTGAAATTTTAATTGTCTTGAAGGGAAAATGAGTTGTGAATGTTTGTATGGTATGTTTGTGTGTGATGCGTGAATGTTGTGTGTATCCCTTCATTAGAAGGTTCGTCACGATGCTTGCGCATCTTTCCCCAGTACTTGCCAGTAGTTGACCCTCCAGTGCGTCAAGAGGACTCGGTATAGCAATGAAATGCCTACCTCCTGTGCCCTCTTAACTGACTGGAGTTGCCAGACTACTGACTTTCCCTGGCTCACGTTCCCAGTAGGATTTCAATACCCACTAAGTTCGCGGTACCAATGAGGAAGACAGTATAGTGCTGAAAGATAAAGTTAATTAACATACATCATTTACTATAAGACACCTACCTCAACCAACCTACGACTTATATAGAAATATGGTCCTTGTGTCACACAAAGTCAGATTTTCAAAAAGAACCAATCGTCTTTCGTCGAAACATGTCATACAAAAGTTCATTCGTTTTTGAAGGGAAACATTTTTGGTTTTACAAAATTTTTTCTCAGAGGCGTAGTTTCCGAGTTATGGGAATCGTTATAAGTTTTGATGTTAAAACGTAATAAAAAATGAAACAACCTTTCCAATGAGAAAACCCAAAAGCAAGTGTTGATTCTCCTTTTATTGACCCTTTTAGTAGATCAAATTACCATCTGATATGTTAACTGTGTTCTACAAAAAGTATTTTGTGTGACACAAAGTGCGTACAAAAATATAAAATAGTTACAAATAACTGAAAATAAGGCTTTTTAACGACGAAGGGATAAGAATTGATGCGCTTAATTACATGTGTGATTTTTTTTTTCTTTTGTTTTTGATTAAGGTTTAATAATGGGTTTTATAGAAAAAGTCTCGAAAAGAAACTTTTTTCTCTTTTAATTGTCTTCTTTTTTTATTTTACAAAGATTTCTCTCAAACGTAAAATAGGATCAATATAACGGCTTTTGTGACACAAGGTTTACATATCGATATGGATCATCGGTATCAATGGGTTGGTGTCCCTACCGACTTATGTAAGATGTGTTTTCATGTTTTTCAGGTCTTAAATATTTGTCGTCCTCATTGGTACGCGAACTCAGTTGGTAGTGAAATCCAACTGGGGACGTGATCCAGAGAAAGTTAGTATCCGGACGACTCCAGTCAGTTAAGAGGGCATAGGAGGTAGGCCTTGTATGGCTATACCGAGTCCACTTGACGCACTGGAGAGTCTGCTGCTAGCGAGTATCGGGGAAAGGTGCGCAGCAAACGGGTTCTGTTCTGTTTGTTAGCATCGAGACAACCTTCTTCGGAAGGGAATATAAGCTTTATCACAACACTGAACACTTACACAAACACTCGCATAATTCCCGTTATTTTTTTTCATTTTATCGATTTTATCATCGCTTCTATTTGGGTTTGTCGTAATGTTACGAGATGCATTGAATCTGTGTTTGTCATGTTTAGGTTTGAATATGCGATTCCAAAATGACGTACGAACAGACAGTTGTCTTACAAGGGACACGATTTAGAGTGTTCAATGTGGCACCTTATGGAAATTGCCTGTTTGAAGCATTTTCCTATGGTCTTATTGATTCTACGAGTGCAGCCCCTGATCTGCGGAGGGAAGCAGTACGACAGATGGAAGAAATGTGGGACAGACTAGGGCCTTTTACAGACAATGGGTCCTTTCAGCCGTATGAATCCTATCAGGCCTATGGTGCGTATTCGGGAATTGATTTAGCGTGATTCGTGTCACTGTTGCATTCTTTTCTAATGACTTTGCATTTTATGAAATTTGACAGCTGCACACATGATAAAAAATGGGACATATGGCGGTCAAACTGAAATAGAGGCTCTGGCGCATGTGTATAATTGCCGAGTGCGAGTTTATCAAGATGGTCTGTTATATGACACCTCCAATCCAACGGGTCTTGAACAGGTAGATTTGCTGTTTGTACGAGAAGGAATTCACTATAAATGCCTTAAAGAAATATACGAACAGTCCACGCCTGATGATATCATACATGACAATTCAGTTGATGAGGACGTGCACTTTGCATTTCCCGAAGTGAACCATGATTGGCATGCCCCTCGTCCTCTTCGTGATGGTACGACTCTCGGATATTATAATGTTCAAGTGTGTTTTATTTAATGTGATTCATATGTCTCCATGGAATTTTTTACAGTACGTCCTTACGACTACGAAGAAGACATGTTCAGTCAGGCGTTGCCTGCTGCGTATCCAATAAATTCTTCACTTAGGCGTGAACATGCAATCAAGGATCTTCCAGGTATCCAAATCTAGTCGTCGAGTATTCGACTTATTTTTTTATTTCGAAAGGTGATATGTGTTCTTTTCTTTTGTAGCTGTTATCGATCAAAGGATGTCATTAGCACGCTGTTCCGCAATTGGAGATCATTATCAGTGGGCATGTCTCTTTAGCGGAGAAAGTCCTCAGGGGACGCCGCTTGTGACATTAGGTGACTTCAATGTACAATGTGACGATTGCAATGCAACGTTTTGGCAGGCAGAGCGCCTTGTAGCAGATAAAGACAATCCAGCCTGGTGTTGTGGAAAAGATATCAAAACAACTTTGGGTCAATCTGCAATTTTCAAGCGGATAAGCGATCCTGTCATACGAGAATGGTACGCTGGAAATTCCGAAGATGCCAAAGAATTCCAGAACAATATAAGAGAGTACAACCATGCACTAAGCATAGCAGTGCCAGTGACTAATTACACGTCACGCAGTCTCAGAACAGGACGTGTTCTTACTCTTAATGGCCGAGTAACGTATGAGTGCGATGCGACCGTTACTTCTGATTTGCAAATGGGCCAACTCTACTTCGCTACAATGACCCGTGATGTGATTGATCAGAGAGTATTGCGAAGTGAAACAAGACTCCAACCACACATCTTACACAGGCTCGAGAGGTACTTGAGGAGAGAGAATGACCTTGTGAGGACATTTGAATTAGCTGGTAAGCTCGCGAATTCACATCCCACAGATCGAGTGTCACTCGTAATCAATCCACATCGCTTTGGCTTCAGGGTAACCGACAGGTAATGTATATGTTGATGTTGATCATTAAACGTTTTTGTATTGAAGTGGTTCGAATGGTGTTGCTTTTGTCTGTTTAGGGAGTTTATTGACGACGACGAACATGCACGTCGACCAGCCGGAAGTGCGTTCGTCGCAGCAGTTTACGTCGGAGACAGACTAAGGTACAACTATGACGTGGCTCTGTTTCCGAAAGGCGGCGACGCTGTCCCCTCAAGGACAGTACATGAGGCAAGCCCGTCGTTAGACACCATGCTGTATCCGCTGATACACCTCCACGCCGAGGACCCATGGGTGGATCTGGTCATCGAGCGTAACAGAACGGCGCGACCGCGCCTACAATTGCAGTCACTTGAATGTGGAACCCTGAGAGATTATTATTCTTCTCGAATTATGATAAGACCCAATGAAAGAGGGATTCTCTTTCAATCAAGGGCATTGTTCCAGCAGTGGCTGGTGGACGCTGCCACAAAAATTGAGGATAATAACCTCAACTATGCAGAGAGACAGAACGAAGAATTACAAGTCTGTCAACTAGATTCACTGAGACGTTTCGTGGAATCTGAGGCTGACGAACAAGGAAAGAGACCAGGGAGAGTAGTAATCATACCTAAGAACATTCAAACTAGCGAAAGAAGTATGTATAATAGTTACATGGACTCTATTTGCATATCTATGAATACTGCTTCTCCTACTCTGCTTGTCACATTCACCACAAATCCCAGGTGGCCAGAAATACTGCAGATACTAAGATCGAGAGGCCTTGGAAGTGACGAGTATGTGAATGCTGCGGATGCGGTCGTTCGAGTCTATTTAGCAAGGCTTCTCATCTGTCTCGGTGATATCATTGGCAAAGGCGTCTTTGGACGCGTTCTGGGTCACTCTGGTGTGCATGAATTCACTTCTACAATGCTACCGCACTTCCATGTGGCCATCATACTCGATCCGGCCGATGTGCCACGTACGCCTGAAGAGGTAGACGCTTTTGTGACAGCGGAAATACCAAATAAGGACGAAGAACCAGATGGATTCTACTATGTCATGGCTTACATGATACATAAACCATGTGACGGATCATCACCCGGGTATAGAAATCCGCTATGTCGTCCCAACGGTGTCCCATGTACCGCCGGTTTTCCCTTTGCATTTCGGGAAAGAACTGTGGTTACAAGTAGGGGACCCCTGCTGAGAAGAAGAGAGACTGAGCCAATTTACTCTGAGAAGTACAAGTGCATGGTAGACAACAGGTGGGTTGTCCCGTGTAATGTTAAACTTGGAATACGTAATGGCAACCACCTTAATATTATGTTGTGTGGAGAGAACCTTTGTTACAAATACCTATACGGCTATTTCACAAAGGAGAGCCGTGGGCAGTGCGTACAGGGTGGTATGTTAAAGTATTTCAGGAAGAGGAACCCTGGAGACGAAATGGACTGGGATGAAGTTAGTCATTTCAAGGACCTCAGAGTTATTGGGCCGTATGAGGCAGTGTTTAAAATCCTTGGCATACCTATGGTCAAGCTAAGTCACAGAGTTGAGGCCCTGCCAGTCCACTTACCAGGCAGAGAATACCAGTATTACAGAGGAAGTGCGCACGCGGCATTCGAAAACCCACGAGCGTCAAAGCTTGTACAGTGGTTCGAACTGAACACTAGAGATCCAGCAGCTAATCACCTCCTGTATGCGGAAGTTGTGCACAACTACAGGTATTTTTCAATTGATTTATCTGATAACATATGACTTTCATTCCATTGAGTGTCTTTAAATGATGTCTTTTTTTTTTCTGTTTTTTCGCAGGTGGGATAAGAATCGATGGGTCCCCAAGACCAGGGGCAGTACTTTGGGCAGACTGATGCATGTCAACCCTTCGCCCAGGAATATGGAGCTGTTTTTCCTGCGTCTCCTTCTTCTGAATAGGCCTGGCATGAAATCGTTCCAGGACATACTGACTGTGAACGGTGAACAGTACGACACATTCAGGGCTGCCTGCCAAGCGATGGGTCTCGATGACAATGAGTCCATGGACTATGCTGCCGCAATGGCAGAGGTCGCTGCACACGGGGCAGCCTACCAGATAAGAGCGTTCTTCGCCACCATTGTAGCGGCCTGTTCCGCCAAAGACCCTGAGGAGTTATGGAAAGAATACAGGAAGTCCATGAGTGATGACTATGTTCGAAGTGGGTCGAAGAGAGGCCATCGTCAGAGCGAGAAGGGATGTGTTAAGGAGAATTGAAGATATTCTTGGGAATCTGCCAGTAACTGTTCATATACCTGATCAAGAAGACGATGAGGCTAGTCTCCAGGCGAACGAACAACTTGAACTTCAGTTCCAAGTACCAGTGAATGATGATAATTCATGCGTGGAAGAGGAGATTCCCGGGAGTCAAGAGTATACCAATGAAATTGATATTCACATAAGGAATCAAGGTAATGCATAGCTTTTATTTAGTTTGTGACTTGTCTTTTGACATTATATGTGTTTCCTCTAAGCATGTTCGCGATTTTAATTTTGTAGATGGCATCAACCCGAACGCCAATCATGCTAGAATCTTTGAAGAGCACTACCAGAAATACACTGACGAGCAGCGACTCGTGCATGATACGGTCATGAGGGCAGTTGAAGATGGCAACAATCGAGAGAACAATTTCTATTCGCTTGTCGCGCCGGCTGGCTGCGGAAAGACATTTATGTATAAAGGTCTGGCCCTTGACTGTCGGCGGCGGGGAATTCCATTTTTGACATCGGCAATGACTGCCTTGGCTGCTCTTCTCTTGGATTCTGGCGATACTGCCCACAAAACCTTTGGAATACCAGTTAGAGCCCGTCGCGATGGAACAGACAGATCGTTCATCGAGGGTTGTTCGGCTGAGGCAGAGGAGTTGCGAAAAGCGCAACTTATTCTCATTGACGAAGTGTCGATGCTTGCGAAATGGCAGGTCATCCTCATTGACCAACTGTTGCGGGTACGAATCTTTGATGTAGTACATCGTGTTGACTTTCCTCGAATGTGTTTATTTATCCTTTTTTGTACCTCTTTCTCTAAAGGATCTGATGAACAACCCCAACCAAGTGTTTGGAGGCAAGGTAGTCCTGCTCGGGGGTGACATGGGGCAGATACTCCCTGTTTTGAAGAACGCGTCCTCCTCTGAGATTATTGCTAATTCACTTCCTCATTGGGAACATTGGAGTGAGAGGAAAAGGCTAGAACTGACACAGAATATGCGAGCCAAAGAGGACCCGGACTTTGCCAATTGGATTATGGGCGTCAGAAATGGGGATGCAAATATCCCTGGCACTGAGTACATTCGTGTGCCCAATGACATGTTGGTGACGGCATCTCGGAGTGCAAAGGGTTCAGTTGAGTCTTTGCGGCAGAGTGTTTATGCAACGACGACCGACGAGTACAAGGCAGCATGTGCTCTTGTAGATAAGGTATTAGTATTTTCTGTTTCTGTCTTGTCAGTTATTTCTCGTCAAATAAAAAATATGTGGTGTGCGATACTTTATTACAGATATACGGAGACGTATCTGAGGACAAAATTAGAACTGGAATAATAGTTGCTCCTACCAATGATGAAACCAGATTTACCAATGACATTGTTACTCAGAAAATCCCTGGTGCTGAAACAAACTATGTTGGGAAGACATCCTTGACATATCAGGATGTTGGTCGTAACAATGATCAGCAACCTGGGGAGTTCCTCATGGCTGCTGAGGAGTTGGCAAGACTTAGCCCCTCGAACCTACCGCCACATCGTTTGAGACTTAAAAAGGGTTGTGTCGTAATGTTGCTGATAAACCTTGATAAGAAAAATGGATTGTGTAACGGAGTCCGTTTTATTGTCCGAAGATTGCTGACATACGCCATCGTTTTGGAAAAGCTGATACCGACTGACATTGGGGAAAATGTCCTTTTTCTTCCAAGAATGCGGATGAGATCCGATGATGTTCCCATCGTAGGCTGTGTGGATAGGTTTCAGTTTCCTGAGAGAAAATTTTGTCTGCTCTGAGAGATATGTCCACTGATTTGTAACTTAATGATTTACTGCATGCATACTGTATAATTTTCAGTTTGATTGTCATTGCCTTTGTGTCAATAAAATATTTTATCATGCACCAGACTGATTATTGAAATGATTCCTTTATCACATGAGTCACAGGGAAAGTAAAAAACACAAATTTGAAAAAACTGAATATATATTTTGGAATATATGGAATTATGGAATATTATGGAATATATATATTAACTGTGTTCATGGGGTCCTTAAAAGACCCCATGAACCGGGGCGGCGAGCCCCCTTTCCGTAGAACGGGAAGTGCCGTTGAGGTGGCAGTGCCACCCGCACCGGCGCTCGCATCCGCGCCGGTCTCGTGGCTTGGCGAATCCAAGGATCCTAGAAAAAAAATGATCAACATATTAACTTACGAAATGAATGAGACATACGTAGAAAAATGAAAAAAGGGGGGAGGGGGAGTGTGCGCACCTCCACTCGCCTCTTCTTTGTGGACAAATCGAGAGGCTCCACCTGGAGCTCCCGCTTAGCCGCAATCCGCGGCGAGCGCCGCGGAGTCGCCACCTGAAACACAGCATGTTTCTTCTATGAAGAATCTGGACTTCAAAACAAGGACGCGTAACAGGAAAGGAAAACACACCTTGGCGGCGATCCGCGGCGAACGCCGCGGACTGGGGAAAGCCTCTGTAAGGCGCCGCGGCGCCAGCCCGCCACGTGCCACCCGGCCCTTGGGCTTCAGATGAACCGGCCGCTGAAAAATTAAAGGAACAAATCAGAGGCGGTAAAGGGGAATCGGGACCTCATAAAAGGGGGACGACTGGATAGTGCCCAACTGAGTGAGCGGTGGGTCAGAAGACCGTTGCACAGCTGACTAGGCAGGGGGGCCCCAGCTTCCCTCTCGGTCAAGGCCGAGGCCGGGGCGCGCGCTCTCTCTCGCACTCACACGCTCTCTCTCTCTCACTCTCTCTCTCTCTCTCTCTCACACACACACATACACACACACACACACACAAACGCCTAGCGCGCGGAGCGGGACGGCGCACAGGGCACACGGGCACATGCGCAGGCACACACACACGCACACGCTCCCGTGCACGGAGCGGGAAAAACGGCACACGAACTCAAACGCACTTGCACACGCACTAGGACAACACGAGTTGCACACGGTTTAGTGAGTCACATCACTCAACCGCTAGGTGGACAGGATCACTGATGACCTCACGAAACAGAGCACAAGACGGCCACAACGCCGAGACACACACCAATGACAAGAAGCAGGAACACGACACGGGACCCGCACACACGGCCAGACTGGACACTATCGCGAAAACATCACTTGCGCGAGTAGAACAGTGCCGGAAAAACTTACGGAGGGAGGGGTGTGGGGGCTGAAAGGCGCCGGCGGGGTAGTCTTCGGAGAGTGGGGAGAATATGGTGGCGGCGCGCTACGCCCCGGCACACCCGGAGCCCCTGATGCGGATGCGCTGCTGATGCTTTTGCTGCCGGTGGTGGAGCCGCTGCTGGTGGAGCTGCTGCTCGTGGAGCTGCTGCTCGTGGAGCTGCTGCTCGTGGAGCTGCTGCTCGTGGAGCTGCTGCTCGTGGAGCTGCTGCTCGTGGAGCTCGATGAGCTCGAACGGCGCGTTCTGCTACACATCGTACACAAGCAAGCACAAGCACGACGAGAGCTCATGGCAGACTGACGGCCAAGCCCTGGTCACCAGGACCCGAGGGCTACCCGGGGCAAGGGCTACCCGACGAGGGCCCCAAAGGAAAACAACGGCTCCTTATGCACGTGAACGCCGTGCCGGGCACGACAATAAAACTAATGGCGTCCGCGTCGAAGCCTTGTTGGATTTTCTACGAAAAGCGGGCCTCATTCACGCCTCAGCCGCGGGACCGCGCGCACGCAGAACCAAAACAAACTCCGTCTTTTATTTCGGTCCAATAACATCGTAAAAAAATGTCCGCACTAAACGGAACCGAGGACGCGGAAGGAAACGCCGCGCTTAGCCCAATGAGAGATGAAATGATAGCTTTCTTCGGCCTTATGATGATCTGCGCCCTGGTGATTCATTGCATCGACGCCATTTGTATCCAACCCCGAATGGCTTTCCGTCCAGGCCCGATTGAAATCGAGAGAGGACTCAGTGCAGGGTCATGCACCATGGAGGACCAGACCGGAGACGGCGCGCCCACACTAGGCAGAGAGAGTGAGACAGACGGAGCGAGCGGGCCATGCCGAGTCGGCGGTAGCGCGACGGAGACAGCCGACGGAGCAGCTGGAGAGAGCGAGACAGACCGATCAGCACGGCCGAACCGCTCCGACAGTAGCGTGACAGAGAAAGACGAAGGAGCAGGCGGAGAGAGTGAAACAGACGTATCGGCAGTGCCAGCCAGCTGCGAAGGGGGCGGGCGAAGGAGAAGGAGCGCGCACGACGGGCGATATGGAGGCGAGAGGGGGATGGGGGGAAGGGGACTCGTGCACCGAGGCGAGCGGGCGGGCCGCCGATCGGACCGCCGAGCAAGCCTGCGAGCGAGCCGCCGAGCGCGGTAACTGATGCCCTCTGGAATAAGAGCAGGTGGAGCCAGTCAGACGCACCACTCAACACACAGCACTCACACAGGACACAACCATGGAGCCAATACAGGACACGGCGCAGGAGGCGACACTTCCACTAGGGGACACCAGCAGGGCAGCCATTCCTCACCTCGAGACAACAGCGACGGATGCGGACAACACCACTGACACTGGAGACATCCCCACGGGCCCCATCGACCCTCAGCAACCAACACCAGTGCAGCGGGACAGACCCGATAGCGACACAGACTCAGGCTTCGACGACAGTGACTTGATTCTCTATCGATTGGAAGTTAACCCAATTTATCGTCACCCCCCCGCAGGGCTAGTCAGTGACCTGGAAACAGACCCAGTCTTTGATTATGATGAGCCAGGCACCCAAAGACGAGATGGATCACCAGTGTTAGATCGCGAGACTCAATTCCTCCTGAGAGAACTAGGAATGCCAACGAGGCCGCTCGACCATGTTACACAACACAAGGGGCAATACGACCCATTTGCGGTGCAAAACCATATTCTGCCATTCACAAGACCACTTTACCCTAATTATTCTACACTGGAAAGCAGAGTGAAAACATTCGAATCATGGCCCAGCGACGCAAATGTCACACCCCAAGCATTGGCTGAAGATGGGTTCTATTATATGGGACATTTTGACATGACTATGTGCTTCCACTGCGGTACGTCATTATGCCGCTGGTTGAAAGGCGATGTGCCTTCATACGAACACGCCACATTTTCTCCTTACTGTGGGTTACTTCTGCGCAACCGTGGCACACTGGGATAAAAAATGAAGGTTGCGACTGTTAATCTTCATGCCACTCTTCGCTGTACATCAAAAGAAGGTGTTTACCGTACCCAGGGATACAGCAGACACCGTACCTCAAGGAACGGAATCCACTGTACCCTGGGAACATGCATTCACCGTACCTCGGAAACTGTTCAGACATCGAATTCATCATAAATGTAGAATGAAGGCAAAATTTTAAATTTGCGATAGAAACAATTCGATTGCGGAAATAAATACATCTCCGCAAGACGAACAAAATATAAGAAGCATGTTATGACTTCAGACTCGAAGTTTGGCAGCAAGCGGCGTCAGAAGTTTCTAAAAGGGTCCAAAATCGTACTTTTAGAAAAGTCTGACGCCGATTGCTGCTGAACTTCGAGTCTGAGGTCATAACATGCTTATTATATTTTGTTCGTCTTGCGGAGATGTATTTATTTCCGCAATCGAATTGTTTCTATCGCAAGTTTAAAATTTTGCCTTCATTCTACATTTATGATGAATTCGATGTCTGAACAGTTTCCGAGGTACGGTGAATGCATGTTCCCAGGGTACAGTGGATTCCGTTCCTTGAGGTACGGTGTCTGCTGTATCCCTGGGTACGGTAAACACCTTCTTTCGATGTACAGTGAAGAGTGGCATTAAGATTA
The DNA here is from genome assembly GCA_030522485.1 of Stenchaetothrips biformis. Lineage (NCBI taxonomy): Eukaryota > Metazoa > Arthropoda > Insecta > Thysanoptera > Thripidae > Stenchaetothrips > Stenchaetothrips biformis. The sequence goes on along the minus strand of CM060095.1, from coordinate 3,993,715 downwards.
ACAGTCACAACCTTCATTTTTTCTCCAAGTGCAGAAATTACGTGGATGAGGTTCAGAAGGTGCTGCACTCTGTAAAGGAAGTTCCAGAGCATTTTAGTCACATCCTAAAGAAGCACTTACCTGAGGAAACACAGACCGAACACACAAAATGTACAGATAACACTCAAGAAAAAGGTCAGTGTCATATCTGCTGCGAATACGAAGCAAACGTTGTTGTTCTCCCTTGCGCGCATCTTTACTCTTGTACACATTGCATACCCGCCCAAACACGGTGTGGTGTTTGCAGGAAACTAATTCAATTCACACTACGAATATTTGTTTAAGTGTATGTGAAATCATGTATTATTTTTATTATTATTATTCACATGTAGCCAAATGTGTCTCTTTGTTGTCAAACAAACAGTTGTGAATTAATTTCTTTTATAATAATAAATGTACGAAACGTAATTCAGGTTTCTTTCTTCCCCCCCCGCAATAATACAAAGCGTTTGATGAGTAGGCAACCCTGAGAAGGAATTGGCCCGTAGCGCCTGATGGGTAGGCAACCCTGAGAAAGAATTGGCACGAGGCGCCTGATGGGTAGGCAGCCGGACGGGCGGTGCGCCTGGTGGGTAGGCAACCGGCTAAAGGAATACGCGAAGCGCCTGATGGGTAGGCAGCCGTGGCCTTGACAAACTGGTGCTGAGTCACTTTGCCTACCCTGCCCCTGCCAGGGGCAGGGTAGGCAATGTGACTCAGTGCCTGTCTTACTACTGTACCGTCATCAAAAAGTCCGTTTTTGTAGAAAGAAATGTAAGAATCCATAATTTTCTAGTTAAATTTCACCTCAGCTTCCGCAACACCCACCACGGAGCCTCAACTGGAACGGGTGATCTGCAGCACTACACTGCCCCGTTATTGCTAAAAGCCGAGGCAAAGAGACAGTCTCGGAAGGTCTGTCTCCCCTGCAAAAGCCGACTCTCGCCTTACCATGCGTCCCGATTTGAAAAACACAGGCTGCAGTGTCCTTCCACGGAAAAATACCAAAACACCGAAAGAGGAGTCCAGCCGTCACGCCATGGTACAGTCATCAATTTGCCGTTTTAGTGCAAAAGAAAAAAGTGATCCCTGTTGTGACTACGACGTAAAAAATATTGAGTACCTAACACTTTGTCAACTTCTTGAAGTGGGTTCCCAGATTGCGCTAGACAAACGGACTGTCACTCACTGTCAACAAAATAAGTTGAGAAGGCGCCGTTTGCTGTGGCTGCTTCGTCCAGTTGCACTTTACTAGAACTCACAGATGCTACACCATTTCTAAGGTGAGACAGACAACGAACCACTTCCGCCGCAGCATCCCCGGAAGGAATGGAAATTTGAATCTCATTTCGGAATGCAGAAACAAGAGTAGACAGTTTTGGGGTATGTCTGGGCGGCAATGGACTACCCATTAGGTGCCTAAAGAGCCCACAAATTATCATGAGGATCGGAGGGGGTCATGGCGAGGTCCGGCTTTTATTTGATATTGCTCCACCCAAACTTGGGCGATACAAATCGGCAACTTTGGCCCGTCCCGTACATTTTAAACATTCTTAATTGCTGTCGTATTTTAGTCCATAGTGATGCGAATCTCTGTCGGAAACTAAATCGATGTTACTTTCGTCATCAGCACCCTTAACGTATGAAACCATGTCTACCTCGAAAGAAAGATTAGGGTCGTATGTGACGGAAACGGCACTCGACCGGCAGTCCAGTTTGGGGTCAAAAAGGAAAAAAAAATGGTCGCATTTGACCCTACCGGGATTTGTAAGTGGGTCTGGGGTCAAAATGGATGCCATATTCGTCATCAGCACCCTCAAAAACATACGAAACAATGTCAAGATCGAGTTGAAAATTTTGGTCGTATTTTACCCCACCGGGGTTCGACCCTAGGTCTGGGGTCAAAATGGATCTCATTTTCGTTATCGGCATCCCCGAAAACATATGAAACAATGTCAAACTCGAGTCGAAAATTTTGGTCGAATTTTTACCCCACTGGACCCATCTGGGCCCAAACTTTTCCGATCGGCTCGACATTAACACCGTTGTCCTTATTTCGTGGCTCCGATTCCAAAAATTCCACTACATGCCCTTCTAGCGGCCTCCGTTGCAGAGATCCTCCTGTACACCAAGTAAACCATGATGCACCTGCAGCAGCGCCCCTGGGGCTCGGATCGAAAAAGCCGTCACCGGGCGGTTCTAAGGTTCACCCTACGAGGCTGCATACCAAATTTGGTGAAGATCGGACCACGGGAAGACCTCGGACGGACGGACGGACGAACGCACAGCACGCATACTATATGCCCGTCCTCCAATATTTATTTTCATAAATAATACGGGACGGGCCAAAAATGAAACCTATTCTTACTTGGAACTGCGCTCTAGATGTTTTGTGGTACTGCCACCGTTTCCGCTCCTCCAGTTCTACTTAGCCCCTCCATTTTGAAAACTTCTGGAGTCAGGCAGTGTTTTATTAACGCTCTGTGCAGGCCAGCAGGATCGTCATTAAAGTGATCAGTGAGCATCAATAAGAATGCTCCATTTACGTGGGCCCCAGTCCCTGCAGCAATCTCCCGCTAGAAAAAATACATGTGCAGTTGTTAGACCTCTCTTTCGGCACCAAGAGGACAAGCCAAAATGGTCTTGACAATAATACTTACTTCGCCGGGTGTGGTACCTCTGAGGCAGCATGGCAGCTTCGACAGTTGCTCAAGAACCGCATCCATTTCCGCTGACGGTCGTTTTCGAGGAAGCCGAGATACCCTAGGCGGTATAGATTTGAGAAAATACATAATAGTAAATAAAAAAGAAAGGGTGTTAAAAAATCATAAAACAAACAAGGAAACAGAAAATTAACACTTACCAAGATCACCAGACAAAATTGAATGGACGTCCTGTCGATGACGGCCTGGGCCTGTCAGTGACGGCCTGTCGTAGGGCTGTGCGGTTAGTGGCTTTTGAAACCGGTTAACGGTTATTGATATTAACCGGTTTTTTTACCGGTTAACGGTTATTTTGAAATAACCGGTTATTTTAAAATAAACGGTTTATTTTCAATAACCGGTTACTTTAAAATAACACAGGTCATTTTTTTTGCATAAACTTGCAAAAGAAATAAAAAAATTGCAGCTGTGTATGGCTGATGCCGGGTCTAGTCTCTAACCAGTGGGGCTTGACCAAAAAGCTTCTTAATTCAGCTGAGGACGCCAATTTTGCCAGAGAACTTGGCCTGGTAGACTTTCCACTGCATAAAAATCATAACTTCGTCCTTTGACAGAAATGGCAGTTTTACAGTATGGTTATTTCGGAAGCGGTTAATTGATATTAACCGGTTACACCTGTAACCGGTTAATGTAAAAAAATTTAACCAAAAAAACCGGTTAGTAAAACTAACCTGAAAATTACCGGTTAACCGGTTAACCGCCCAGCCCTAGGTGACGGCCTGTCGGTGACGGCCTGTCGCTGACGGCCAGTTCGTGACGGCATGTCGATGATGGCCTATCTTTGATAGCCTGTCGGTGACGGACTGTCGACGACGCCCCCCCGGGGCGTTAAAGTGGACGAACGGACACAAGTCAGGCGCTACGCCGAGCGAGCTCGCGAAACATACCTAACTAGACGGACGTCCGTAGACCAGCACGTCGTCCGGCGATGACGGGCACGACTGGGGGCGGGTGGGCGGGGTTAGAGGGAGAGGGGCGCACAGGCCTTCCCCTCCAGTTCAGAAGATGCCGTCCTCGTCGAAGGCGTCGTCCTTCTTGTCCTCCGTGACGCGAGCTGCCTCGTCGAAGGCGTCGTCCTCCGTGACGCTAGCTGCTTTGGCGACGGCGGCGTCCTTCTCGTCCTCCGTGACGCAAGCTGCCTCGTCCTCCTCGGAGACTCGCGCCGACTCGTCGACGCCGACGGCAGCCTCCTCGGCGACGTCCTCGCTGACAGCGCCCTCGACAGAGACCGCCGGCTCCGCAACGAGACGCCCACTCGTCTCAATAACCGGACAAGTGGCAATAAATATCGGCAACTTTGGCCTTTGGTTTTCCAACCCAAATGATGATGGTTGACGATCAGTAACGAATAAATCATTTCAATGTATTGGGTTGTGTTCACACCCTCAAGGGCTCGCTGTCTCCTTTAAGGCTTGCAAAGTCTAACTTAAGTAATTTTTATTGCAGAGCTGAAAATGATGTAAGTTGATATTGGAAGGATCTAGGGATTTAAAGCCTGGTAAACTTACCGGTAAGAATGGGTAAAATACCGGTAATTTACGGTAAGTTACCCTGCGAAAATCGGTAAATTACGGTAATTTTCGACTTAACCTAACCTTCCTGATGTTTTTACTGCAGAAATTTACTCAGAGCGCTCAAAGGCATGAATATTTGACAATAAAAGTGTCTCAACCACTTTCATATGCCTTTTAAAACACTCCGCTAGTCTTAAATTCCCTTTGAAAACAAATTATTAACAGTTCATGTGCAAAAGTACACATAAACATTTGATCGAATTTTACCGTTATTTACCGTAAATGACGGTAAATTTCCAATGTTACCGTAATTTACCGTCCAGATTGAAAATTACCGGTAATTTTAAATCCCTAGAAGGATCATTCATTACTTCATCACTGCTTTTCCTTCATATGTCCATATTTTCTTCTATCGCTCCGCTCAATGCCCTTTGGAAAGTATGAAGTATATTCAACTCACCGTAGTGTGCTCGCACCGGTCTAGATTCTGGTGTTTTTGCAGAGAGTCGACTCGCGTAAATGCTCTGCCGCAGCAGGGACACGTGCGGCGCGCGACTGACTGCTGTGTGCCGTGGCTGCCCTGGACATGACGCTTCAGGCACGGAGCAGGCCCCTGTCGTGCTTGTACGACTTTCCGCAGTCTTCGCACACGAACCGCTGCCCAGCGTCGTCGTCGTCGGATACGTCACCGTCCTCGGCCTCGAAAGAGCGCTCGTCCTCAGCGACGGCGGCGCCCTCCGTGACGCGAGCTGCCTCGTTGACGGCGGCGCCCTTGTCGAAGGCGTCGTCCTTCGTGACGCGAGCTGCTTCGTTGACGGCGGCGTCCTCCTCGTCCTCCGTGACGCGAGCTGCCTTGTTGACGGCGACGTCTTCGTCGAAGGCGTCGTCCTCCTCGTCCTCCGTGACACGAGCTGCCTCGTTGTCTGTAACGAGGTGTGGAGGAGGTAGACGAGGAGGAAGTGGGGGAGGAGTTAGAGGAGGAGTTTGAAGGGGTGTTTGAGCAGCAGGAGGTTGAGGCAGGGATGTGGGGAGGGGTACAGGGTGTTGTACTCGAGGGGGGGCCACGCTGGGGGTGCCTTTTGAGGAAGCCCTCAAGTGCACCCCTAAGCGCGGGTGCGCTGACCCCCGGGTGCAGCACCCTGCGAAGCCCCTTGGTGGGGGAGGGGGAAGAGGAAGGGAGGGGGTGGGGGAGGTACGGAAAGACGGGGCAGGGGGGTCGGGGGAGGGGCAGCAGTAAGTGAAGGGGCCCTCAGAGGGGGCTAGACGCATTCTGATGGTCTGAAAATAAATCCTCAATTAAAGTCGATCGAAAGAAAAAACAAAAAATGGACAAGTTACATTAAAATACTTAACTGACGGCCTGTCGGTGACGGCAATAACTATGTCAGCCCCAGTCGCTGCACTAGAACTCGAACCTCAAGCGCCGCCCTTCACTTGGGCTCCATGAAGCCTCGAAGTTTCTGACAAAATAAAATCAAAATGTTTTACGTCATTCCTGTGCCTCAAAATTGTTACATCATCACCCCTTATTATATTACTCACCTCAGCCTCCACAGTACAAAAAGTGCCACCGCCACGGCACCCACAGCAACTGAGGTCCTAACTGCAAATATCTTGAAAAGAAATTGTCATGTCTTGTGCACAATGTAGTTTGCTTGTTCACCGCAGATATTTTGCATTCAAAGCCCACTTGATTGGCTAAATACAGCTCTACAAAAGCGTCCAAAATTAAAAGTGAAATACATTATTTTTGCTGAATTCTATAGATGCATTCTTCCTCAAACCAAATCAACTTTCCGGGTCGAAGTGGAATTCTGACTTCCCATTTTTTTTACCAAGAGGACCTCACTAGGAGAGACTCTCCGTAAAATATTTTTGCAAACAGACCTACTTTAGGCGAAAAAAAAATAATTACCATCCCTTCTTAGCATGAAGAAGGGTTGAAAAGTTTCAAAGTGTTAAAATGCTGCTATTTATAGCTCCCACTTCCCCAATGCTATTCTCTAATGAAAGGGCACATTAAAAAGTAACTTTGAGCAATATTGGAGGTAGCTGACTTTACCCGTTAATATCATAGGACATTGACGTGATTTCCAAATCTCAACTACTCTGACTCAGAATGAGATCGAAGGAGGCCTAAAGCATCATTACATAGTCCTAACTAATATTCCAAGTAGCCATCACAAATATATTTTATTGGTGGAAACTGGAACAATTTTTTTTAGTTCAGAAGTCTCTACCTGACAATTTTGCTGTTTTGGACTCAGATGCATATTTGCTCAACTGCAACAACTCAGATGGTGTTCAAAACAGATTCTTACCTTCAATTTACTTCCTCTGTTGTACATGAGCCCGAACCACCATGAGGGTGACATCAAATTTGATTTTGACATTGCAAAATAAGCATAAAACTTATGTTTGACAGGGGAGGTTCTGATGAAAATATGACTTTCTTCAAAATGGGTGCTACTATGTGGAAATTTGTTAGAAATACTGAATGCCACCAAGTACATGGTACAATGTCACCCAAAATTGGCCGAGGAAACCTTCCTCGCCCAAATTTGGGCGAGAAAGTATACCTCACTCAAAATTGGGTATTGATCAATACTCTTTCATTCTCAGTGCAAAACTACAGTCCTATTTTGGGGTGTTCTGAGAGCAAGCGCCTTTGGCGTCTTACCACAAAAGGTGCTCTAAAAGTGGATGCTGACAAAGACGTTGCTCTCAGAACACCCCAAATTAAGAGTGTACGCAAGAAAATTATGTCATCAACATCACGTAACCTTTCCCCGAGTGGCGGACACCTACTCAACACCTGATGCAACCCACTCACCTCTCCGGTCGGGGTTGTTGGGCTCGCCACCGCCGTGCCCTTCTCCTCCTCCTGTGCCTCCACCTGCCTCCATCATCGTCACACTCTTGCCTGCTTTTGGTCTCTCACTTAGCCTGCCGTGGGAAAACTCGAAATTGTAACATCACATCTACCCTTCCTTACAAAAGTAATGAAATCTGCGGCCAAAATTCATTATGTGACTCCCGGCCATCTTGGGTAAGTGGTGCCAACCTCTGCAAGCTAAACGTCACTACCTGCAACAAAAAGAAACAAAAACATAAACAACAGACGAAAACAAAGTGACCCCACCCCTTTTTCGGTTACAAATAACAGGAGTCACATACTAGACTTCCCCCCCCCGCAAAATTCCAAAATGTGACTCCAATCAAAATTAAATTATTTTGTGAACTATACCAGGGGGCTGCCGCCCCCTGGACCCTCGCTTGGAAAACCAGGAGTCACATACTAAACTTCCCCCCCCCGCAAAATTCCAAAATGTGACTCCAATCAAAATTAAATTATTTTGTGAACTATACCAGGGGGCTGCCGCCCCCTGAACCCCCGCTTGGAAAACCAGGAGTCACATTCTAGACTCTCCCCCCCCCGCAAAATTCCAAAATGTGACTCCATTCAATATTAAATTATTTTGTGAACTATACCAGGGGGCTGCCGCCCCCTGGACCCCCGCTCTAAAACATGTGTTGGTTGTTGCACAAGTACAATAACAAAAATAGGAAGATAAAAAAAATTAAAAATTGTTATTATTATTATTATTATTATTATTATTATTATTATTATTATTATTATGATTACTATTATTATTATTACAATCTCATATATTTAACTTCACCAACAGCAAATTAAACTATTAATAAACTCATTATAAATTGATAACACAAGTAATCATAAACTCTAAACATCAATTATTATTAACATCAGACTCTTCATCATCAGACTGAGGATCACAAGACAGAGGAGGATAAGCAATTATAATGTTGTCCATGAAATATTTAAACACATCACATGTGGCCTTACGTCTGAACATAAATTCACTAAGATAAGAGTCAAACATCCCCTTCTTTCGATTACATTCTAGAAATATCTTCTTAACATGCTTTCACATCCCCTCAATTGTATTTGTGCAGCTATCACCATCTTTAAACGTAACTTTGTGATTAATGTTGTGTCTCTGGGTGGTGGGTGAGGGTTAGAGGGGGCGAGTCAGGGGTCAAGGAAGGCAACTGGGAACTACGATGGTTTATTGGTCAGTGATGCACGCGAATACTCCTAGTACTCCTCGTGTCGCGGTCCGCGGTGCTCTGGTGGCGGGGCGCCGGGGTGCCGCCCTTTATTGGTTCGCGACAATGCCCGGCCTCGGCTGGGCTCGGTTGCTCCGGGCGCTCGGCTCGGGGGTCAGGGGGCTGTCAGGAAGCCAGCTTCCCAACACTTCCCCCTCCGTTGCGAAGAAGTCCTCGAGTCCTCCGGCGTCGTCGGCGTCGGGGCATGGCAGCAGTGTCCCGGGCCCAGCACTCCCACGTGCTCCCAGGCCCCGCGGCACAGCCCTTCTCCGTGTGCTCCCGTGCCCTTCCATGGCACAGCACAGGGCTCCCGTGCCTTCCGCAGGCGGAGCACTCGTCAGTGCTACCACGCCCTCCGCGGCTCTTGGGGGGGACACCGCGGCCAGCCTACTGGGGCTGCGGGATTGCGGGCTGCGGCTCGCCATGGTGGGCCAGGACGTAATGGTTCACGTCGAACGCAAACGTGCAGTCTGCAGTCTCGCGAGGGGGTTCTTCAAACTAGGCCGCGTTGACGGGATGGGTGTTGGCGGCCACGTTGAGGACATCCCGCGCTCACGACGTCCATCCTCAAACGTCACAGTCTCGGGAAATGTGGCCAACCTCCTTGCATTGGCGGCAGATGGGGCGCCCGTCTCGCGTCCATTGCATCGTGCGGGACTTTGCCTCCTCCGGGCGGTCAGGCTGCTCATTCGCCGACGGGTGGGGCTGGTGCAGTGCGGGCGTGGGGACGGCCTGCCGTACTGCGATGACGGCGGCCGTCAGCTCGGACAGGACAGTGGCGAGAGCCGTGGCCGGGACCTCGACGACACTGTTGTTTTCCTGGAACGGCACGGTTGCGGCTTCGACTCCCACTTGGCGGACGCGCTTCACCTGCGGGCCGTCTTCCAGCTCGCTCGCGGTCTTGAGGGCCGACTGCAGGTCGGTGGGGCGGGACATGAGGAGCAGGCGCCGGGTTGCCGGGTCTGCTATGCCGGCCAAGAAGTTGTCCAGAACCAACTTGTCCAGCACGCTCGGCGATCGGCCGACGATGGGGTCGTCCCGGTAGGCGTCTCGGCACAGCAGGTCAATTTGCACCCCGAACTCCCGCAGGGTTTGGTCCGGCTGCTGTCGGGCCGCCTTGAGGCCTTGCACAGCTTGATTGCGAGGACGCGGCTGGCCAAACCGCATCTGGAGGGCTGCGTCTAGAGCGTCGAAGCTGCTCAACTGGGCGGCCGTCAAGCTGGCTAGCACGTGCGAAGCTGGCTCGCGCAGGGCCGCCACCAGGGCCTCGGCCCACTCGGACACGGGGCGCCGTGCCGCCAGGGCGAGGAACTGGGCTCTGAAGTACCCGTAGTCCGTCTTGCCGTCGTACGTCGGGGGGCTGGCCAGCCGGATCGTCGGCCAGGTCGGGTTCGGCGGTGGTTGGTGCAGGAGGCCGGCCGCAACGGCCAAGTCTGTCTGACTGCCGGTCGACTTCACGATGACGGGGGTTTCCTCGGACACGGCCAGGGGCGAGGGCGGGGGCGTGGAAGCCGCCACGCTCACCGCTGGGCGCGAACAGGACGCCGCCGGCTCAGGAAGACGCGCTGGAGAACGCGTCGTGCCGGGGGCGGCGAAGCGGCCCGTCGACGTGCGAGGTGGTTGTTGTCGCTGGAGCCCAGGCTGCGGTACCTCGATGGGGGCCTCGCTTGTGGCAGCAGCTCGCACGGGCCGGACTTCGGCAGGGTGGACCGGGGCGCGCCGGGCTCGGCTGCGGGTTGCGGGTGCTCGTAGCGCAGGCCGGTGTCGGTGTGCAGCCCGGGGTTAGAGGGTTAGAGGGGGCGAGTCAGGGGTCAAGGAAGGCAACTGGGAACTACGATGGTTTATTGGTCAGTGATGCACGCGAATACTCCTAGTACTCCTCGTGTCGCGGTCCGCGGTGCTCTGGTGGCGGGGCGCCGGGGTGCCGCCCTTTATTGGTTCGCGACAATGCCCGGCCTCGGCTGGGCTCGGTTGCTCCGGGCGCTCGGCTCGGGGGTCAGGGGGCTGTCAGGAAGCCAGCTTTCCAACACTTCCCCCTCCGTTGCGAAGAAGTCCTCGAGTCCTCGAGTCCTCCGGCGTCGTCGGCGTCGGGGCATGGCGGCAGTGTCCCGGGCCCAGCACTCCCACGTGCTCCCAGGCCCCGCGGCACAGCCCTTCTCCGTGTGCTCCCGTGCCCTTCCATGGCACAGCACAGGGCTCCCGTGCCTTCCGCAGGCGGAGCACTCGTCAGTGCTACCACGCCCTCCGCGGCTCTTGGGGGGGACACCGCGGCCAGCCTACTGGGGCTGCGGGATTGCGGGCTGCGGCTCGCCATGGTGGGCCAGGACGTAATGGTTCACGTCGAACGCAAACGTGCAGTCTGCAGTCTCGCGAGGGGGTTCTTCAAACTAGGCCGCGTTGACGGGATGGGTGTTGGCGGCCACGTTGAGGACATCCCGCGCTCACGACGTCCATCCTCAAACGTCACAGTCTCGGGAAATGTGGCCAACCTCCTTGCATTGGCGGCAGATGGGGCGCCCGTCTCGCGTCCATTGCATCGTGCGGGACTTTGCCTCCTCCGGGCGGTCAGGCTGCTCATTCGCCGACGGGTGGGGCTGGTGCAGTGCGGGCGTGGGGACGGCCTGCCGTACTGCGATGACGGCGGCCGTCAGCTCGGACAGGACAGTGGCGAGAGCCGTGGCCGGGACCTCGACGACACTGTTGTTGTCCTGGAACGGCACGGTTGTTGTTGTGTCTCTGGGTGGTGGGTGAGGGTTAGAGGGGGCGAGTCAGGGGTCAAGGAAGGCAACTGGGAACTACGATGGTTTATTGGTCAGTGATGCACGCGAGTACTCCTCGTGTCGCGGTCCGCGGTGCTCTGGCGGCGGGGCGCCGGGGTGCCGCCCTTTATTGGTGCGCGACAATGCCCGGCCTCGGCTGGGCTCGGTTGCTCCGGGCGCTCGGCTCGGGGGTCAGGGGGCCGTCAGGAAGCCAGCTTCCCAACACTTCCCCCTCCGTTGCGAAGAAGTCCTCGAGTCCTCCGGCGTCGTCGGCGTCGGGGCATGGCAGCAGTGTCCCGGGCCCAGCACTCCCACGTGCTCCCAGGCCCCGCGGCACAGCCCTTCTCCGTGTGCTCCCGTGCCCTTCCATGGCACAGCACAGGGCTCCCGTGCCTTCCGCAGGCGGAGCACAGGGCTCCCGTGCCTTCCGCAGGCGGAGCACTCGTCAGTGCTACCACGCCCTCCGCGGCTCTTGGGGGGGACACCGCGGCCAGCCTACTGGGGCTGCGGGATTGCGGGCTGCGGCTCGCCATGGTGGGCCAGGACGTAATGGTTCACGTCGAACTCAAACGTGCAGTCTGCAGTCTCGCGAGGGGGTTCTTCAAACTAGGCCGCGTTGACGGGATGGGTGTTGGCGGCCACGTTGAGGACATCCCGCGCTCACGACGTCCATCCTCAAACGTCACAGTCTCGGGAAATGTGGCCAACCTCCTTGCATTGGGGGCAGATGGGGCGCCCGTCTCGCGTCCATTGCATCGTGCGGGATTTTGCCACCTCCGGGCGGTCAGGTTGCTCATTCGCCGACGGGTGGGGCTGGTGCAGTGCGGGCGTGGGGACGGCCTGCCGGACTGCGATGACGGCGGCCGTCAGCTCGGACAGGACAGTGGCGAGAGCCGTGGCCGGGACCTCGACGACACTGTTGTTGTCCTGGAACGGCACGGTTGCGGCTTCGACTCCCACTTGGCGGACGCGCTTCACCTGGGGGCCGTCTTCCAGCTCGCTCGCGATCTTGAGGGCCGACTGCAGGTCGGTGGGGCGGGACATGAGGAGCAGGCGCCGGGTTGCCGAGTCCGCTATGCCGGCCAAGAAGTTGTCCAGAACCAACTTGTCCAGCACGCTCGGCGATCGGCCGACGATGGGGTCGTCCCGGTAGGCGTCTCGGCACAGCAGGTCAATTTGCACCCCGAACTCCCGCAGGGTTTGGTCCGGCTGCTGTCGGGCCGCCTTGAGGCCTTGCACAGCTTGATTGCGAGGACGCGGCTGGCCAAACCGCATCTGGAGGGCTGCGTCTAGAGCGTCGAAGCTGCTCAACTGGGCGGCCGTCAAGCTGGCTAGCACGTGCGAAGCTGGCTCGCGCAGGGCCGCCACCAGAGCCTCGGCCCACTCGGACACGGGGCGCCGTGCCGCCAGGGCGAGGAACTGGGCTCTGAAGTACCCGTAGTCCGTCTTGCCGTCGTACGTCGGGGGGCTGGCCAGCCGGATCGTCGGCCAGGTCGGGTTCGGCGGCGGTTGGTGCAGGAGGCCGGCCGCAACGGCCAAGTCTGTCTGACTGCCGGTCGACTTCACGATGACGGGGGTTTCCTCGGATACGGCCAGGGGCGAGGGCGAGGGCGTGGAAGCCGCCACGCTCACCGCTGGGCGCGAACAGGACGCCACCGGCTCAGGAAGACGCGCTGGGGAACGCGTCGTGCCAGGGGCGGCGAAGCAGCCCGTCGACGTGCGTGGTGGTTGTTGTCGCTGGCGCCCAGGCTGCGGTACCTCGATGGGGGCCTCGCTTGTGGCAGCAGCTCGCGCGGGCCGGACTTCGGCAGGGTGGACTCGGGCGCGCTGGGCTCGGCTGCGGGTTGCGGCTGCTCGTAGCGCAGGCCGGTGTCGGTGTGCAGCAGCAGCTCCGGCAGCCAGTCCTGCAGCTTGGCGTGCAGGGCGAACACTGGGACGTGCTGTTGGTTGCCGGGATCGCTGACTCGACGGCATGGTCGGAGTCGGCCGAGTCGGGGTAGCGACAGGGGCTCAGGGCAGAGTCGCCGTGAAACCGCCCGGAACCACGCCGGTTCAGCAACGGGGAATCTTCGTTCGCGTCGGGCAGCGGCAGGGAGAACAGGACAGGGGCGAGCCGTGCCGTGAACTTCCTGACGCTACGCCGGGCGACTCGGTGCAGTTGGCTAGGCTCGCGAAGGACCTAGGGGGGGCGTGACCCCGTGACCCGTTCGAAAGCTGTCGTACCGCTGTGCTGCTGGCTGGGCCTAACCTCTCACCGTGAGCTCGGCCCGTCCTCCCTCAATCCCACCGCTGCACACACCAGTGTTGTGTCTCTGGGTGGTGGGTGAGGGTTAGAGGGGGCGAGTCAGGGGTCAAGGAAGGCAACTGGGAACTACGATGGTTTATTGGTCAGTGATGCACGCGAATACTCCTAGTACTCCTCGTGTCGCGGTCCGCGGTGCTCTGGTGGCGGGGCGCCGGGGTGCCGCCCTTTATTGGTTCGCGACAATGCCCGGCCTCGGCTGGGCTCGGTTGCTCCGGGCGCTCGGCTCGGGGGTCAGGGGGCTGTCAGGAAGCCAGCTTCCCAACATTAATTTTAAGATGATCACAGCCCTTCTTGCCCAAACAATCATATGCCTTCCATGAATCCGAATAGATAGTAGTCCCAGGACGAATGTATTTCTTGATAATGGGAATCAAAGTCTTGGCGTCACGTTTATCTACCTTCACCAAAAAACATCTATTTGAACCCTGCTCAACACTGCCAAACACCCACTGCTGTGACTTCTTCTTCTTCCCCTTATTATACTTGCGCTTTGAAAAGCAACTTTCATCAATGTCTACAATAATGCCTTCTCCTCCTAAAATTTCAAAATCTTTCTTCACGATGTCACTGGCAGCTTCTCGACAAAAGTTGTACCAATCAACCACTGTAGCAGCAGCAACACCCATTTCTCGCAGAACCTGGCGCTGTTTGAACTTCTCACACCACATGTATGTGAGCATCATAATCTTCGTAAATGGCAGCTTGGAACGAGAAAACCAGGACCCAGCCCTGACAGCGCGGGTAGTCTTACACTTGTGGCAGCGCCAAGCATGCCCATCAGTAAACCCATTCTTCACACCCAACACCATATCATCAGAACACTTGGGACAGACATAACCCTTGCTGAGCACACCAGATTCTTGCAGCCACTTGATGTACTCCTATTTGCTTAGCGCCTCTCTCTCAATTAACTTTCTAAGAGTCATTCCCTCCATGATGATGTATTAACTACAAGCTGTCAAGACAAAATGATCAAACTTAACTCAAATGAAGCGATGACAGCTCGGTTGTCCTCCTCCGCCGGTGCCGCCAATCCAACCCCCACCCTCCCCACCCCCCGGAACAGACGTTTAGTGACATTTATGCGGAGGTTGGCACCCCTACATCACTAACCCCAAAAAAAGAACAACAACCAGCTCGCCACGGGAAGGGAGTCACATAATGAATATTTACCAAATCTGCGGTACTGAAAATGGGGTGCGTACCTTTTTCTTCGACGCCAGGAACACAACTGCTGGAGTTTGTCAACGGGAGGGAGTTCTCAGTCGGCACTGCCAACATGCGGGTGACATTGTCGTCGTCTACTGCCGCACGACTGGCAGTGTTACTGTTTTGGAATAGGTCGCACTCCATGTGGCAAATGATTTTGGCAATAAAAACATGTATCAACTATTGGGAGCAATTAACAAGACATAGTTCTGCAAGCGTGTCGTGCATCCTTAAGTTGGCTGCACTCCCACCGTGTTTACGCCCTCCCCGCCTTTTTTTCTTTTCCCTTCCCCCACACTGTTAAAAATCAGTCGTAGGGAAACGAACAACTTTCTGACAATCTCTTCGTAGACAAACAATATGGATCGTATGTCACAAAAACAAGACAAATATCGTTACAAGAATGGAATGACAAGTGTCGTTGTAGAACAAGCATGTGCCGCATGAAATAATTACGGGGAGGTCTTATATAAACGATCAATGTTGTATGAAAACGAAAGTTTTGTTGACATGATGATTGAGACAAAGCAAGCCAAATTTCTTTGAAGATTCCTTTGACGGCTAATTTTATTGTGATAAACAGGGGTATGATATGATTCTAAACCATTGCCCAAAACATGGCACAGTGACGTAATCAAATTTTGCTTGCTGTGTCTCCATTATCATGTCAACAAAACTTTCGTTTTCATACAACATTAATGGTTTACATACAACTTCATTGTTTCCGTACGACCTGATGATCATGATGGGTTGTTTGTAGGCAATTACAAGTTATTCGTTGCGTGACAACTCTTTTGTCCTACTACGACATTGCCTCCCACAAGCTTTTTGTATCTAGACGAGTCATGTCGCTTAAAAACTTAGCGACACTTGTGTCGCTAAATTACGACAAGATTTTTATTAGTGCATCCTCCCCTCACCCCGTCGCGTCGAATTTCGTGTAGCTGTTTGTATATATTTCTTCCCTTCGTGCGTCTTTGTGCCCGGCAAGCCATTTTGCGCAGCTGAAGACTGATTCCAAAAGTTTCTCTCGCCCTGCCTTGCACTCATCGAGCGACCCGTGTAGGTGCGAGGGAGAGAGGCAGATGATAAGCAGACTTCCAGGACGCCGTCTGCGCTGGGCCGCGCCGCGCTGCCGTCCGGAGTGGCGGGCACAGCCGCCGTTGTTGAATTGCTGGCGCTGCGGGGGCCCCGCGGCGCGTCAAATCGAACGTGTGATCCTACCAGGGGATTTTCTTCAGACGAGGAATCCATTGGTGGGGTCACACGTTTGATTCGAGTCCCATCTAGCGACTCTGCAGTTTAAAACGTGACTAGAATTTTGGCCGCCTCAACGGACTGACCCACTGTGTGCTGGCCAGTTTTTTTCTGCCCTCAGCGCAACTCTGGTTCGATTGTCGTACCTCCCGAGCGAGCGGCGAAAATGACGTCCTCCTGGCGCCTCGCCTCGCCCCGTCATGTCCCGCCGTCCTCTCGGAAGCGCTGGGGACGGACCGCGGCGGACTGAAGGGTGGTCAGCGGGGGGGCCGCGATCTGCACGGATGGCCGCGCGCTGAATAGTCTTATGTACCTCGCGTGCCTTGGTGGGGAGAAGGCGTGGTGCTGGACGGTGGCCAGTCACTCGCGGTGATGCCGCACTTTGTTGCTTTGCCAATGGCGGGGTCGCCGGGACTGTGATGGCGCCTGTGCAGGCGGGGTGTCTCTCGTGCTCACGGGAGAGGCCGGCGTCGACGCGGGGTCCCCGCGTGCAAGTCTCTATCGGCACCCCGACGAGCTGCGCCGCTTAATCAAGCTTTACCAGAAATGGCAACCCTTCCGCCAGAAGCTGCCCCCCCCCCCCCAAACCAACCACGGCGGCCACGTCCAGCAGCACGTTCGGTTCGAGTACCATTTAGCGACTCTGGAGCTCAAAACACGTCTAGAATTTGGGCTTTCTTCTGGCCCACTTTGCCAAGGATCGGCCGCCTGATTCCGGAGCATCGTGAAGGCGCGCTCTTCCTCTCTCGCACCCGTGCGGAACGCCGCATATGTGCGACGGAGACAGAGCGACGACACGATCCTCCGGAACGAGGCGGCGAGAGACAAGGCCGGAGCCGTGGCGGGCTTGACCGCTCGGTCACCCAGGCGGGCGTCAATCACGTTCGGTTCGAGTCCCATTTAGCGACTCAGGAGCTCATAACGCGTCTAGAATTTTGGCCGCCTGCGCCGGTCTTCTGCCCACTGTGCTGCGGCCCGACCACTCCACCCCCACCCCCACGCCACCCCACCCCACCCTACCCCACCCCCGGAGACAGCAGAAGGCACGTCGATCTTATCGATGCTCTCTGCATGTCTGCATCCAAATCAAAACCTTTTTTAGTGCAGTTGTTGTGGTTTGATCGGATTGTTACTTCTTAATGATGGAGTTTTGTGATGAGGAATTGTCACTGATACCGTGTTCTGGCTATTTTCATGTTGGGACAGAACCAACATTTGAGCCAAGGGTGAGGTCATGAAATTATGAACGTTAGTGGAATGGATTTTTGACAACTTTTTAACTTTTGTAATTATTTGTCCCCTCTTAATTCTAGTCATTGTTTCATCATCTCTTGAGGATTAGGAAAGAACATGCGATTAAAAAAGGTTGTGCCAAGGGGAAATAAGCTTGAATTTTAGTGTATCTTTTCATGAATTGCGATGAATTTTGAAGAATTTCAATGAATTGCGGTGAATTTCAATGAATTGCGGTGAATTTCAATAAATTGCAGTGAATTTCACGCGAATTTCGAGAAAATTCTGCGTGAAGTTCGTTGAATTTAAGTAAATTTCCATGAACTTTGGTAAATTTTCATTAATCCGAATGAATTTTTTCAGAAAATTTATGTTACTGCGCATGGAATTTGTTAAATGATCCCGGTATTCGGAAGCATTCCACCAAATTTTCACATGAATTTCGATAAATTCCAGCAAATTTTCACATGAATTTCGATGAATTCCAATGAATTTTTAATGAATTTCATGAATTTGAATTTCAGTGTATAATTTTTGTGAGGGCTGGGCTCGTTACTTATTAGCACACTTGATCTAAAACTATACAAACCAATTTCAATTAGTTTCTATGGTTTTGACTGAACATTGGCACACTTGATCGAAAACAAAAACAACATTACTAACATATCTATATATTTACACAAATAATGGGCACACTTGATATAAAATCAGTCCATTTTATATCATGTGTGCCCTTGGTTTCTCATGGGCTCAGATTATTATTTAATTATCAGAAATTAATTGGATTAAATGAAATAATTATAAAATAATTGAAATTGTTATAAATAAATAAAAACTGTTTCAATTAAAAGAAAATGTCTTCATTGGTGGATGGTTGACCAAAGTTAGACAGATTGCTGTTGTGAAAAGTGGGATGACGCGAGACTACAAGGGTGGTATGAGAAACTAGTTGGCGATACTGAGAGTACGGTATGTTTCTCCAAGCGAGTTGTAAACAGCGCGCACGAGGCTCTTTGAAGGAGTCTGTAGTAGCCAGCTGTACTTAATACTGTTAAACTTTAAGGAATATACTTATGTTTCTTTCTTTCTCTTAGTTTTGATCTGCTCAAAGCAACTGATAGAAACAACACAGCTCTTTCCTTTCCCTGATAATGCTTTCCTAAAGGAAGTTAGAAAACAATTATCTTCCGTTACTTTAACAAATTAATAGTTTTGAACAAGTGAGTGAAAATGGAATAAGAATTGAGTCTGATGACCTTTGGTAGCACCATCAGGAAAACAACGGAGGATTTCCATTGTCAAAAGACGGAGATCACTGTGGTTTGAAGTATGGAGTAGAGGTGTGAAAAAATGAACAGTACTATCTGTATTTTTTTCCCACAGTGGTGGTCCCTATG
Organism: Stenchaetothrips biformis; assembly: GCA_030522485.1. Classification (NCBI taxonomy): domain Eukaryota; kingdom Metazoa; phylum Arthropoda; class Insecta; order Thysanoptera; family Thripidae; genus Stenchaetothrips; species Stenchaetothrips biformis. Next base: position 3,975,169 of record CM060095.1, on the reverse strand, counting down.
ACGCATTAATTGTTCACTGGTTTTTCATTCAGATCATAAGAGGGAAAAATATCAGCTCAGATGAGTACTTACATGCTGTGAATTAATGCTTATCAATAAATGATTTCATTACATGATCACATCTAAACTGATGCTTTTCCATTTTATTAGCTGCATGAAGAGCCAGTGAAACGGTTAACAAACTGTTGTATAACTAGGTTATTGTTTTATCTGAACTAACAACCATACCTAGTAATCATTTGTTTATGTTCAGATGGATTCAACAGAGCGGCTAACATGCTAGCGGCTCAAGCGTCGGCGGCCACCGCGGCAGCCCCTTTCCAGGCAGCAGCAGCCCCTCTCCAGGCAGCAGCAGCCCCTCTCCAGGCAGCAGCAGCCCCTCTCCAGGCAGCAGCAGCCCCTCTCCAGGCAGCAGCAGCCCCTTTCCAGGCAGCAGCAGCCCCTCTCCACAGGGACGCCGGAAGTATGTTTTACTAGGGGGGGGCGAAGTGCCAAAAGGGCCCGGATTTTTTTTTTGGCCTAATTTTGGGCGGCAGTCAGTCTGTTGTGTGTTTCCCATGCTTTATGGCCGTGCTATAGGGGCCTTAAGTTCTGTCAAGGAGTTTGACCAGTAACCTGCCCAACGCAGGCGGCTTTAGTGTAAACTATGTTTTGTATAACAACGTAATTAGAATCATTTACGCCCAATAATGGATGTTTTGCGAGCGAAGCAAGCTTCAAGCCAACACTGTTAAATAAAATGTTGTAATTTAACAGCACTTGTGCTTTTAAGTTTGATAGCAACGCATCTTGTTGTATAACAAACATGTTGTAGCTCTTGGTGTTGTTTTCTGATGATTCGATTGTATTACAACAATACTTTTGTCGCGTCTTCGATCATGTCTCTGCCAAATTTGTGTTCCCCTCAAAGTGTTGTAATTTAACAACATCCTTGTAATCTGATAACTTTTTTTGTTTAAGGATTGCACAATGGTTGTTTTTAAACAGAAAAACTGTCGAACGAGAACATTCCTGTTTTAATCAGAATTACATTACTGTTTCCAGACAGGGAAGTTGTAAAGAAACAAATAAGTTGTCTATAGATGAATTTCCCGTTCAGGAGCCGAACAACACTGTTGTAATTTAACAACATTCCTGCAGGTGATTGTGTTGTCATTTTACAGTGGATTTTTAACAGTGAACGCTCATTGGCTTCCAAATATGGTCATTGGAAAGACGATGGGACATTGCGTCCCATACATGAAAGTGATCCATGAAGCGGAAGAAGGGGATAAGTCGACTTATTATTCTAAAAATGACTTTTTCATGGACTATAATACTTAAAAAAATTTCGAGCCTATCTGTTTTAAACTTTTGCCTGAACTCCCCATAGATAGGGAGCAAATCGACACAGAAAAAGGGGATAACTCCCCTTGACTCCATTTACGATCACCTTGTAGTCCCAAAAAGGAGACAAGTCACGGAAAATCCACATGGCTCTATTTGGAAGTTGGAAAAGGAGATAAGTCAACTTAGGTTGATATTCATCGGTTGGAAAAAGGAGTTATCTCAACTTAAGTCCAAATGTCAAGTCTCGTTTCAACAAAATTTGAGTTGACTCCAAATGTCGTGTTGCAAAAAGAGTCAAGTCGAATTTATGTGCAGCGTTTGCAGGACACTTGGAATTTCATGTAATAAATGAGAAAAGAGCTCTTCTCGGCGAGTTACGTGTCAGTAACACATCCAGAGCGATAATACTTATCACAACATTTCAATAAGCAGTGGCTTACTCACAGGTTAGGTTACCATATTTTGGTCCATTGTAGCTGCAAAAAGGGCTGCCCACTGATTTGAGCAGGTGAATACAGTCGTTGAGCCTGGCACACCGACTTGAGGGCGATAAAACAGGGTGACATGATCGAAACTTAAGATAAAAACATACGTTTTTCTGAATTTTTGAACTAGCTGTTGAATCCCAAGGCAGCAAGCTGGAAACATTTTCAAATTGTAGCCAGTGTTGACAACTAACTGTACAACATTTACTGATATGATGTTGTCAACGTGTACATTTTTCTGGTTGTTTCGCGCAAATCGTTTATATTTTTTCCACTGTTTTTTTTTTTTTTAATCCGCAAACGCGACCAGGTTCGCATGGGCATGGGCAAGATCACTGACACTCGCCAAGAAGAGTTCTTTTCTCATTAATTACATGAAATTTAAAGTGTCCAGAAAACGCAGCACAAAAATTCGACTTGACTCTTTTTGCGACATGACATTTGGAGCCACGTCAACTTGTCTCCAAATTCAATTTGACATTTGGACACAAGTCGAGTTAACCCTTTTACCAATTTTTTTGCTGACTTGACTCCATATTCCATTCATTTGATGGAACTAAATCGACATGACTCTTTTGTCCACTTATGCGTAAAGTGGCAAGTCTCCGATACCCTAAAAGGAGGGGCCTGACCCCTGCAACTTTTGTCCCATTTTTGAGCCATGCTTTATTGAAGTATCACCATTCATGATATCATGTCAATTAGTTTGAATTGGTCCTGCAAACTGTTTTTTGTTTCTCCTGTAAAATGACTAAACATGACTTATCCCATTCTTCCGCTTCATGGATCAAGTATGCATAGGTTCATTCGCGAGCGCAGCGGGCAAAGAGCTTTTGCAAACCTATGTGGTATTAAAATGACATTTCGACGGGTTCGAGGAACAAAAGGCTAACTCGGAGCGCATCCTGACTGTGCGCTATCTCGCTCTGCAGCACTATAGTACGCTATCTCGGCACCCCGCTCCACCTCGCGTTTTTGAAGCCTGATATTTTAGAGAATAATGTCTGTAAGGACGCAACGGCGTGTTTTTATTGAAATATAGGTTGGCATCCGTGCTTGGAACAAGTTTGAACCTTTTACTCTCAATAGTTTGGTATATATCGCGTGTCAAAGTAGAAGCCCAAAATGGCGACTCGAGTTAGCGTATTATAGTGCTGCAGTGCGAGATAGCGCACAGTCAAGATGCGCTCCGAGTTAGCCTTTTGTTCCTCGAACCCGTCGATTTAAGGCCACTGAGGTGCCGTGCCATACGAGATGGTATGTGATTGGGGCGGTTCCTGCTGCTCGTCTTAGTTCAGCCACAGACTCTGGGGTCTAGAAAAAGCCCGCTTTGCAGTACCTAAAAAGGCCCGCTTCGGGGGCTCTGAAGGGCCCGGCTTTGCTACGACAGATTCTAGGGGAGGCCTTCGGCCCCCCCTGCCCCCCACTTCCGGCGTCCCTGATTACTGGCCATTCTGTAAAATTTCCTTTCCTTTTCGATGCCAGTGTTACACTGCACTGAGGTTATCTCCCTCTAAACCTGTTTTCTGTAAATTTTCTGAACGAAACCACTTCTGGCCGTCCACTGTGGCAGGTGGACACAACTTTATTTCAGAAACTGCTTTCATATCATTCCTGTCGTTTATTTCAGAAAAATGATGGCGTGAAACTCAAGAATGCATCAGATCTATCGAATATAGAAGTAGAAGTTCTTGGGCCTAGATACGCCATACGAATCGGGAGTTTTCATTATTAGACTACTTCTACCAAACGATTATCCGTTCTCACCCCCTAAGGTTAGTTCAAGCATGACTCCACATTTTGTTTGGACATGCATCACTTGACATCCAATGTCTAAAATGTTTCCCATTATTGCAGGTGAAATTCACCACCAAGGTATTCCATCTCAACATTGGGAGATCGGGCAAGGTTTGCATGGACCGGTTGGCTGAAACATGGTAATTGTTCGCAAAGTTTAATCCTGAAACTAATCCAGTTCAGCTTTGCTTCAAAACTCATCAAAGAACTGGAGTGTACTTTTTGTTGTTGTAGGAAACCAACCATCCCACTTCAACATGTATGTGAGTTGATAAGATCCCTCCTCCAGGAACCGAATCCTGACAGCCCTTTAAATGATGATGCTGCCAGGATGCTGGCAAGGGAACCCGAGATGTACAACAGAACAGTCCTCTTGTGGACTAAACACCACGCACATGGTGAGGCTCTGTCTTTTGATAACTTAATGTGCCTGCTGTTGAATATGTTATTAAAAACCTTTGTTTTTGCTTCAGGAATTCACACTTATGAAGACTATGAAGAGAAGCTCGAAGTTCTGTCTGCACTCACAGGAGACATTGACCAGGCACTGAAGTTACTCCCCAATTGCTACTGGGATAGTCAAGCAGCAGCAGATAAAGTAATTTAATTCGTGACCTGTCAGTACATAACGTTTTTCTCATGAGGGCAGGTAGGTGAAGTTTTAAGAGTGACCAGTTTTGGCCTTCGCCTTTTGATGCTTAACGGATGCTCCCTCTGCGCCACTCCTCTTGAGGCTTGTTACTTCGGAAAAGTTCAGTTGTTGATTTCAAATTAATTTCCCTTTGTTATTCACCTGTGATTTTCACGTTTTAAATTTCCCCTGTCTTCATTCGTCTGTGATATTCGCGTTTAAAATTTCCCCTCTTTATTCGTCTGTGATATTCGCGTTTAAAGTGATATGAAATCAACAACTGATCCTGTTCACCAAATCCGAAAGAAAATCTCATTGTCCTCGTCTGCCTTACCTGCCCTCATGCTCAACGTCATTGCAAAACTCTCTACTTTGGACACTGCTTTTTTTGGATTGTTTTCTTTGCTAATGTTTTTAATTTTTTTGACTGATTTTGGCTGATCTGATCGTCAATTCATGTTGTTCCTACATGTGTTCTTGTGCTTGACCAATCTCATCTGGATTGTCAATAAATGTTGTTTCTATCGAGGTGTTCTTCCATTTACTAATTTTGCCTGACCCATTGCTCGCAGATTGTTTTAAAGGCATGAGTTAAGGCCTGTCCAGGGACAGGATCATGTTCAATATCACACATTAGTTTCTCACAGAAAAGAAAAATTTAAAGTAACATTTTGAGCGAGAGGCTCACGCTTGACAGAGCCGTTGTTGATATTCCAGTGCTCGGGAGACTCAGGAGTATCCCAAGGAAGTGCGTTGTGCACCCAGCACAATTTTTCTATCACAAGTTTCTATGAAAGAGTTCATTTATCATCTGGATACTTAATAAATATTCTGCTGCTTTTGGGTTGTGAACCACCATTAATTAAACATCTAAAAGTTACTTCAAGTGTCTTCAAGAAACCAGTGGGAGAAAGTATACCCTATTCATTCCCTGTACAGGCCCCGACTGTACCAATTGCTATCATGTAAGTAACGACACAAGGAATATTGCACCCGAACCCAATTTGAAGGACTGAAACACACGCTTTATTTTAGACCATACCCAAGGCCACAAAATGTATTCAACAGTAAGACTCCACCAAAACATCGACCAAATTTTGTGTTATCTTGATTGTGACTTGTTTAGGGTAGATCCTCTCATAGGCCTGCCCCAGTCCCAAAATGTGAATATCACGTAACAAGATAACCGGTGGGCCGGCCGGTCGGTCGACTAAGTCAGACGGCACCATATCTGCGGGCCGCGAGCGAAGATTCTAGGTTGACCAGAATCGCCACCTATCGATGGTCTGCTAAAGCACCCAGCTCAGAGCGCGTCCGAGAGACTCCTGCACGCGGTCCATGGATGATGGCCACGGCAGAGCCGGCCACGTTGTTGGCATCCTGCACCACTGTGCCGCCTAGCGCCTTGCCCAGTCACTGTACTAGAAACACCACAAAATAAAACATTTGACTTGGTTTTCGTTTTGCTGACCTGAACCGCGAGAGGTCTGAAGAGGCCTAGCAGCGATGATGATGATGAGATTGGCCCGGTCGGTCTCCATGCAGCCACTTCGCCTTCACCGCCTAGTAGAACATGGTGGTCACCGCCAGACAGCACAGCGGCACCACCACCGCGGTGTTCCACGGTATACTACCTCTGCGCCACAAACAAGTGCATCATGGTGCACGCGGCGGTGCACCATGCCGTCGAGCCACGCGCCCTGCGCCGGTCGCGGCGACACCGAGGCTTAAGTCAATGTGCGTGTGAAGCGCCTGGCCGGTAGGCAGCCCCACCACACCCGTGCACGACTAGTAGTCTACGCGGAGCTTGTCAGGGGTCTGGTGCCTTCTGTGCGACCTACCAGGTCTGTAGACTGATTCCGAGAGCCGTTTTCGTCGCGCTGTCTCTCTTGCACTCCTGGGGCGTCCCCTATATGTGCAAGGGCGACAGAGCACCGAAAACGACTCTCGGAATCAGTCTACTGATCCTCGCCTCTGGCGGACTGGGGCGTGCGTGCTGCAGGGCCTATGTATATAGCTTGGCCTAGCCGTGCGCTGGGTGGCCGGACGCCAGTTCCTTAGGGTACTGCGAGTTCCCTGGAAAACTCCGGACGCATCGCCCCTGGCTGCCGCTCAATGAAGTGACGGCTGGTCCAGCCTAGAGGCCTAGAATCTCTAGCCCAGCCTTGCCGCGCTGGGAGGACCTTTGGAACTGGGCGGCCGCTCAGCCGCATGCGCAAAGCAAATGACAGTTTTTATGAGAAATCCGCCCGCCTGTCTTCTGCGCCGCACGCCGTACGGCTCTACTCGGTTTTAAGGTTGAAGCCGGGTTGAGCAAAAACCTACTGTAATGTTAACTAGGCAGTACCGTATGGTACAAACAAACATATTGTTATACAAGGAAAGTTAAGCAACCAATTTGTCTTCATACAATGGCACATCAAGTAAGTAAAGTGCGTCTTTTATCTGATCAAGATCCGAGTCGCTATGTATTTCTGATTTCAAATTGTTTTCTTGCAGTTATCTGAAGAAACGTCCTTTGAGCATCTTAAATCCATCATTATCTCGTCTAGACCCCAGTTGTGCGCGCTTCCTGGATATGAAAGGACTACTATTGGACTATTTGGGCGGGCAATGCTACGCGTTGATTGTGATGAAGTTTACCCTAACCTATTTGTTGGCGATGTGTCAGTAACAGCAATTTCCATCCAGTATTTTGATGTAACTCTGAAGAAATAAGTGGCTAAGTGCGACTGTGTGACTTCGAAGGCAGATAGGTGCCACTAACCTCTTTGGTAAAGGATTCACATCCCCCATGCTCCCACTTGGTCTTTTATTGCAACTTGACTACCGCTTCATTGTCACTCAAGTCACCCTTTTCCAACGTACATTTTTTCCTAGAGAAGGTTAACGTGCAAAGTATGTTACAAGTTATTTTTAATTCCAGGAACTGCGCCTTAAATAAAGCGTACCTCAGTCGTGTTGGAATCACCCACGTCTTGAATGTTGCACAGGGAAATTTTATTGGTATGGTTAATACCAATGCCCAATACTATGCCAATGAAGGAATCTCATACATGGGAATCCCGTTGATTGATGAGCCATGGTGCTCCATCAGTCCATTCTTCCAAAGTACTGCTGACTTTATAGATGGTGGCCTAACTGCAGGAGGTAACGATAAAAACCTCATAACTTTCTTAATTAATGGTTTCTGAGTTTCTAGCTTAACACATTGAATTGAAATTGCAGGGAAAGTCCTCATACACTGTATCAAGGGATACTCAAGATCAGCAGCAATAGCCATATCTTACCTTGCCATGAAAGTGGACATGAGAATACCTATGGCTCTCGGATTGTGCTGCTCTCGCAGGAAAATTTGTCCCAATGATGGTTTCTTGAATCATCTAGCGATACTGGATAACTGTTTACGAACTGCATAAGAGAGTACAATGTGACATAATGAACCATTGTGGCAATAGTCAGAGTGAAGGAAAAGGAAAAGATCTTTGCAAGGGTTATGAAATACTGTATCAAATTTTCCGGTTATTGATATTCCTCAATTCCTTCCTTTCCCCTGCTTCAGTAGTGAAATTTTTCTCCAAAGTATACCTCACTGACCATTTTGTTAAAATGTTATATGCCCTGAGGTAATCTAGTTCCGCCATGCCAAAATGTAGTGTACCACCGTATAATAAATAATTCTTTTTGATCTACCAAGAGCCAGAAGGGGTTATTTGACTTATCTCCAAATAAGGTTTTTTGTTGACAACTTTACCTGAGAATACATCTTGCTCCTAAAACGTTTGACCCAAATCCATGCACGAAAATATCTATCAGCGCCACTCACAACATTACTGACTGAGCGATAACAAGCCACTTCCTCGAGTGGGATTAAAAAAAACTTTTTCTGTTCCCCAGTAGGTGGCCACGGAGCAGCGCAATTTTCGAAATAGGAAGCTTGTTTTCTTCATTATTATTATTCTTTCGTTAGATTCTATATTTTGTTTGTTTTTGACTTCATTCTCTATGGAAGCTATGGACCCCTTTGAGCTCGAGTGAGCCCGCTTTCGGCAATGCTGATTTATTTAGCCACTTTCCCCTCCTCCCCGTGTCAGTGCTTTTCGCTATTTTCGCTGGAAATTTATTAAAAGAGCATTGTTTGATGTTAACAAGTTCTCAAAAGGGATTCTACGGGCAGTGATAGTCGAGCTGTCGTTGGATTTTAGACATTGAGGCCATTGGGGCCATCCTCATTGAGTGGCAGGGAGCGCGCGTGAGTTTGAATTCGGAATCGGCGCTGCGACCGGGGTTTGACAATTTCTTAGGAGGTGGACACATAAATCACCGAGTTGAGTTACAGGAAATTTATTTTGAGTTGTAATAATGAGTCCTGCAACTCAGTCAGCCACCTACGTGTCCGTCTACCCGAACAAACCCCGACCCACAGCCGTCTCCGCATTCGAATTCTCGGGCGGTTTTGCCACTCAGTGAGCTTCGTGACGTCAGCATTGGAGGACCTCTAGTGACTCACTACTGACTGCTGAGATTCCCATACTAGCCGCGTAGTCTCGCGCGAGACTTGCGGTCTGTCAGTTGCGGCCGATCAATTTCTCTTACCAACAATGTAGCCTCGCGTGAAGGATGACTGATGTGAGCTGAGATATTTCTCATTCCAACTTTTGAAACATCGCTCTGCTTAACTTAGGGCAGGAGACAGCAGAGCGTTGTAGTCGCGACGTAATTAATTATTAATTATAATAATAGTAATCAATAATAATAATATTAAAATAATTACTGATTAATTGCAAAATTAAAAATATTTGTATTTATTTTTAGAACAAGTGTGCTCATAAAATACAAGCTGCTCCCAAAAAAGGAAAAGACAGATTTTTGCCTCATTCAAAAATGTTAAATATTTAACCAGTATAAGCGCACACTTGGTCTAATATTAAAAGAACATTTCCAATTAGTTTTTTCACAACATAAATATTGTGGCATAGTTGATCTAAAAATGATTTTAGTTTTAGATCATGTGTGCCAATAAGTAACGGGCTCATCTCTTTTGTGAGCCTATTTCTTCTTGGGTTGTGCTCCTGTTGAGGTAGCCACCACATGCGATTTGATTAAGTTAAATTTTGCGAGACCATCCAATCTCCATTATCTGCGCAGGCTGGTGGGTATGTTGGTTTACCTTCCAATTTCATTAAACCGAGTTAATTTTGTATGCAAAATTAAAGTATTTATCTTTTTCTGCCAGATGCTGTTGGCTTTAAAGCCAATATTGTAAGTGATGGGGCTTTTTGGGTGTGTGTAGTTGCCAAGGTTTGTGCTGAAAATAGATTGGAACCCAATCAACCAATGTTCACATAGAATAAGAAGAAAAGAAAATTGCCAGAGTGGATGGTTCATCACGCTGAAAGGCAGCACAGACATGTCTCGGAAAACATGCCACAAAGAAATACCAGGCCTGCGGTAATAAGGAAAATCAGATCAAACTCTCTGTTCAAACTTTAACTGGAATAAATTTCTGCTTTGTAAATCATGTTCCTAATAAATTACCAAACTCAATTAAGTTCAGTACAGTTCATTGAATGCCACAGCCACCAAATTTACAAATTATGGGAAAACTAACACAAAGAATATGTTGTCGGTTGTTTACATTTTGTTTCAAAGCGCATGTAATTTTCTGTAGGCTGAACATGAATGAAAATTGATAATTTTAAATATGTGCTGGTCAACTTCCTCAATCCACCTTATATCACGAGAAGAAATTCACTACAGTCGTTGCTCTGATCCATAAACTAGTTAGGATAATCAAACACATGAGTCACTATTCAAATAGGATATTATTATTGTAAATTGCAGTGAACCAAAACAAGCAGATTACATGACATTACATAAATTTACTATCGGTCTGTATTGTCTAAATGAACATCAGTAACAAAAAGTAAAACACTAGAAAGAAACAATCGAGCCACTCAAAGGAAGAGTATGTTCTTATGACTGAGGGTGGAACTCTACGCTTCCTACAGCTATATCTGTCATGTAGTTCCTTTGGGTCGGAAAGGCCTGCCCGGCACCAGGAAAAGACGAGACGCAGTGGCTCTGTCTGTGAGGCCACTACAACCCCGGTGTAAGTCTCCTCATAGCGCAGGAAAAGTCTGCTTCCACTGCGTTTCCTCCAAAATGCAGAAAGCCATGCGTCAGGATCAAATACCTGAAACACAACATGGTTGCACATCAGAAAAAAGACAAGATACTATTATGAATCACTAAGAAAGTTCACTGCTGCTCACTTGTTCGGCACCTGCTACAGCAGGAGCCACGCTTGGGGACCAGTTGGCCACGCTTCGCTCAACATAGCTGTGAAGCTTCTTAACGGAACCTAAAATGAAAAGAGGCAAAAAATCAGTGACTAGCCCAAGCTCAAATTGCCTAAGCTAAAATTGCCTGTATCATTTCTAAAAATATCAGTGGCAGATCTTACACCACAATTGAGGAGATCTACAATCTGAAATGCCAAATGATAGCTCAACTGAATGCTAAGCATACTAAATCTGCACAGTTCAGTGACAAACAGGACATTTTTAAAAGCTGTGAAACGGCCCTAGAAAATTATATTTTTTGTTGATTTACAACTATGACACTGGGCATATTCCATGGTAGAATGACAAGGCTTCAAGGATTCAAACACCTGAAGAGCTCTACAAATGGGCGGTGGAACATCTCAAAGGTCTCAATTGCATTTACGTCAAGTCAGTGGATGTGCGAAAGCATTGCCGAAAAATGGCAAAACGCTTTGCAACAGCTCCAAAACTTCCTGGCATACGGTCACACCACGCCTTCATTCCGCGCTCTGCTGACACTATTGAGATGAAAGTTCTCTCCTCGTCTCCAGCTGGAAAAATTGTAAGATTCCGGGAGGATGTTGGAAGCGACGAGGATGACGGTGACAGTCAAGAGGAGCTCCAAATATTGGCTGATATCAACTCACCGCCCAGGTAATTAGAGTGAAGCAATCACACTTTTAACCCGATCATTTTTTTACACGAACTAATGTCATCTCTGTACCCGTTTTATTTTAGATTGGGTGATCGGCAAAGCCAATCAGTGGAGTCCGATGGAAGTGCCGTCCAAATTCCAAAGACGCCTATCTACACACGCAGTGGGTACGATGAAGTCCTCGAGAAGTTTCATATTTATTAACTGACTTTTAAAACACGCTAACACAAAATGGCTTGTGCACAAACAGTACTACAAAGAGAAAAATCATCTCTGTGTCTGAGCCTCCTCCCACATGGAAGCGCAGCAGGTAAACTATTCGGGGTAGTTTGATTACAAAACGGTAGGCGTTGGGGGTGTAACGAGACTGAATTTTAATGCGAGCGGTTTTATCATTTTCAGGTTGCGCCAGCGTCCCGCGAAGTAAAACGTGACTGAAACACCGAAGTGAAACACCTTGTTCTTTTCTGAATAAATTTAAGGTTCAAAACTTTGTTACATGCAAATTCCCAATGCAAAGAATAATAGAGGCGCCCAGAGTAGGTGGGGGGGGGGGGGGGTCTTAACGTCTCAGGAACTTTACTCTCAGGTCACTTGACAGTTGCACACATCGTTGGAGATGTGGTGCAACACTGTCACGGATGCGAAGGCTGGCAGCGCGAAAACCTATGTATGCAGCACTTTCTTTGAATATTCATATCTTCTCTCTAACGCAAAACACTCTCACCAAACTTGGTACACATTTTCGTCATAGTTTAAGAAACAATATGAATTTTTTTCAAATTTTCAACATGATGCGAACTTCAAAAATTTCAATATTCAAATTTTAAACATTGAACACTTTGAACCAAAATTTTTCAAAACTATCTTTTCAAATTTTTTTTTTTAGAATCTTCAATTCTTTCCGATCATTTTGACAAAAAAATAATTCTGTAGCTCAAAAAATGACGAAACTGTGAGAGTTTGAAACAGACACTGCAAGCAAAACAGTAAAAACTAAAAAAAATCGCAAAAATTCGAAAAATGAAAATTTTGGAAAACGGTTTTAGGGGAACGGTATGAACACCATTTGGCACGTTTTCACCAATTTTGGTCGAAATCGGAGAACTTAAGGTTGGCGGCTGGTTGAGTTGACATGGATTGACCCAGTTATTGAAGCAATAGTATTTGATAAATAAGCATCCAATAAAAGAGATTAACATTTTATCCCCTACTTCAAACTTACAGGAAGTCAAGATTTCATTCAGTACTTGAAAAAATTGATCAAATTTTGATAAGTTTTCAAAAGTCATTTACAAATTAGAAGAAAAAACAGGAAGTACATTTAACACAATGAAAGGAATCAAAACTCATGGCTCCACCTGTTGTTTTCTGGCTTAGTTAATTCAAAGGTGAAAACCATCAATTTAATCATTGCGTTGTTGAAAGTTGCCTAATGGCAGACGCAAATTTGATGTCTGAATTCACAGGAGCAGTTCTGATGCCAAAAAGGAACTCTACATATGTATACACACTTTTCAAGAATGGATGGTACTCCAAATTAAAGACGTGATGGGCTTTTACCGACCAGTCTACAGCTATCAGTAAGGCATTCTTGCATTCTGAACTGTACTCAGCTACCAACAGAAACGTTTTCCTGCCAAAACAAAAACACATAAAAAAAAACAAATACATTAAACAATTATTATAAATATTGTGTAAGAAACTCTATCAATAGAGAAATGCATACATACTCAAAAAGCTATTTGAACCATACACAGCTTGAATTGAATGAACTTTACCTTCGCTGCCAGATTGTGTCACGACACAATCAGAAAACAGGTTTTTTTTTTACACCATCTACTTTTGGCTTCAGGTCTAGGGCTTCAGAGTCTCCAAATGTAGGAGTCAAATCGCATAAAAACAAGGTAATAGTGAGCAAGGTACAAAAAAAATTTGCAAATGGCAAATCATTTTAACTAAGGCACTCTCTCTTCTGCTGTCTGAGAATTGAGTGATTCGACTGACCTGCTTCCTGTGCAGGGACTAGACTTTGAGCCTTCTGATGTGCAAGGACACGTCTTCGAGAACGTTCTGCTGAAAGTGGTAATCAACATTTTGTGGAGAATGTGTATCGTCGAGGCCATGGCAGATTTATTTAGAGGTCTCGACGGGAGCGCAAAGAATACCAAAGGTAATGTTGTTTTTGTGTAATATGTGTCAAAAGCAATGAGAAATTCTGTTGTCATTATTTATTTTAGGAATCGAAATGGAGTTACTCATGAAAATACTGTTAGGGCAAGTAATGGTAATGATCAACAAAATTCAGGTGTATTGTCTACAACAAGAAGTGTTGTGAGTGCTGGATCTGTGAATGATCATCTTATATCTGAACGGTAAGTGGAGAACGGTGGGTTGTGATTTGTTCACTTATAATATGAATTACTTATTTGTGTTTTATTTTATAGGCCTGAACATGTGAGTGACAATGAAATTCAATCTTTTAGCAGTCGAACCACAGATGGTATTTCTAATAATTGTGATGGAAGTTCTTGTGGAAATGGAAATATTAATGGACGTCGTCATAGAGAGTCGCCTGCATCAGACATACTTTGCAACTCACATAACTGGATTCAGTCATAACTGTATTCACTCATAAATTGCAACGCATATAACTTTTGACAGACATAAAATGGAAAATAAATAAACTGTTGTGACTGGAGACACACATAACTTTATTACACATAAAATAATGTAGAAATGAGTTGCTGTTGACAAACATAACTTCAAACCCACATAACTGTAAATCGACATAACTGGTGACAGAAATAACTATTTTTTTTCTTAAATACAAAAGCAAATATTATTTTAATTAAAATTATAATTGCTACAGGCATAAACCTACTCAGAAATAACCAAACCTTTTATCCATATAACTGGTGTCAGACATAACATCTGACAGGCATAATCTTTAACAGACATAACATTTGACAGGCAAAACCTTTGACAGACATAACATTTGACAGGCATTATCTTTGACAGAGATAACTGTCGAAAGACATATCTGTATCCTGTCGTAACACGCCGGTTCAAACTATCGCGTCACGCCGAAATAACAGCTGAAGTAACAGCAAGACGCTCTCAGCAGCACGCGCCTTAACAGGCTACGAATGCCGCAGCAGGGGCAGCGGCTTTCAGTACGGCAGAGGGGCACGATGAGGCAGATCAGTGCCGCCTTTGCTTTGACGGCATGAAGAGTCATGCCGCAGTGCCGTGCGGTCATCGCATATGCTGCAAAACCTGCGCAGGTAGAGTAGAAGACACTACCACATGCCACATGAGATTTTTGACTGAACTGTATTTTTCCTGTATTTCCTATTTTGTAAAAAGAAAAATTGTGTAAATTATATAATTATGTAAAGTATTTCTGAGTATTTCTGAATAAAGTTATGTGTATTTATAGTTATGTGTGTTTACAGTTTTCCAACCATAATAAATCCTTTTTTATGTCTGACACCAGTTATGTCTGTAGCCGGTTATGTCTGTCAACAATTATGTGGATATACAGTTATGTGGATTTAAAGTTATGTCTGAAGCAGAACTCCCGTAGAGATAACTCTTAATTTTAAAAATAATATTTAAAAGAATGTACATAAAAGTACCACAGAAAGTGGCACACATACTTGTCGTCACACATAATTAATCAAATATCTGCATCATGAACATAATTTCCTGTCTGCAAACTGGAGACATCGACCCTGGAGTGTTTTGCAGAATTTCCGCACAGGTACCACAGAACAGGCGGTGTCCACACGGCGCTGCTGCGTGGGACCGAGGTCCTGCATAGCATATGCGGCACTCGACGCCGTCAGAGTCACCATCTCCTGCGCGCGCCGCAGCTTATCTTCGTTGCCATCTTGTGGTACAGTTGACAGTGGAGCTGGATAGTCTGCGCTCTCTTCCTGAGTGGAAGCCGACGTGACGTAAAACTGATGAGATTGCAATGATTTTGTAGCATTCTGTGTTGCCACCAAAAATTCCACCAAATTGATGTGGCCAGTTTCAAGGCGACCTAGAGCTCGCAGGATCCGAGTGTCTTGCCTGACCTACTTCGCCTTACGAACTCGGTGAAGTCTCAAATGGGCCTGGAGTCGGATGAGGTCAATGCGAGCGTCTGCTAGTTCAGCCTGAATAATTTCGAGCAGACGACGCGCACTCCTACCTTTTTTAATTGAATTATGTGTGCCGAATAGTATGTGAGTAGTAAGAGGGGGGGGGGGGGATTGTCGCGGGCCGCCATCTTGGATGGGCATTGTCGCGGGTCCGCCATTTTGAATTTTTTTCAGAAATATGTTTTTGGTCGTCTTCTTTTCGGAGGGTAACCTAACTCAACCTTAGTGGGTCGTCTATTTTTTCGGAGGGTAACCTAACCTAACCCAAGTCACCCGAAGGGCCTAAGTCACTGGAGGGGCCTAGTTTTGTGCCGGTTTTGAGCCCTGCACTCTGATTGGCTCTCGCCGAAATTTAGCCTCCACTCCGCCTCTCCCCTCGCCCTGGAGGGCAGCCGCGCGGCAAAGAGACAACCACTTGTTGTTCAGCCTTCGCTTCGCCATGGACGCGCTTAGAGAAGCGTATGCGTCGTCCTCAGACGAGGAAATATTGTGCGATGTGTCGGGCGACCTTTTTCTCGTAAGTAGGGTGAAACTCTGTCCGTTTGTTTCATGATTTATTTTCGAAGGGCGAAGCTATGCCCGATTTCGTACCGGCGCGAGGCGTTTCTAACCTCGGCGCCATGTTGGTTTTCAGGTTTGAAAACCAACTAATGCCCAGTTTTATTTTCCTTTTCAGCAGTGTGTCTGTGAAACTAGAATCAGTGCCGTTACTCTAAAACCGCGTTCTCGACAAAGTGTCGCGAGTGTTAGGGCCGATGTCTCAGTGTTTCCTTGTCTTGTTGCGGAGGCTTCGCCGCCGCTGTGCGTCGATGGAAACTCTGTTTCTGTCGCTGTGTTCTCGCCTCGTTTCTGGCGACGATGGAAACTTCATTGTTTTCGCTGTATTCTCGCCTCGTTTCTTTTGCAACGATGGAAACTCTGTTTCACTCAGTGCCGTGATCTGCCTCACTTGGCCCTTTCTTTCTCAAAACCAGTGTCATATTTTTCATGAGGGACGGTCTCGTCGTGCCCCTCGTGTAAAGATTTCTGTAAATTCCTTGGTATTTTCGTCCAGCCGTGGCGTACCACGCCGTTCCGGCGCCCTAAAGTTTGGTTATGTTGTTGTTTCACTGAGTCTGGCCTAGTGTGTGGGTAGGTGGGTTCCTCGTCAACTTCATCACCATGAATTCAAATTCGTAAGTCAAGCTGCGTCAACAGCTCAACTGGCAGCATGTGTGTTTCTGTCATTATGCATTTTGCATTTCTTGGCTTTCCAAATGCTTTCAACAACACAATGAGTGTCTCGCCTTCTGCCACTGTGCTTTCATTTACGATATGAGTGTCTCGTCTTCTTGCTCTGTGCTTTCTCACCTACCTAAACTGGACGTTTGGCTTTTAAGCTTCCATTTTCGGTTCGTGTTTTGTCAATCTATTTGTCATGAAACTTATCCTATTGTACCCTTAATGGTTTCAGTCGAGTGAGGACTCCAACAGCAACAGCAGCAGCAGTGGGAGCAACGGCAGCTCCGATGTCGAAGATGTAAGTACTCTTTCTGTTGCGGATTAACCCCAGTCCCGGGCCCTTGTCATAGCTGTCATTATCTCAACGTATGCGTTGCAGCATGAATGTGTTTCTCTGAATACATTTGCACTTCTAAAAATGCTTTCAACAACAACGCTATGATTGTCTTGCTTTCAGACTCTGTGCTTTTACGAACCTGAACTGGCAGTTTGGCTACTTAGCTTCCATTTTTTTTTTGGTTCGTGTTTTGTCAATCTATTTGTCATGCAACTTATCCTGTTCTACCCTTAATGGTTTCAGTCGAGTGAGGACTCTAACAGCAACAGCAGCAGCAGTGGGAGCAACGGCTGCTCCGATGTCGAAGATGTAAGTACTCTTTTTTCTGTTGCGGATTAACCCCAGTCCCGGGCCCTTGTCATAGCTGTCATGTTCGTATTTTTTTAGGTGGAAACACAAGAGATTGATGCTATGAAAGTCCCAATGTTCCCTGCCGGGTGGACATCAAGGGTTCGTGAGGAAGGGGAGTGCACCCCTTCCCCTCCTCCCTCGGCCCAGTCTCCTAGTCATGATGTAAGTTTTCATTTGTGTGTAATTTTCACCATTCCGTTCTTTGAAAGTCTGTCGTCTTTTGTGTCTGTTCATTCTGTTATATTTGTTCAGGTCTTTGTTCCGTCACCTTCTGAGGAGGCTCTGTCTTCGCCTCCACGGTTTCCAGTGCCGCCCCCTTCACTCGACCCCTAAGGTCTGTTGAGAATCGAGGAGGAGAGCCCTGTAGTGCCAAAGTTGGGTCTTCTACCCACTCCATCTATGCCTGTCATGAGAAGGGAGGAGAAGGGCCCCGTAGTGCCCAAGATGGGTCTTCTGCCCACGCCATCTATGCCAGATCTTTCGAAGGCTCCGTGGGCATCGCCACCAAAGCCTCGTGGTGTACGTACCTTTTTCATACAGTGCTATTTTCTTATCTTTTTTTTCCTCTGTTCCTGTGTGACCATATTTTGTGTTCTGTTCCAGTCGGTCTTCTCGAGGCTCGGCAAGAGGAAGCACCAGTCACATCACTCGCACAAGGCCTATCCCCCGCCTGGGGAGCGCCGCAGGGGGCCCCCCTCTCCACCACCCTGCTGCTGACTTTTTTATTAATTTTTTTCATCTGTGATTTTATTCTGTGATTTTTGTATGGTTGTGTCTGTGTGTGTGTGTTGTCAAAATGGGGGTTGGGTGTGTGTGCGTCTGTGAGTGTTTGTTGGGGATGTGTGTGTGTGTGTCTGATGTATTTTTTCTGTAACTGTGGGCGTCTGTGTTTTTCCAAATTTTAGTGGGTTGGATGTGTCTGTGAGTGTTTGTATGGGGGAAGGATGTCTGTGTGTGTATGTCTATTTACTTTGTGTGTGTGTGTGTTTATGTGTAAATGTGCTAATCAATCTGTGATTCTCTTTTTTTATTTTGCCCACCAATCATACTAATCATATTTTTTATTGTAATCATGTTTTTTTTCTTAAATCTTTTTTTATTAAATTTTATGGGCTTGTTCTTAATCTTGTGTGACTTCATTCCTATCCCTTCTAAGTTTCCGAACATGAGGAATTCAAAATGGCGGACCCGCGACAATGCCCATCCAAGATGGCGGCCCGCGACGATCCCCCCCCCCCCTTACTACTTATGTGTGACGATGGTTATGCGTAATGTGTTGTATGTGTGTCGACAGTGCTTTATTTGAGAGAAAATAGTATGCGTGTTACGAAATTAATTTACTTTTGTAAAAATTTTCAGGATAAAATAAATAAAATAAAATGTTTATTTCTGATGCAGTTTATGACTGTTACCGGTTATGTGAGTTGCAAAGTATGTCTGTTGCAGCGCCCCCGTCATAGATGTTCAAATTGGTAATGAGATGAGGTTTTAAGATGGAAGTTTCTACACAAGAGTCTAGCGGTAGCCATTTTGTTTGAGGTTTGTCCTGTTGACAAGGAGTGACTGCGAATACTGATGGTGTAGTGCACATAGTAATTCAGGTTCAGTTATTTTTCATAATCCAAATCTGCAACACCAGGCACGGCCATCCATTTTAATTTAATTTATTTTTGTGCTGTGAGATAGAGACCAGTGCGGTCTGTGACATCTGTTGGTGCACATTGGTTTTCATCATACAAACTACTGTGAAAATTGGAGTGATTTGGAAAAGTGTTAAAATCTTACTTCATCAACACTCGCCGCCCACTGTGCTGTAACCTCTTTGTCCTGCTGGTCCTGCTTGTCCTACTCCCTAGTTTTCAAACCACCATGTTTGGATGCTTTATTAATTGGATTCAACGCTATGAAGTGGCCCTCTCTGCACATTTCTTCAGATCAGTTGCCGCAGTGATTATTGTAAGTACATTTGATTCAACAACAGTGAATACAAGCAGCTTAAACATACTAACGGGGACAATGTGTCAGTACCTACTGCCTGTAGTTTCTTAAGTGTAAGGTGGACAAAATTCACTGGTTTTTACAAAAAGATTTTGTTTATTTATGTTTTATTTTTTTTAATTTATTGATTCTGGAGTGGATCATGGTACTCTCTTGACCAATTCCAAATCGTTGCTATACTTTGGCAGTACTTTTGGGTGAGTCCATCCCTACGCTTGAAGCAGACCGTATGACTTTCAGTATGCTTGAGTACACCCTTCTTCAAGCGTAGCACTTGCTACTCTTGAAACTAACTGGAGGAGTACGCTTCAAGAATATATGCTTGAGAAAGGGCGCAACAATACGCTTTAGTTTTACCAGTGCGCCCGAAGTACCAGGCGCACGTACTACACACGCCACTGTAACTTCGGTTAACACTTCGGTGGACCCTATCGAAGCTGATATCTGCTCGCTTTATTACACCACGTTCACACGTTCACATTTGCAGTTATTTTAGGTAACTTATTTACTTCTTTTGGAAAAGTTTACAACTGTGCCCCTCGTCACAAGTCAATTGGCCTCCAACCTTTCCCTTGACACACACGTTCATTGTGTAAGCTAAGGTAAGTTGCAGTTCTTGCCACACGATGTCATTATCATTCCGGCACCGAATCATGACTGGACCGGCCACAATTCCTCGTCTACGTGCCATAATATTGGGCTAACCTTTTTTAATTTCGTTTATTTATCTGTGTCCGTTGGGGGCTGGCAGGCAACCCTCCTGGCTCTCAGGTTGCGAGGGTGGCCTATCCTAACCTACTGCACTCCAAGCTAGTGTCAGAATTTCATTAATAATAGAATTAGTGTGTATGACATGATTCTGTGTTGTGATAAGTGTAAGTAAGAGTATTTTCCAGTTTGTATTTTACGGCACATCCTGTGTTTTTCTGTTATTTAACCATGGTGCGAGGAGGGTCGAGGCATTGTATAAGGAATACATCTTCTTCCTATCCGTACCAAATGTACCCCCCTCCTCAACGCCCTACTGGCTTGTATAATCTGCCATATCCTCAAATACCTCCAACATACCTGTTTCCTCCTCTCCCTCAACCATACCTATATCCTGCTGCAGGCCCAACATCAGTTTATTATTCTGCATCCCTTCCCCAGTTCCACTACTCTCATGCACCTGTTCCGTACACGTACCCATTTCCATACCCTTCACCCCCCGCATCTCTTGCCCTTCCAATGCCTCATCCTCCAGCTGGTACACCAAATGCCCCTCCTCGAGGAAAAAGTTCTTGCCCTTCCTATGCCTCATCCTCTAGCTGGTACACCAAATGCCCCTCTTCAGGAGGAAAACGTAATAGATGTGAGTTCTGCTTGTTTACAAACGGTCAATTATTGTAATGTTGATCATAATTTGGAATTTTCTTGGACTTTTTTCAGGTTGACAATGTTGACATATCAAATGTTGAGAGGCTCCTTCCTCCGCAGCAGGATAACATTGCTGAGAGTTTTTCTTGGATGAACCTGGAATGTGAAATGTTGATTATTCTTGGTCATAAGTTTAATTTTTTTTTTTTTTTTTTTGGACTTCTTTCAGGTTCTCTACAAACTCAAGTGTCGACATAGTACATTCCACCTGGAGTCAACCTAGCATGTACACTCCACCTGGAGTCAACCTGGCATGTACACTGTTGCTTAAGTCCCCTACCTTTTGCATGTAAAGCAGAGCAACAGTGTACTTGCAGGTACACCCTACCTGGCGTGTACTTGGCATGCTCCAGCGTGGAGTGTACGTGCTAAGTTGACTCCAGGTGGAGTGTACATGCCAGGTTGACTCCAGGTGGAGTGAACATGCTGGGTTGGCTCCAGGTGGAGTGTACTATGTTGACACTTGAGTTGGTAGAGTTGACACTGATGTGGAATTTTCCTTGGACCAACCCGACCAACCCCTACCCCCAGCCCTGCTTCATCAATAGGAAGTGTAGGTATTTCAAAACCAGAAATTGCATTTTAGTCACTTAAATTTGTGTGTGACACAACATAATTTTGAAATTAACATCTGTCTGCAAATGTGTGGCTGATTCATGTTCTTGAAAATTTTTAAAAAAATAGCTTACTTGTTTTCCTTTTTTTTTTGCTGTAAATGTTTATGGCCAAGTCACTCTATTTCAGGCATACTATGGAAATATGATGGAGTACGAGCCACAACAAGAAGATAATGGCCAACGAAAAGAGGAAAGCAGGAGGATCGGCGACAAGAAGATAATGATGAACAGGAAGAGGACGGGCAGGAGGATCAGCCACAAGACGAAAATAGCGAACAGGAAGAGGAGGCCTAGCAGCCACGGGACCAACAACATCCAGGGGATATGGGAAACCCGGCCCCAGCACGGCCTCCATCCCTTGAGTTGCCCGAGGCTGTGACAGTAACATGTAAGGCTTGTCTCCTTCAACCACCAAAGAACATTATAAAGCCATGCAACCATATAGGTTTTTGCGATAGGTGTCGCACCAGATATGAATACGACATTGTCAGATGTTCGGGTTTTGGAGAGACGCATTTTATAACTTTTGAAAGGTGCTGCGTGGAACATTTGTCACCCATATTATTTTGCTAATTATTCCGAATAGCGGCTCCACCTATATCGGGCGAAAGTTTGGTATCATTTGACAGGTATTGATGAGTACTGTTCGAAACTGCAAGAAATATTTGGCGCTCTTGAAGTATATTGGTATAAAAGTGTATTCAAGTACACCACCCTAACCTCGAACAACGCGGTGATATCGTGAAAAATGCGCTCGTACTGTCAACTTACCACGCATTAGGTAGAAGGGCAAATGTTAGGGGGATGTTAGATCTACCTCGCAGACCTACAATATACCCCCAAATATTTTCCCTTTTTGGCTGAGCGATTAGGGAAGCCAGTTACTCCAGTGGGGTTGAAAAGTTTTGTCTGTCTGTCTGTCTGTTTGTGTGTCCGCACTACTCCTCCCAAACGGCTCGGCCGATCGAGACGAGATTTTGCAGGGTTCATAGGTATATCCTTAGCTCGCCACACGCCAAAATTCAGCTCTTTATCTCAAATAATTCAGTCGTACCAACAAAAAAAACGATAAAAAAACGCAAATTTTTAGTGACTTTCCGTTTTAGAGACATTTTTACATGGTCTCGTATGTTGTTTAAGAGACATTTTTACATGGTTTCGTATGTTTTTGAAGGTGCTAATGACGAAAATGAAATCAATTTCCACCCCTGACATTAGTTTTAACTGCGAATTGGCTACCTCGGCCCGAATTTACTAAAATAATCAACTTCAACTCTTCATCTTGAAAAAAAGGGGTCGACCGACTAAAAATTTTTATTGCAGATTTCGATAGGTCTAGGCAAGACATTTTCAGGGAGGGGTCGGAAGGGGGGTCTAGGAGCCCGACTTCATCAGTTGGCCGAATCAGGATCTTGGAAAAAGGGGGTCGACCAACTAAAAAATTTTATTGCAGATTTCGATAGGTCTCGGCAAGACCTGTCCAAAGAGGGGTCGGAACGGGGGCCTGTGAGCCCGCCTTCATGTATTGTGAACATTGGTGCAACGGCCAAGTTTTGCACATTAACTATGGCACAGTGGGAACACAAGAGAGGGCCTCAGTCCTGATGTTATATCAATAAGTTTGCGCTTTACCTCCACGGGGTGTGAGGAGCGAGGACCGAAGGCCCGAGAGACGGCCTCCGATTGGGCCAAGCCAGGTCTGGTGCGAGGGCCGAAGAAGGCCCGAGAAGAATCCGCCGGCTGGCCAAGCTGGTATCAGGGGGCGGCAACGGCCTGGGGAGCGCGTAAAACCATGCGGTCGCTCCGATTCAGGGGTTTGGGCCTCCTTCGAGATCTTTAAAACTAGGGTGTAGTTTGAAAAACGCTTTACATAGATCGAAAGACGGCTGTGTTGTTGGCCACAAAATTGTGGCCACAAAAGACCAAGCTTAAACAAACGATCTATACATCAAGGAATTTTTTTTAAAAAATCCCAAAAAAAGACCGGCCTCACCTACAAAGTATTCCAAAGGATACAGAATGACTTTCTATCGAAATTAACTTGAAAAAATACTAGAAAAACTGCAGCAGCGACCAGAATAAAAAAATTGTCCGAAAACATCCGTTACTTACATGCGTTGAGGTCTCCGGGCCCGCACTCAAAAACAGTACGATTCAAAGACTTTAAATAACAGGGGGTGCCAATTTATCAACCAAGGAAGTAATCCCCAGTCAAAATCAGGTAATATAGCACCCAGATAAAGTGAAAAGAACCAACCACATTTTTGTCCACCTCGAAAAACGTCTAGTAACGCGCCTCAAACTTGGAAAATTCGCTGTGGCCGCGTCACGATTCGACGGCTTTACAGCTTTGTGGGTGCTGTTTTATCGGTCAAGGGGGTAACCCCTCCTCAAAATCAGTTAATTTAGCACCCAAATTAAGGAAAAAGCTCGAGCCACATTTTTGTCCACCTCGGAGAACGCCGGTAACGAGGCTCAAACTTGGCACATTCGCTCTGGCCGCATGACGATTCGACTTTACAGCTTTGTGGGTAGCGTTTTAACGCTCAAGGGAGGAAACCCCAGTCAAAATAAGTTAATTTATCACCGAAATTAAGCAAAAAGCACCACCCAGATTTTTGTCCACCTCGGAGAACGCCGGTAACGAGGCTCAAACTTGGCACATTCGCTCTGGCCGCATGACGATTCGACGACTTTATTGCTCTGTGGATGCCGTTGGATCGGTCAAGAGGGTAACCCTCAGTCAAAATCAGTTAATTTAGCACCCAAAGTAAGCAAAAAGCACCAGCCACATTTTTGTCCACCTCAGAAACGAGGCTCAAACTTGGCACATTCGCTCTGGCCGCATGACGATTCGACGACTTTACAGCTTTGTGGGTGCTGTTTAATCGATCAAGGAAGTATACCCCAGTCAAAATCAGTCAATTTTGCACTCAAATTAAGCAAAAAGCACCAGCCAGATTTCTGTCTACCTCGGAGAACGCCGGTAACGAGGCTCAAACTTGGCACATTCGCTCTGGCTGCATGACGATTCGACGACTTTACAGCTGCGTGGGTAGTGTTTTAACGCTCATGGGAGTAAACCCCAGTCAAAATAAGTTAATTTAGCACCCAAATTAAGCAAAAAGCACCTGCCAGATTTTTGTCCACCTCGGAGAACGCCGGTAACGAGGCTCAAACTTGGCACATTCGCTCTGGCCGCATGACGAGTCGACGACTTTACAGCTTTGTGGGTAGCGTTTTAACGCTCAAGGGAGTAAACCCCAGTCAAAATAAGTTAATTTAGCACCCAAATTAAGCAAAAAGCACCAGCCAGATTTTTGTCCACCTCGGAGAACGCCGGTAACGAGGCTCAAACTTGGCACATTCGCTCTGGCCGCATGACGATTCGACGACTTTACAGCTTTGTGGGTGCTGTTTTATCGGTCAAGGGGGTAACCCCCAGTCAAAATCAGTTAATTTAGCACCCAAAGTAAGCAAAAAGCACCAGCCACATTTTTGTCCACCTCGGAGAATGCCGGTAACGAGGCTCAAACTTGGTACATTCGCTGTGGCCGCATGACGATTCGACGACTTTACAGCTTTGTAGGTAGCGTTTTAATGCTCAACGGAGTAAATTCTAGTCAAAATAAGTTAATTTAGCACCCAAAGTAAGCAAAAAGCACCAGCCACATTTTTGTCCTCCTCGGAGAATGCCGGTAACGAGGCTCAAACTTGGTACATTCGCTCTGGCCGCATGACGATTCGACGACTTTACAGCTTTGTAGGTAGCGTTTTAATGCTCAACGGAGTAAATTCCAGTCAAAATAAGTTAATTTAGCACCGAAATTAAGCAAAAAGCACCAGCCAGATTTTTGTCCACCTCGGAGAACGCCGGTAACGAGGCTCTAACTTGGCACATTCGCTGTGGCCGCATGACGATTCGACGACTTTACAGCTTTGTAGGTAGCGTTTTAATGCTCAACGGAGTAAATTCCAGTCAAAATAAGTTAATTTAGCACCCAAAGTAAGCAAAAAGCACCAGCCACATTTTTGTCCACCTCAGAGAACGCCGGTAACGAGGCTCAAACTTGGCACATTCGCTCTGGCCGCATGACGATTCGACGACTTTAACAGTGGTTCAGAATTTTTGAAAAACGACACTATTTATCGAAAAAGACTCAATCACTTCCAAAAAACTGACCGTTGAATGACCAAAACGCGAAAATGACGTCATCGATGACGTAGGCGGGACTTAGAAATTTTTTTAAGGTCACGTGACTTTTGAAAATTGTCGTAAAATTGCTCAAAATTTAATTCTCATACCTAACCTAACCTTTTTAGATCAATTGGACTACTCAGTGACAGTCCCCCACCCTACGACGTCGCGCGGTGACGTCACTCACATGTCAGGCACCCATGTCACGACAACGTTCTGGTTTCTATGACACGAAACTACTCGGGGAACTCTAACCTAACCTTTCCGTGAAGTTTCGGATCAAAAATTGCTATCGACCTATGTGCTCATTAACACATTCGCTGCGGACGTGTAAAGGCTGAAAACGCCTAAATCACGGCAAAAAAAGAATCTCGTCTTGGTGGGTAGGCAACCCGCAGCGCGGAGACCATGCACACCAGGTCGCACAGTCTATAGGTCCGGTCATCCAGAAAAAAATCGGCGGATTTTTTTCCGGCGTCATTCTGTCCGAGGCAGGTCACCAAAGTCGGAAAATCGGGCAAAATTTGCCATTTGGGTCTTACGGACGGTCCCTGGACACGGAACCTAACCTAACCTGGACGATGGCTGTGCCATTGTGTAGCCCAGACAGCGGCGGACCGAGGCCGGGGTGCGCGCGCACCTCTTTCTCCACTGGACGGCGTCAGGGGCGTGTTTCTTGTCCGGGTTGGTGCAGCCCACCAGAGGCTTGCCTCCGAAATTTCAAAAAGTTTAGCCCCACCCGCCCCCTTACTCCACCGGGACGCCGGCGTCTTGATCCCCCCGAGGATTGAGTATGTACTTGGGCCAGACGGAGCCAGCCCAGCGACGCCGGAGCTTCTAACGACGCCCAGAGCGCTCTGACGGCCGAGTGACGTGACTCGTGCGCGGCGCGTAGTTCACGGCGCCGCCGCCTCGGCACTTTGAGGTCGCTCCACGCCCAGAAGGCGCTCTCAAACGAAAAATGTGGACCCATGGCTTGAAAGCCCGTGACCTTGTGGTCACAGTGGTGTGTCACCTAAACGTCTCCGAGGTCCGTAGCGGGTAGAGGGCGCGACACAATGACGAAAGACGGTGTTGCCCACCGTGTGGGCAACGCCGCAGTCAACGTGTTAAAGGTTTGTGGGTGATGTTTTATCGGTCAAGGGGTTAACCCCCAGTCAAAATCAGTTAATTTAGCACCCAAAGTAAGCAAGAAGCACCAGCCATATTTTTGTCGACCTCAGAGAACGCCGGTTTCGAGGCTCAAACTTGGCACATTCGCTCTGGCCGCATGACGATTCGACGACTTTACAGCTTTGTGGGTAGCGTTTTAACGCTCAAGGGAGTAAACCCCAGTCAAAATCAGTTAATTTAGCACCAAAGCACCAGCCAGATTTTTGTCCACCTCGGAGGACGCCGGTAACGAGGCTGAAACTGGCACATTCGCTCTGGCCGCATGACGATTCGAAGACTTTACAGCTTTGTGGGTGATATTTTATCGGTCAAGGGGGTAACCCCCAGTCAAAATCAGTTAATTTAGCACCCAAATAAAGTGAAAAGCTGGAGCCACATTTTTTTCCACGTCGGAGAACGCCTGTAACGCGGCTCAAACTTCGCACATTTGCTCTGGCTGCATCACGATTCGACGACTTTATTGCTCTGTGGATGCCGTTGGATCGGTCAAGGATGTAAATCTCAGTACAATTCGGTTAATTTAGCACCCAAATAAAGTGAAAAGCACCAGCCAAATTTTTGTCCACCTCGGAGAACGCCGGCAACGCGCCTCGCACTTGCCTATTTCGAACTCGCCGCAGCACGTTTCTTTGAATGTACTGCTGTGTGGGTGCCGTTGTATCGACGGCGGGGGTGAACCCCAGTTAAACTCTGTATTTACTCAAGATGGTATGAATTTTATATGGCATAAGCTATGGGTTATAAATCTATTCATGTACACCATTTAGCCACGAAGTTACCTAATTATGAAGGTAAACAAGTGTCGCAATAGTCTTTAAATGTAATCTCAGTTTGAGCTTTTAACTAATCCTCTTTATCTTTCTTTTCGGGAATTGAAGGTTATCACTGCAGCTTGTTTTTATGGATTTTAGAAAGATTTGGAAAATATTTATCTTGTTTAAATTACAGCACACCATGAAAACAGCATCACAACACAAATCATTGCTGTATTTGGATTGTCACACGTATACAACATCACAATTATCACAACATCACAAAGTATAAATGCAGTTATTGTAAGGCTACTTAATAACTTTATAAGTACAAACCTAAAAGAAATTTATCTGCTATCTGTGTCCTGAAGCGACTCCTGCGCCCATGGCCAAATCCGAATCACGACGGCGTTGGACTGAACACCTCAACCGAGCGGACAGGAGTGTGGGAGCTGCCTGGATGGGACGCGCACGCCGGGGCGTCAATGGGTCGAATCGGAGTCGAAACAGAGTGTTTGTGCCCAAGTGCCAAATCCTCAACACCATTTTAGTCCCGACGTCATGATGTCATCACAGCTCATCATATCCTCACTCGCAAGGTGTGGCTTGTGCGTCGTGTTAAGGTTACTGTAAAGTGTAAATCTTACTTTCCAAATATTTGTACCAGCCGTTTTGTTTTATGGTCTAAAGTAACTTACTGTAAGATGAACTCAAACACAAAGTTAAGAACCCCAACTCCCAATACTTTTAGAGTTAAGGTTGACGTGACAAATTTAGTCGCTTCTCCCAATTTTTCCTTACGAATACAAACATTGTTTCCAGCCTTCAGCTCATGGCAAAACAATCTTAAGGGACATATAATAAATATAGCATAAGCTTTTGGAAAAATGTTAGTTAGTTTTTTCGACCAGAAGAGATTTAATATGCACTGTAAAAAAATCCTGTACTTTTCTACGGAAAATGTACAGAAGAATATAGTACGGACGAAAGTACGGAACGTCCGTACCTTCTTCATATAAGCTCATGTTAACGGGTACGGAACAAAGTACAGAAAGTTCCGTACTAGTCAAGTACGGACGGTCCAGGCAAATTGTTGACCAGACATGTTCCGTACTTTTTCCGTACTTCTTTCTACTAGTGTGCAATAATTTTAAATTCGACTAAAATCATTATTTTCAGCAATGTTTTAACGAGTTTTTCTCCAGTTCAAAATCTTACGGAGATTTGCAAAAAGCCTATGCTCTCTCTTATATAAGGATCAATTTGCCAGGAGTGGAAAGGTTGAAAACTGTTTTTGTATTCGTGACGAAAATTTGGGAGAAGCGACGAAATTTGTTACGTAAACCTCAACGACTCTAAAACTATTACGAGTTGGGGGTCCCAACTGAGGGTTTAAGTTCATCTTACAGTAAGCAACTTTAGACCAGCAAACAAACCTGCTGCCACTATTATTTCTGAAAATCATATTTCACTTTTTTTAACTTAACAGTAACCTTCAACAGAGGTACCATCTTGTCGTGAAGTCCGTCACGTTACCGTTGACTGTGTGTCGCAGAGGCGTCAGTGACGGGGCCGTCTCTGCCGAGCAACGCCCAAATTGTCGCCTCCACAACTTGCTGTCGCCAACATGTTCACCACCTCCTTCAACATCACCATGCTCCTTTCGACTGTCCTCGCTCAACCTCACAAATATGGCTGTGACGTCACCACGCCAAGTAGTGGCGTTACGTAACGCTGGAACTGGTTGTGCTGGGTGCTTCTACAGTTTTTGTGCTGTGGTTCCACACAGGGGCACAGTGTTGGTGATGTGCCGTTTGATTTCATTTCGTATGTCAATCGTATTTTCTGGAGTGCATTCTGAAAGACTGCCATGTTGTTTAACCATACTTTAAGCCTAGAGATGTACATGTTCTTGGGTGTCTTAAGCCCGTTCGTACAAGTCGCTTCAGTGAAATTTGTAGTTGTTCAATAGTGGCGTTATTCTCAAGGAACATTTCGTGATTTATTTTCGTAATTTTGATAATCCACACTGGGCCCAGGTTTCGGTCGCTTTTCGAACTAGTTTCGTGTTTGACAAACTTGCCGCAGAGTAGATTTGGAAAATTAAATTTTAAGTCTAATTTGAGTCTTATGGTCATTATGTGACACCATATGTTGACTACAATCTTTAACTATTAGGAATTATATGTATCTTAGAATTTGGTCACCTGAAGTGATTTTACAAGGCTCGTTGAGTTTGTTATTCATTAAATACACATAAGATTTCTTTGTAATTTTTTGTGCCGAGCTTTTGCACGAAATTAAGCAGGCGTGCGAAATGCACCAGTTCATGCGCCATGAGGCACATTTTCGTGTGTAGTTACGCACGAAATTCGTGCGTTTTGAAACGCTTGCTCAGATTCGTGCATAGCTGTGCACCCAAAAATACATAGTGATGTAGTGTGTATTTTCTTAACTGTAGGATTCGATTTCAAAAAGGGACTTAAATAATATTAAACTCCAGTATAATATCTATTAACATAACTTCATAAAGTTTTTTTTTCGCCAAAGGATTGGAATAAATTTCTTTTGGGTTTGTACTTATAAAGTTATTAAGTAGCCTTACAGAAACTGCATTTATACTTTGTGATGTTGTGATAATTGTGATGTTGTATACGTGTGACAATCCAAATACAGCAATGATTTGTGTTGTGATGCTGTTTTCATGGTGTGCTGTAATTGAAACAAGATAAATATTTTCCAAATCTTTTTAAAATCCATCAAAACAAGCTGCAGTGATAACCTTCAATTCCAGAAAAGAAAGATAAAGAGGATTAGTTAAAAGCTCAAACTGAGATTACATTTACACTCTCAGACCCGTATTGACTTTATATCTCTTGCCAAAAAGTTTTTTGTGCAAACGTAATATGTACTATTTTCTCTTTAGCTTTGCACGTTTTTGTCCATTATATAGGGAATTTAGTCCATTAAACCAAACTTTTTGTCAATTGCAATGTACTTTTTGATTTCTACATGAACTATTGACAATTTCATCTTAAAAACAATCAAAATTGTGCATAGCTAAAGAGAAAATAGTACAATTTACGTTTGCTCAAAATGCTCCACGATGGGTCCTATTGAAAGAGTGCGATCTACAAACGACGCGCAAAGAAAGTTCGATCTCCAAAGTCCGGTTTGAAAAAGTTCGATGTGCTTAAATACGGGGAAAGCGAATATATTTTTGAAAGCCTATGTAAACAAAATATATTTTGCTCAGTATCCAGTTGTTAGCTGTATTTGCTAGGAATGGGCCAATGATTTTGACCAAGCAAGCTGTTTCATAACCATGTTTTGACTTCATGCTTTAAAAAACCGTTTTATCAGAGCAACATAACCTCAAATCTGGGCAGTCCCGTGGAGATCGAACTTTCTTAAGCCGGGCATTGGAGATCGAACTTTCTTTGCGCGTCGTTTGGAGATCGCACTGTTTCATTAGGACCCATCGCCCATAAGCAAGAGACATAAAAGTCCATATGGGACTGAGAGTGTAAAGAGTATTGCAACACTTGTTTACCTTCATAATTAGGTAACTTCGTGGCTAAATGGTGTACATGAATAGTTTTATAACCCATAGCTTATGCCATATAAAATTCATACCATCTTTAGTAAATACAGAGTTTAACTGGGGTTCACCCCCGCCGTCGATACAACGGCACCCACACAGCAGTACATTCAAAGAAACGTGCTGCGGCGAGTTCGAAATAGTCAAGTGCGAGGCGCGTTGCCGGCGTTCTCCGAGGTGGACAAAAATTTGGCTGGTGCTTTTCACTTTATTTAGGTGCTAAATTAACCGAATTGTACTGAGGTTTACATCCTTGACCGATCCAACGGCATCCACAGAGCAATAAAGTCGTCGAATCGTGATGCGGCCAGAGCGAATGTGCTAAGTTTGAGCCGCGTTACAGGCGTTCTCCGACGTGCAAAAAAATGAGGCTCCAGCTTTTCACTTTATTTGGGTGCTAAATTAACTGATTTTGACTGGGGGTTACCCCTTGACCGACAAAACATCACCCACAAAGCTGTAAAGTCGTCGAATCGTCATGCGGCCAGAGCGAATGTGCCAAGTTTGAGCCTCGTAACCGGCGTTCTCTGAGGTGGACAAAAATGTGGCTGGTGCTTTTTGCTTACTTTGGGTGCTAAATTAACTTATTTTGACTGGAATTTACTCCGTTGAGCATTAAAACGCTACCTACAAAGCTGTAAAGTCGTCGAATCGTCATGCGGCCACAGCGAATGTACCAAGTTTGAGCCTCGTTACCGGCATTCTCCGAGGTGGACAAAAATGTGGCTGGTGCTTTTTGCTTACTTTGGGTGCTAAATTAACTGATTTTGACTGGGGGTTACCCCCTTGACCGATAAAACAGCACCCACAAAGCTGTAAAGTCGTCGAATCGTCATGCGGCCAGAGCGAATGTGCCAAGTTTGAGCCTCGTTACCGGCGTTCTCCGAGGTGGACAAAAATCTGGTTGGTGCTTTTTGCTTAATTTGGGTGCTAAATTAACTTATTTTGACTGGGGTTTACTCCCTTGAGCGTTAAAACGCTACCCACAAAGCTGTAAAGTCGTCGACTCGTCATGCGGCCAGAGCGAATGTGCCAAGTTTGAGCCTCGTTACCGGCGTTCTCCGAGGTGGACAAAAATCTGGCAGGTGCTTTTTGCTTAATTTGGGTGCTAAATTAACTTATTTTGACTGGGGTTTACTCCCATGAGCGTTAAAACACTACCCACGCATCTGTAAAGTCGTCGAATCGTCATGCAGCCAGAGCGAATGTGCCAAGTTTGAGCCTCGTTACCGGCGTTCTCCGAGGTAGACAGAAATCTGGCTGGTGCTTTTTGCTTAATTTGAGTGCAAAATTGACTGATTTTGACTGGGGTATACTTCCTTGATCGATTAAACAGCACCCACAAAGCTGTAAAGTCGTCGAATCGTCATGCGGCCAGAGCGAATGTGCCAAGTTTGAGCCTCGTTTCTGAGGTGGACAAAAATGTGGCTGGTGCTTTTTGCTTACTTTGGGTGCTAAATTAACTGATTTTGACTGAGGGTTACCCTCTTGACCGATCCAACGGCATCCACAGAGCAATAAAGTCGTCGAATCGTCATGCGGCCAGAGCGAATGTGCCAAGTTTGAGCCTCGTTACCGGCGTTCTCCGAGGTGGACAAAAATCTGGGTGGTGCTTTTTGCTTAATTTCGGTGATAAATTAACTTATTTTGACTGGGGTTTCCTCCCTTGAGCGTTAAAACGCTACCCACAAAGCTGTAAAGTCGAATCGTCATGCGGCCAGAGCGAATGTGCCAAGTTTGAGCCTCGTTACCGGCGTTCTCCGAGGTGGACAAAAATGTGGCTCGAGCTTTTTCCTTAATTTGGGTGCTAAATTAACTGATTTTGAGGAGGGGTTACCCCCTTGACCGATAAAACAGCACCCACAAAGCTGTAAAGCCGTCGAATCGTGACGCGGCCACAGCGAATTTTCCAAGTTTGAGGCGCGTTACTAGACGTTTTTCGAGGTGGACAAAAATGTGGTTGGTTCTTTTCACTTTATCTGGGTGCTATATTACCTGATTTTGACTGGGGATTACTTCCTTGGTTGATAAATTGGCACCCCCTGTTATTTAAAGTCTTTGAATCGTACTGTTTTTGAGTGCGGGCCCGGAGACCTCAACGCATGTAAGTAACGGATGTTTTCGGACAATTTTTTTATTCTGGTCGCTGCTGCAGTTTTTCTAGTATTTTTTCAAGTTAATTTCGATAGAAAGTCATTCTGTATCCTTTGGAATACTTTGTAGGTGAGGCCGGTCTTTTTTTAGGATTTTTAAAAAAAATTCCTTGATGTATAGATCGTTTGTTTAAGCTTGGTCTTTTGTGGCCACAATTTTGTGGCCAACAACACTGCCGTGATCGACGGCGCATGAAATTTAGGGTAATATAGATGTATTGCCACTCCCAATTCTGCAATATTTCTCCTTGAGAAATCATAGCGAAAACACCAAAAAGTACAATAAATCAAGAAATGAAGGAAAAACATGAAGGCATTCACCTTGATGTAAACGCTTTCTCTGTTGATCTAAGTTGCATTCAGAGTTTCAACTCGGGCAAAACGCCTATGTTACCCTAAATTTTATGCTCTTTCGATCTGTGGCAAGCGTTTGACAAACGACGGCCTAGTTTAGAAGGCCCAAACCCCTGCACCGAGCGACCGCATAGCTTCACGCGCTCCCCAGGCCGTTGCCGCCCCCTGATAGAGAGCTCCGCTTCGCTGTGCTGGCAATTCGGTTCGACGGAAGGGCGGCGCGCCCTAGCTTGTATACTTCGACCATTCATCACGTAGTGCACTACTCATTGCCTCAATGAACCCTTAAAACAGCTTGCCGAAGGCAAGCAGGGAGCGCCGCAGGCCAAGGTAGGTGTAACGCCAGGCGTGGATTGTCGAAACTGGCGCAGCACCGCGAAGCCTGTTACGTCTAGACATGGTCTGGGCGTAAACCTACCTTGTATTAATTCGGGAAAACAGGACAGGGCCCACGCCTGGCGTTACACCTACACTGTCAGAAATTTTGTTGTTAATTAACAACAAATCTATCGCTCATTTTTTTTCTGACAACAGTTGTTTTTAAACGACAGCAGTCGTTCACGAACAGAGAATGTTGTTGATAAATGACAGTGGGGTCATTCTAAAACAACTTACTTGTTGGAAGACAACTTTTCTGTCGTTTTAGTTTTAAACAAAGATGTTGTAGGAAAACGGCTATGTTGTTGACAGTTTTGTTGTTTTCGAACAATCGTTACTGACAGTGTGCCGGCGGATTCTTCACACTGGGATAAAAAATGAAGGTTGCGACTGTTAATCTTAATGCCACTCTTCGCTGTACATCGAAAGAAGGTGTTTACCGTACCCAGGGATACAGCAGACACCGTACCTCAAGGAACGGAATCCACTGTACCCTGGGAACATGCATTCACCGTACCTCGGAAACTGTTCAGACATCGAATTCATCATAAATGTAGAATGAAGGCAAAATTTTAAATTTGCGATAGAAACAATTCGATTGCGGAAATAAATACATCTCCGCAAGACGAACAAAATATAAGAAGCATGTTATGACTTCAGACTCGAAGTTTGGCAGCAAGCGGCGTCAGAAGTTTCTAAAAGGGTCCAAAATCGTACTTTTAGAAAAGTCTGACGCCGATTGCTGCTGAACTTCGAGTCTGAGGTCATAACATGCTTATTATATTTTGTTCGTCTTGCGGAGATGTATTTATTTCCGCAATCGAATTGTTTCTATCGCAAGTTTAAAATTTTGCCTTCATTCTACATTTATGATGAATTCGATGTCTGAACAGTTTCCGAGGTACGGTGAATGCATGTTCCCAGGGTACAGTGGATTCCGTTCCTTGAGGTACGGTGTCTGCTGTATCCCTGGGTACGGTAAACACCTTCTTTCGATGTACAGTGAAGAGTGGCATTAAGATTAACAGTCACAACCTTCATTTTTTCTCCCAGTGCACGGGCCTTCTTTGGCCCTCGCACCAGACCTGGCTTGGCCCAATCGGAGGCCGTCTCTCGGGCCTTCGGTCCTCGCACCTCCTACCCCGTGGAGGTAATTTCTTTTTATTTGTAGACTTGCAATATTTTATTTGAAATTCTGAAAATGGTACGCAAAAAGGGTTCAAATCTATCTGAGAGCAAAAAGAGACGCAAAAATAAGAAGAAGGCAATTACTAGGAAGTATGTTTCAGAACAGAGAATAAATTTTCAAAAAGAGGAAAGGAGAGCAAGAGATCAGCGAAGGAACGAATGTGGGGTGCAATCTGTTCTTGAAGATGTGGAAGATGATAATGATAATGATACCTTAAGCAGTCCTCATAGGACAACTGACAGAAAATTTGTTGAAAATAATGTGAGGAGTTTCCATAATGATTTGAAGAATAGTTCTTGTGATAATGATATTGTTAAAATGTTTGGGAAGAAGTTGGATTCTATTAAGTGGCAAATTTGTTCTATTTGCCATACTCGTCAAATTGGATTGACAAAGAAATGTTGGTGTTCAAAACCCTATATTATGAGAAGCAAAATTTTGTCTATTGGGAAATGTCCTGATGTGCTTTCTACGTTGAGTTTGATGGAACAGCTTTTGATTGCCAGAGTGCATCCTGTTGTCCAGGTCTATAGATTGGTTGGTGGTCAGACTGGATATAGTGGCCAGGTTATAAATTTCTTTCAGGATGTGCATGATGTGGCAAAGTATTTACCCATACTGTAGCTGATCTCAAAGGAATTGTCAACGTTTCCTATGATAAGTTGCTGTTTCACAAGGATTACAAGATAAGGAAACGCAATGTCTTAGAAGCCTTATTATTTTTAAAAGCTAATAATAAATATTACCGTGATATTGTCATAGTACTGCATTGGAAACATTGCCAGAAAATGATTTTTTTCACGGAACTGAATCTGAGTTTGAAGAGAGTGAAAGAAGTATGTATATATTACCAATTTGAAAATCTTAGCAATCTTTAAAAAAAAATAATTTATTTTTATTATGCAGGTGCTGGGAATGAAGACAAAATTGTTTCAACTGGTGTTCCGAGCACTTTATTTTATCAGTCAGAAGACAAATTGAAACACAATATGAGTTGGCCCAAGATAAAATCTGATGCCATTTCTGAAATGAGTTGTCCTCACATGTCTCAAGCTTTCCCAACGCTGTATCCATATGGTGATGGTGATTTATTTGATGTTCGTGATAAAAAATTAACAGCGAGGGTTTATTTTCAGTATTTGATGGATTATGAGGATGGACGTTTTGCTGAACACAAAATTTTTCCTTACTTTGCCCTGAATACTGTGATGAGGTGGGAATGCTTGTCCAAAGGCACTGTTTATATAAAAGATCATCCCCTGATGAAGAATATGAACATGGAAGTTTTGAAGGATCTTATTGAGAAGAATCCTGACATCATGAAGGACATATTGGTGTATGGAAGCAATAAAAGAGGAACAAGGGAATTTTGGTCATCTCGTTCTGGTGAATTGGATGGGATGTGTGATGTGCTTGGATTGCCCACATTATTTTTCACATCTTCAGCTGCAGATATGAGATGGCCTCGATTGAAGGAGTTGATTCTTGAGCACCTGTCTTTGTCAATTGTCAGTGACAAAGCTTATTATCAGCTTGTGGTTGATCATCCTAAAATCTGCAGTGATTATTTTTATGAAATGTTCACAATGTTTTTTGAAAAAATTGGGCTTTGAGCATTTGATGTTGTTGATTTCTGGTACAGATATGAGTGGCAGGTAAATTATTGTCTTTCATTTGAATATTTGTTGTTTCTATTTTTGGCGATGAATTGGTTTCTTTTACTTTAGATGCGGAGATCTCCTCATGTGCATAGTGTTCAATGGCTTGCCAATCCTTGCGATGTGTCGCTTCTGGAGTCAAAATTTGAAGAAGTGAAAATAGATGTTATTAGATATTTTGAGAAATTTATTTCTTGTGAAACGCCGAATGCAAATTATGTTGATGTTGGTCTTCATCCTTGCAGTGTAAAAATCTCTGATATATCTAGCATTGAGGATGATTTGGCCGCATTGATAAATAGTGTTCAAATGCATGTATGTTCTAAAAAGTGCACTAATGATGGCAAACGGAATTGCAAGTATGGGTTTCCGAAAGAATTAAGAGAAGAAAGTGCTTTGGTACTGAATGATCGCAAGTATTATGAATTTCAAGGAAGAAGAAATCATCCGGATATTAACCAACATAATTGTCTGTCGCTGAGGTGTTTAAGATCAAATGGTGATGTTGCTGCCATTTTAAGTGATAGTAGTTTTAGACAATATATTTCTAAATATGTGTCGAAAAGTGAAATGAAATCTCGACCTTTGATGGAAATTCTGTCTCGTCTACTGTCTAATATGAAAGAGAATCAAAGTGTGAAATCGACAGTGCAAAGAACTTTTATGGCTGCATTGGTGGAAAGAGATTACTCAGCGCAGGAAAGTCATCATTTACAGTGCGGGAAGATGATGTTTTCTTGTAGCCGTTCATTTGTGAAATTGAACTTGAAGAACAGTCAATGGAAATATCACATGAGTTTTGATAATGGACAGGTCAAAGATAATTACAATCATGTATTTGATGCTTATTGCAAAAGACCTCAAAAATTGAAGAATGTGTCTTTGCTCAAATTTGTGCAGCTGTTCAATATTGATAGTTATAGTGTTCGGAAGAGGACAGCTGTAGCTGTTGTTTTCCCTCGTTTAAGAACGACAGATAAACAAACTGATGTTGAAGAAATTGCTAGGCAGCTTGTGCTTCTCCATGTTCCTTGGAATCATGTAGATGACTTATGTTCAAATGGAAAAGGATGGATTGGTGTCATGAAGGAAAATGATTTGACTGTAGAAAATCTTCCATATAAGAAATTTACGCAATGTGAATCTGAAGCCATAAACTCTGATGATTATGATGGTGTTGGTGAATCAAACGAGTAAGTTAGTATAACTTTTTATTTTGGTTTGTGGTTTTTACTTCATTGATGAAACTGTGGTTTTGTTGTCACAGGAGTGAAGAGAAATTTCAAGATGATTGGATGCTTTTTGTTGGAGCAAGCTGGGGAGAGAGCATATCACAATGTTTTGATGAATGTGAAGTAAATGCATCATCATTGGTAAAAACTATTTGTAGTCCTGAAGATGGGTTATTGTGGAACGAATTCATAGAAGATGCACGAGAGAATGGTATTGAGCATGTTCTACGGTGTAGAAATGAAAATATTTTATTAAGTGATGATCCAAAGGAAATACTGAATCTTGTTTCATGTCAGATATCTTGCTTGAAAGATGATTCTGGACTTAAAAATTTTCCTCAGATTGTTTTGTGTCAGGGAGCTGCAGGTTGTGGAAAGACTGTAATAATTGGTGAACTTGAGTGTGTGGGAACTGATTCATTTGGTCCCGGTTCAGTGTTAATTGTAGCTTTTACTGGTTCCTCTGCCTTAAATGCTAATGGACGGACAATACACAGTGGCATGAGGTTGATGTACAATAACAGAAGTAAAGATGTCCCTGATTTAAAAGGTGAAAGTCTTCATGCATTTCAAGAAAAGATGAAGAATGTGAAGTTTCTGGTGATTGAAGAGTTTTCAATGGTTGGGTGCAGGATGTTGAATATTATAAATAGGAGGTGTATGCAGATGAAAAGTTCAAACAAACCTTTTGGTGGATTGCTCGTTTTTATGTTTGGGGATATGTGTCAGATTCCTCCGATTGGTGACACTCCACTGAACAGTTTGGATGTTGACCCTTTGAATACTGCTGTTTATGCAGGGAGTCTGCTGTTTAAGAGTTTGGCTCGTACCAAGTTTTTGAGTGTTTGTCATAGACAGCAAGATGTTGAATTTGTGAATTTTCTTGACAATTTGAGTCGTGGTGTTGTAAATTCAAAAGGTGAAAGTTTCATATTAGATAGATTTGAATAATACATGTCTGCTGAAGAAATTGCAAGTTTTTCTGATGCTGTGCATCTCTATCAATATGTGAAACAAGTTGAAATTTGCAATAAGAGGAAATTGTTGGAATTGGGACGTTTCATCTTGTCAATTAAGGCTTTCATCTTGTCAATTAAGGCTGAAAATAATAATTCCTATGCAAAGTCTTCCTCCGATGATCTTCCTGTAAGGCGTAGGGGAGGCGGTGTATTTTGGTGTCTGGTTTGCCCTGGCTGTTGATGTGTTGTCAAGGCAACTGAGGAACCGCTATTTTCGAATCAAAATTTATATTTATTCTATATTAAGTATCTTATATCTGTGTTTAAATCATGTCGTCCTCATCTGATTCTGATTATAATCAGCAAAGGAACTTAAATGGAAAATGAAAATTATATGGTCAAAGGAAACGGCAATCAAGAAAAAAGAGTGATGGAGGAAAATCCAAAAGGAAATGTGTTGAGTCAAAAATCAATGATGGAGCTTCAACATCTTCAGCTCATGCAAGTGATCAGGTATCTAAAAAGATCAAAGAAGGTTAAAAAATATATTGAGATGAATTAGAAAATATTGTGTATTTTGTAGGTTCAAGGAGGATATCATGTGGTTGGAACTTCTAACAATTCCGTAATATCTGGAAAGAAGGGAAATGTTACGAATAGTCATGAGAAAGCTACAGATGAGGTAAAGTTTGATAAGTCTTTTTATTGTTTGGTTTTCTTGTATATTTGTTGATATCTAATTGAATCTGTTTTTTATTATTTTAGCGTGATGTGTGCAAAGACAGTGAAAAGAGTGGGAATGTTACTGCTGGATCTTGTGCAAATCTTCAAGGTGTTCAAAGTGGAGAGGTAATGATCAGCAAATATGAAAACATGTGTTGTGTTGGTGTGCATCTTATTTTTTTTAATGAATTGTACAGACATCTGAATCTCCTTCATCATCAAGAAGTGAAAGTGTTCCTGAGGGTGGAACAGGAACATCTACGGAAACATCTTCATCTGTTATTGGTGAAAGGTCATCTGATCCTAGACTTCTTGATGGTGCATCTGATCTTCAAACATCGTCTTCAAATTCAACAGCCAATAACAACAATGATCCAGCAGCTGAAGGTGGGAGTGCTCGAGATAGATTCAACCAGCGTAATCAGCAAGTGACTCCTCTCAGAAAGTGTTCAGAATTGATACCTGGACGGAAGTACCAAATTGTTATGTTAGCTAGGACAAACACTCAGTATGGTCCTGCCATTCGGGCTACGATTAATGATGATAGGTCTCCAACGGGAAGAAGTTTTGTTTATTTGCCAGTTTGCTTTAGGTCTATGTCTTATGAAGACATGAATGAGTTACACGCTCAAGCAAATTCTGGTGATGGGTTGTTTATAGTGTATAATGGGAAAGTTGGGCGAGCGGACATGGTTGAGTTGGTTTAAAATTTTTTTGGTATTGTTGAGAAAATGATCAAGAAGCAGATTGTGAGAAAAATGTTTCTGTTTGAATTTTAGTTGAACTCTTTTTTTTTTTTTTCAGTGAGCATTGATGACGATGAGGAGCATGAATTGGAATTGGAAGTTGAACCTACAGGACCTGCCGCTTCTGGACGGATTTCCCCTGTACCTTATCCTGGCATGTAAGCAGTTTCAAAATCATTTTGTGAAAATTATTTGTCGGCTGGACTGAATTGTGGTGCAGGTTCTGAAATGAAATTGGATATACCTGAATCAGTAGTGCGTGACATAAATTTTGCCTTGCTTACTGTTGATCGAATGTGTGATGGTTGTGATGGTAATCATGCTTTGTGGGCAATAGGCGGTGGGTTTGTGACTTTCTTTTTAGAGAAAACATGCATGTTTAATGATATTCATATTTTTGTGGACTGCAACAAAGACATGCATAATCGGTATACTTATTCTGTGTATTCGATTTACAACAAAATGAGACCTATGATACAAATAATCAGGGTAAATTTTAATGTTACTTTATTTCATAGGAGTATTTTGGACTTAACTGTGTGGGAGATGTTTGCGGCTTATGTGATATTGAATTTTGATCTGCCAATATGCCGTTGTGCTCTGAAAATTGGACGTGGTTCATGCTATGTACTTGATATGAGTTCCTTTGATTACATTCTAAATCGTGTGTGTGAGGACAGAAAAAGAAAACATATTTGCAGGACTTTACCCTATGTTAGGGTTGTCCCTAATCTGCAACAACAAATTTTATACAGAATTTTTGTGAATGACGATTGAGAATGTTAATTGGTATTGAGTTAAGGGAAGAGAAGAGGAATGGGAGATTGAGTGTAGTGGAGAGGACTTGAATGGCGGTAGGCTGAAGCATTTATTGAAATAAAGAAAAAAATAGTTTGAAAAAATCTGTGTTGAATTTATTAGTGGTCTTGCATCTTTGAAAAAGATATCATGATAAGTAGGGTTTTAAAAATACCGGTAAGATTCAAACTGCCGGTAACTTACGTATTTTACCGTTAATTACAGTAAAATTGGGTAAAATTCACCTTTTATTATATAAAATTATATTTATCATCAATTTGACTAAAAAAAGGTGTTGTTATGCTATTTTTCTACGGAAACGACAAAAAGTACGTATAACATATGAATGCTCATTGATATTTTTTAAGAATTAAGAATAAAGTAGTACAGGAACTGTGAATACAAGGTTTGCCGACAACAAGAGGCAGTGGCGTTCCCAGGCAGGCAGTGTCTATTTCAGCGGCGGCTGCTGCGGAGCGTTCGAGAAGCCCGCGGAGGTGAAGATGTGGTCACGTTAGCAGACCTAACCTAACTTGAACTGACCTGTTAACCATGGAGTTCCTTTAACTTCTTCGGCGACACAGCTGAATGTCAATCCAAACAACGCTCGACTCGTAGCGCAGCCGTTCTCGTTCTAGAAGCTCTCCGATAGGGAAGTATTTTCCTCCTCGGGAAGCGCAGCGCGCATGCGCGCACGACAAGGCGGAGGGAAAATGACTTATGGCGGTAATTCTAAAAAGGGAATGTATAAAACGCACTAAAGAAGCCTTCCAACCACCACCGAAGCGTGCAAAACTATAACTACGACTGTTTTTTTGAGTTTTTCCAATTTTTCCGACCCTCGGGTAAATTACCGGTTAAATACGGTATTTTACCAATGTTTCCAGGTAATATTACCGGGCCTTAAAACCCTAATGATAAGCATATAGCAAGATGAGTTGGAGGAGCTGTGTGTTCTTCATGATATGTGGTTTGTAGTTTCATTGGATGAGAACTGTCTGGTGCAGAAAATGGGATTCTAGGGATATGGGTGGAGGTGCAGGTGGTCTGTGGTTTGGTTTCTGGCGGGGTAGAAATTGTCAGCATCAATGCCGAAGGCCTTCCCTTGGCTACTTAAGTGTGTTCATTGTTCAACCTATCCTAACTAAACCTAACGGCTTTTCCTTTATGGAGCTTGGCCTATGGGGGGGGATTGGTTTATGGAGCATGGCCTATATGGCTTGGTCTATATGGCTTGGCCTATATAGCTTGACCTAAATGGCTTGGTCTATACAGCTTGACCTATATAGCTCGGCCTATATTTCTGGGGCTACTTTGCTGGGCCTTGCTGGGCCTATGTAGCTCAGACTATGTATACTCATATGAATATAGTATTAATAATAATAGTAAGATACCTCTAGTATACTATAGGTATGGGGGGGGCGACGATTTCGAAGGATCAAAATCCCCAACAGAGTGCTTCGCTTCGCTCAGCAATTAGTCACATGTTTGTAACATGTCTATCACATGTTCGTAACATGTCAGTCTCATGTTCGTAACATGTCACTCACATGTTTCTTACATGTTCCTTACATGATTGGAATATGTCATAAACATGTGACAAATATACCACAAACTTGTCAAATTTCACGAATTTGAAAAGTATGCTAAACTTCATCACTGCTCAACATAACAAAGCAACACCTTCTCAGAT
This sequence comes from Stenchaetothrips biformis, assembly GCA_030522485.1. Classification (NCBI taxonomy): domain Eukaryota; kingdom Metazoa; phylum Arthropoda; class Insecta; order Thysanoptera; family Thripidae; genus Stenchaetothrips; species Stenchaetothrips biformis. The sequence goes on along the minus strand of CM060095.1, from coordinate 3,932,248 downwards.
TCAAAGCAACAGCACTAATGAATGACCAATCAAAAATAATATATCAAATGCCAATTTTATTTCTTCTGAGATTCGAAACAACAGCACTGATGAATCACCAATCAAAAATTTCCATAAACTTAACTAGGAAAAATGATTCCATTACGAGCCATCTCTGAAAAAAAAATTATCATAATCAAAACACATTTACATCATCATAATCATTCTCAGCAACTAATTTTTTGTACCTTAATTATAAATTCTTTCTTTAGTTTTTACGGGACTTTTACTCAGCGGAATGGTTTGATTATTGTCATAAATAATTTGGATGTCTTCACCTAAAAAAAAAATTCTTCTTCATTATTTGAAAATTACATAAATGTACATATTAAAACAATACCTCATATTTTACCATATGGTAAAAAGGCGACTGAATATCCATCCTTTTTTTTCGCAATGAAAACAAATGGATTCTTCTTCATGACAATTTGATTCTCGATAACTTGTAATAATTCGTCATTCATTTTTTCATGATCATTCTTATTCATATAGAAAAACACTTCATCCGTTAAACATTCTACATTAATCTTTGTTGTATTTGACACAGAAGTCGTTGCTCTTTCTATGTGCAACACTTTCATTAATTGAAAAACAGGCATTTGCGTCATTGGACGATACAAAGCTTTGATATTTTATATATCATTGAACTGATCAAACAATGATGAGGCTATAAAAACATTACATAAATTTTAACAATAATTTAGTTCAAAACAATTTTAAATTTAAACTTTTATCATCTGCCACACCACAACAATACTCATTCCTTTGTTTTCCATAATTGGCCAAAAACTTAAAACTTTTCAAAGTTGGCAATAGTTTCCTATCTATTGGAAAAAATTTATTTTCTTATGTTCACTGCGAATGAAAGAGTCATGATCATGACTAAAATTTTGGGTGAGGAATTCTTTATCACTAAAATTTGGGTGAGGAAGGTTTCCTCACCCAAATTTGGGTGAGAATACTATGAAGCCACATAGCTAGCTGATACCCCTTCCTCACCCAAATTTGGGCGAGGATCCTTCCTCGCTCAAATTCGGGTGATAAGTTTTCCTCACCCAAAATTGGGTATTGATCAAGACTCTTTCATTCTCAGTGTTGGCAAAAAAAAACTACTTTCCTGACTATTTTTTAAATTAGCGGAACACCACGCAATGCATGAGCATTGGAATTTTTTTTTCTTCCCCAATTAAGGAGGACATTTGAAAAAATATAGCTATTTATTCCAACTCGAACAAGTTCAGAGGGTCCACTAAATGAACTTTTCCAGACACTGATAATCCAAAGGAAACACACACAAGTTGCGTGACAGGGACAAGGTCTACAACACGAGTTCCAGAAAATTCAACAAATCTTTCAATATCAACAGGCACATCATCAGATCTTTGAATAAATGCAAAGTACTCACTGCCAGTAACAGTAATTACCTTCACAAATTTTAAAATTTTACCATGTAACAAAGTATTATTAAGACAATACTTAGAGTATGATGAAACTCGAGACCCTGGCTCATAGGAATCACTTACATACAAGAGTTTATTTTTGCACAAACGATCAAAGAACCTTATGTTGTAAGAGTCCTTAAAAAGAGGTGAAACATGAGATTGAATGGCAGTGGCGTGATCAGCCGTTGTGTCTGTGATTTTGCCAACAACAAACACGTTATCACATATTTTCTCAGTAATGGTAAAATTTTTATACCTCTTGATAGCTTTGAGACAGTAAATTTTCACAATTTCTGACTCTACATTATTAATAAGCAAAGGCAAATCAGTAAAAAAAGATAAAGGATTGCTTATTTGAAGAACAACATGCCTGGTCCCATGAACCAGTCCACAACACTTGCCATTAAGGTATTCATACTCATAACAACTCCCGATACATAAAGGCCCTGTTTCTTCCACACATTCTGAAAGATGCCTTACAGAATGAATATTTGAAGTCATGTGGCGAAGTCTATATAATGTCTGGAATTCTTCAGAAAACTCATTTAGCAATAAATCTGCTCGAACACGATCTTCAAGAGATATGGAAGACTTATTCAACAATCCAACACCACTAACTATCTTCATGAAATTTTGATAATACTGAGGTTTTAAGATACCATTCAATACAACAGGTAAAATGTAAAAGAACAGATTTCTACATAGTAAAGCCTTAAAATAGCACAAATTTTTATCCACATCTACAGGCAGTCGTTGAACAAAGTGTGGTAGCTTTAGTCCTCTTAAACGTTCATTAACAATAGGAATTTTTTCACGGAGTGAAAAGGGTTTGTTACTGTACTTCTCATCAAACCACAACTTGAGAAATAATTTCATATTTCCCATGAATTGAGAATGCATAGAATCTATGGTCATGCCAGCAATAAATGGACCTGAAAACATATAGTACAAAATTGAAGGTCCAAAAACTCCCTTATAACCATCTTTGCACTTTATACCTTCATTAAAACAGGCTTCAAAATTTTCATCAGTGCGCAGCTCCAACTTCTCATCAACATGAAGAAATACTGTCACGTTGCCTGTTCTTTCAGTCTTTTCACCTTTGATGAAACACTTCGGGCAAGAGTAGTACCCAGACCCAGCATGACCTTTCATATTCATGAACTTAGATTTAGCAGGGCAGTCACAAGTCCCAAATAACAAAAATCCACAAATTATTTCCTCTTCAGAACCATGAGGTTTGACTGAAACTCCTTTGTTCACTTTAACAATGTCATGGTACATAGGGAGCAGAAATACATTGGGATGAGGTTTGCTATCCCCACCCCAAATACCACTGATTAATACATTTTCAGGCTTGTGACGTTCCTCGGGAGGGAGCTCGTTAATTGTTAGCATTGACAACCACAAATCAAATGTAGACACTTCAAACACTAGAACCCCATCAGTATACCACGTAAAAGAAATATTGTTTGGATAATTCAAAATATTTTTCAGTGCATCTCTGTAAATCTTGCCATCATAAATATCTTCAATGTTTGATTCATTTTCCTTCTTTCTGTTGTTTCTATACGGCAGGAGATCACAAAAACCAGGCCGGGCATACAGTCTTTGCAGTTGTTGCTCTAGAGAACATGTAATGAAGTAACCTACTTAACGATTTGGAGCTGAACAATTAGTACAAATATCTTGAGATGAGATCCTACTACGCCAACAGTTTGAGCAGAAGAAATAGATTTGAAGTTCATTAGCATTATCTCGAAAATACTTTTTAAATAAAGTGGTACTTTTAGGCAGATTATTTGGCTGAGGAAGTAATATTTCTAATAACCTTATCAGTTCACATGTGCTGGTCCCACTCAAATGATTGGCCTGAGCATACGTTAGAATGGACACCACGCAATCATTTGTGGTCACTGGTGATCCATCAAACAATGGAAGAGAGTCAGGCAATCCTTCACCTGCATGCATATGTTTTGGAGCAGATGGGTTTCTGTGATGTGACGGTGAAGGTGGTTGCTCTGATTCCGTAGGTGGAGGCGAAGGTGGAGGCAAAGGTGAAGACGAAGCATCACTACTTTCCACTTCAGGTTGCATGATAAAAAAGTTTTCCACCTGCATAGCTGGTACAGTACCTAAACAAACAGTGGCAAAATTTCAATTTCAGACCATACTTTCAACACCATTCTGGAAAATAACATTGGCAGGTAATATTAAGTGGATTGATACCTGATCTCAGAGGGTGAATCAGAGGGAGCAGTAGATTTGAAAAAACAGCAGGCTGTTGGGTTGGCAGAGTTACAGCTGCTGCAGGAATAACCAATTTTAATTCGGAAACTTTGGCAGTCTGACCTGTTTCAAAACAGATATATTTTGATTAAAAAAGTGTTACAAATTTAATTGCCACAATAATTCCAAATCTTATGACGTACCTTCACTTTGTGGCAATGTGACAATATCGTCAAGAGTAACAATTGAATGGGTCTGAACATTCTTATAACTATCACAGATATACGAAACTGCAGCTGCGGAATCTGTACACACAACATAAATATTAATGTAACAACAATAATGTCTATCACTTTCTAAATAAAAAAATAAAAATAAATAAATAAATAAATCCAGAGAAGGGGAGGGAGGGAGAGAGGGGAGGAGGGAGGGAGAGAGACAGAGGGGCCGACAAACTAAAACTAACCTGGTGCACCTGATGATGCAGATGAGCAAGCAGAAACATTCACGCTTTGTAGAGGGTGTACAGGCGGAGGGACTGAACTCTGACTCTGGGCTGGACTCAATTGGACAGCTGAGAAACTTTCAGATGTTGGTCTGCAATTCAAAATTACAAAGAATTTTTAAACGATGTGCATAGAAGTACATAACCTTAGACACTCGGCGCATAGCGTTCTGTACTTACAAACCATCAGTATTGCGGAGCGCACGATGAACTGAAACTTTAGCTCGCTTACTCAAAGGAGGAAAAAGATCAGGTTTTTGAGGATCCGACATATTCAATCTTTGCACGAAACTCTGTTCTCGCCGTCAGCATTCGTATCAAGAGTCGTGAGAGAAAAACACGCTGGCCGCCAAGAGTTCGTGCCGTGCTCCCGGCGCACAGCCCCCTACAACAACAATGGCGACAAAGGAAGCACTGCCAACTTGTCCTGAGGTTGCAACAATACTAAGATCGGTTCGTGGTGCCTGCAGGCGACTCTTCACAAAGGTAAGAAACAACGCAAGAATAAAAGAGTTTTTATTGACCTTTTTGTTAGTGCATTTCCATCGCACCATGCTTGTAGCAGAAACCCGACTTTGCCGTTTTGTTGGTAACGCAACAATTCCGGTACTGCTCGCCGGCACTTTTAAGACTTCTGCTAGTATTTTGAAAGTGACAGATAAGCTAATTATTTACTAGTATTTTGAAAGTGACAGATAAGCTAATAATTTAAAATTGTTTCCTTTCGCCGGTTTTTCAATATTCCTACAATCGCAGTTTTTCCGATTTGTATTTCGTTTCTCCGATGTGCCTTTTGTAGATGCAGATTGTGGTTTGTGTGCTGTTGAGGTTAGACCTCGGGTTATACAGTGCTGTCACGTTTGATGACTGGTTTTATTATTTCTACAGTATTGACATGGCCCGGCGAGCTGGAGGAGCCTTTGCGCTGGTTTACACCAGCGACCCGCCGTCGGCCGACGTCTTTAACAAGACGGAATTGATTGGCAACGGTCCGAAGGATGTTGGTCAGCGAGTTCGGGTGAAACGCCCTTCATGGGACGAGTGCGAGGGGGTTATTGTTGCTGCAGGTAAGAACATGACGTATGCGATGTTTTTTTCATTATATGTGATCTGCGAGGGTAACCCGACACCATGCCGTTTATTTCAAATCGTCGTTACGCCGCGTGCGAACTCTCCTTTGCTCTAAGGAAAGTCCTCGCGCGCGGGGTAACGACGCACAGTGGGCCAGGAGACGGCGCAGGCTGTCAAAACTCGCGACGCGTTTTGAGCTCCAGAGTCGCTAAACAGGACTCAAACCGAGCGTGTGACCCCACCAATGGATTTCTCTCCGAACGAGGACGAGGAATCGATTGGTGGGGTCACACGTTCGGTTCGAGTCTTGTTTAGCGACTCTGGAGCTCAAAACGCGTTTAGAGTTTTGGCCGCCTGCGCCGAGAAAAATGTGTAATCAATGCCATGTTTAAACAGGGACGAAGAAAGACCTTTTGGCCCTCAAAGTCCAGGTTGGCGGAACCCTGACCGAGGATGCCGATCTTGCGCTGCAAAAACCGCTTTCAAACTCTTTTAAAAAAGAAGAAAGATGCGGGGTTGTCCGCACGGGAGCAGAATCTGCAGCAAGTTGCTGCGGACTTGGTTCTTGGTGGTCCCGGTGAGTCATGTTAGTGCATTAAAACTGTCATTGATTTGCCAAGAAAATTACTAATTCTTGACGGGTTTATAGGTAACACGCATGCTCCACAGGGGAAAAGTAAACTCCGGTGTCCCAAACAACGGTCTGGTGAAGAATTGGAGACGGTGAAGGCAGTTCTGATGCAACTCAGCTGCTTCAAGGAGCCCCCTCAAACGGAGATAAATTTTTATGTTAGTTTTTCTTGAATTGAATTTTTTGTTGATTAATTTTTGTGATTTTTAAAAATTGATTTCCTTCTTTCATTTCAGACTGCACTTGGAGGCGAAAACGTGTGGATAAGGGCCCCAAGTGCCCTTCATCCCTCTTTAACGGGCTGCTGGAGAAACTGGTTCCAGAGGCCATCCTGACCAACCCAGCCCTAAGCGTCGGGGGCACCCGCAACACGGTGCAGTTTCCCCCAATCATAACAGCTGCAGTGAATAGTGAGTACTTAACTAGCGGAGGGGATGAGCGGTCGCTACCCCGCGTGTGAGAGAACTGATAGTCCTCACGGAGACTCTCTTACGCCCGAGATTGTGACTTGGTCATTCCCTTTGTGAACAGTAGCTTTTTGATTTTGTGCTAAAGAAATAGCCCCGCCAGAACTCCATGCACAAAAAACCACCCCTATTGGCAGCCTTTTACTTACGCACGGAGTATCGTCGGGTTCATTTCTTTTGAAACCCTTATGAATGTACTAAAAAGTGTGGCTCTTATTTGCAGTGGCGGTACGCTCTTATTGTGCGACTGTGGGCATTGAGCCACATTTTAATGCCATCATTGTGACAAGGAACTTTCTGTACAATAAGAGCCACCCTGACCGCAAGAGACCGCGGCTGGTCAGCACCAAGGAAGCCACCCCGACTGTGCAGTTGGTGGTGAACACCTTAAAGGACACGCAGGAGCGCACACAGGAGGTCAAACTGGACGGCAACCTAAGCGCCGACCAGGACGACGGCCTGGACGACGGCCTGGACGGCGGCAAAGAAGTTGGTGCCGACGAGGACGGCGGCCAGGACGCCGACCAGGGCGCCAGCAAGGACACCGGTAGTACTGCCCGTGATCAGGGCGCCGGCTTCAACGGTGGCTTATCCGTCGTCGACCCACTCTATGGATGGCCTCCATCCCCGAACGTTGCCGCCTCTGTGACCAATGATGGAAGTTTGTTGCAGTCAACTTTCGGATCAACCTTTACCGAACTTTCAAAGCTGTTTACCCCGTAAACTCTTTTCTTTCGTGTTTTTCTTTAGATGACCCGTTTTTTTATCAAGTAGACGTTTTTGTTTCAATTTTGTTTAATTTTTGCAAATTTTATTTTTTGTTTTAATGCATAAATGCCTATATTTATGAAGGTAATCGCCGTGACTTGTTCGAGTTGGAATAAATAGCTATATTTTTTCAAATGTCCTCCTTAAATAAAATCAAGGGGAAATAACTTTGAATTTAAGAGTACAAATTTTTGAATTCCACATGAATTTCGGATGAATTTCAATAATTTCAGCCAAATTTCTATGAATTTCGATAAGAATTTCACTGGTTTTTGAAGAATTTCTTTGAATTTCGACTAATTTTCATGAATTTGGAAGAAATTGGACTAAAATTCAAGATTGACCATGAATTTCGGTGTACAATTTTTTTTTGAGTTGTTTCCCCTTGATTAAAATACCCGTCAACAAAGAAATGAAACGGCCCCCGCTTGAGCGCGATTTTTTTTGGGGGGGGGGGGCTGTGGGCTGCGTCTGGATCACGTCTGGTGGGGAAGACGAAATCCAGACGGCGAGCGGCGCCACCTGCGGTCAGTGGCGTACCTAGACTCGAGAAAAGGAGGGGGTCACGTCGTGCTTTTTGCCTACTTACAGGCGGATTGTGCGGCAAATTGCCTACCTTTAGGCGTTTTATTAAGGACAAAAGGGGGGGGGTCATGACCCCCGTGACCCCCCCCCCCCCCCCCCCCCCCCTGGATACGCGCCTGCCTGCGGTGACGTCATTTCCGGGGAGAGGCGGCAGGGTCGGTGCCGGTCTGAATTTCATCTTGCAGGGAAGACGAAATTCAGGCCTGTGTGGCCCATGCGTGACGTCATATTACTGTGACGTAGCGGCCCTGGTGCCGTCGGGGCCGTCCGTCTGGAAGTGGTCTGGACTGGAAGATGGCGGGAAGACGAGGGTGGGGGGTTGAAAATGCAGACCGAATCACGTCTTCCTGACGTCGCAGTCTGCTCTGGAAAGGTACCAAATCCAGACGACCACGAGGGCACGGGAAGATAGTGGGAAGACGACGAGAAGATGGCGGCAAGGACGCCAATCTCGTCTTTGGGACGTCTGGCTACACTCTGGGTACTGTCTTCTTCTGTTCGTTAAGTCGTCATCCCGGGCAGACGAGAATACAAACGCTCAACGACGTTGTCCAGGTTTCCAATTCCATACGGGTAGTATTGAGTTGTGTTCCTCAATATTGTCCTATATTGTCTTGTCATTGTGTTGTGTTTTCTCTGCTCTGTACCAAATTATCTGCAGTATCTCGCAATGGCTCCCACCATTAAATTGGGGTCATGCTTTAAGATTTGGAAGGACCTAGATGAAGCTCTGCAAGCAGACAAAGTTGAGCAGCAGGTGCCTTACGACGGGATTCTTTGCTCTGAGTCAGTTGAGCCCTACAATACGAAGCATGACAAAAATATACCCACACACTTTAAGTATGCCAGTCTTACCTATGCTTGTATACATGCTGGACACCCGCGAAGTGCAGGTACTGGACAGCGAAGCAACCAAAGGTATGTATTCTTATTGCCACATCAGATCGTCTTTTTAAAAACTTTTTATCATTTGCTTTCTGTGTTTGTCTTCTGCAGTACCTTCAAGAGAAATTGCCCAGCGAGAATTCGAGCCAGAGTTGATGAGACTAAGAATCAGTTCTGTGTAACAGTATGTTCAGTTGATCATAATCATGACATTAACCCCGAGCTTTCTGACTGCTACCCATCTAACAGACGTCTCACCAAGGAAGAGGCAGCTCAGGCGTCTAACGTCATTGATTAAGAAGTCCGCCCCGCAATTTTGCAGAATGTCGTCAGAACGTCAACAGGGAAGTGCCCTACCTTACAGGACGTCAGAAATGCAAAGTAAGTCCTGTCTATTTCTACCAAAATTAGTCCAGTATCTTTAAGCATCGAACGTTGATCACGCACTCTTAGATTTTGATGTGGCTTACTCCATTATTTATTTCCTTGAATTTTTACAGACAGCGCCGGGTGAGGACCCTTGAACAGATGAGGAAGGAAGCTAATGCAGACTTAGAAACTGCATGAGCAGGTTCTTCTGCATTTGAAGCAGTTTCTTCAATGACTTTTGAATGATTGGTGGCAACACGAGGAGTTTGTTCGTGTCATCTTCATCGCTGTCAGACTACACTTCATCCTGCATGCTGAGAGGGGAGCTGCTGACTTCGCCTCCACACTTTTAACAGAAGGTGATATGTAGGCTTGACCAGAGTTTCGGGCTGTCTGCAATGCTCTTCTCTTGGCACTTTTTAGCTGTCTCACTCGTACTTTGTTTCTTTTCCTGCTTCCAGGTGGTGGTGGTGCTTTTTTGTCTTCCCCCTCTTGAAACATCGAGTTATCTGCATCATCCATTTCATCAGCATTTGAGGCAGTTTCTTCAACATATTCTGCATGAGCAGGTTCTTCTGCATTTGAAGCAATGACTTTTGAATGATTGGTGGCAACACGAGGAGTTTGTTCATCATCTTCATCGCTGTCAGACGAAGGTCGAATGGAGGGAACATAGCTTGTGTCAGAGCAACTGGATGATGAATCACAATTTGCATTTTTACGAAACTCGAATTCTTTTAGTGCAGCTTCAGCTGTGGGTAGAGGAGCTATAAAAAAGGGTCAATTAGAAAATCAAAATTATTTTGCGGGTAAATAATTAAATAATTTACAGTCCTTTATCTTACCCATGTGTTCGGGGCCAGAGTTGCTGTTGTTCAATAAACGTTCAGCCTCCTCAGCAGAGGGAACAATTAAAGAAAAAAATTGTATTTTAAAAACAAACAAAAACAATTAACTTCAGCAACTTTTTAGCAACATTCCTTACCAACAATGTTTGGTTCTGCAACCATTTTTTCTTCACTCTGATTTTTAAAATTCAACAAACCAATTTCTGCTTGAAAAAATTAAAATATGACAAGTTAAGTAATGTAAGTTTAATATAAATAACAGTCCAAAAGCAAGTTCTTACCGAATGGAGATTCACCACAAGTAACTTCTGGCTGCTCCAGCCCTTCTGCAGAATTAGGAACTGCAAAACACCAGTCAAGATTCAGAAACAGGTAAATCAAATAACACCCAAAGAAAGCAAATGAGGTCTATTTACCTTCAGTGCGAGTGGTAGACGAAAAACAACCATTGTTTTCATCAAGACAAATATATGTTGCCAAGTGGTGCTTATTGTTTGCCGAGAACATGGGCCTTGAGACTTTTTTCTTTGTGAGGGGAGCTGCTGACTTTGCCTCCACACTTTTACCAGAAGGTGATAAGTAGGCTTGACCAGAGTTTTGGGCTGTCTGCGATGCTCTTCTCTTGGTACTTGTAGGCTTTCTCACTGGTACTTTATTTCTTTTCCTGCTTCCAGGTGGTGGTGGTGCTGATTCTTTGTCTTCCCCCTCTTGGAACATCAAATTATCTGCATCATCCATTTCATCAGCATTTGAGGCAGTTTCTTCAACATGACTTTTGAATGATTGGTGGCAACATGAGGAGTTTGTTCATCATCTTCATTGCTGTCAGACAGGGGCGTAATTAGGCGGGTCGAAAGGGGGGGCGATGTATGAGAAGTTGCCCACTTTTAGGGAGCGCGTGTCTGGTTGCCTTGTATTTAGAGACAGACGTGGTTTCCCATGTGAATTGGAGGGGGGGGGGGGGTCGGCTTGATCCAAACTCGAAAAATGGTGTCGCGTAACATATGGTGCGTTTAATGAAATGCGAGCGTAGCGAGCTTGAAGCTTTCGACGAGGTACTTCATCGTTTACATGACTTCGCCGAAAAGTGACAAGTATAACTTACTGCGGGTCAAGTAGACAGACACATATAATAAAAAAAGACAGGGCTTCACGAAACCCAAAGTTGTTCTATATTTGTTTGGACTGCAATTAAAACAAGTAATTTGAATTAGGTAACTGTGCCGCAAACGTTATGTTTCGTGGTCTATTGGTCAATGGGAAGGACGCTGTCGGGTTCAAGGGAAGGCAGATGCTGAAGGGCAAGCAAGCACACTCTGGTTTTTTGTTTTTTCCAATTTCCACAGAATCGAAATTTGGAAACATAAAGCGGACTACTTAATGCGAGCGAAGCGAGCCATAAACCATAGCCTTATTCAGCTTAAAATCTCTTTTGCTGGGGTTCGAACGGTTCCACGAAGACCACCACAGAGAGAGTATTTTGAGCAAATATAAGGTGCATTTTTTTTTGTGTTGGCCAATCAAAACAAATGGTTCCAAAACATAGCGTTGCAAACCCATACAACGAATTTCTTCTGAGCCTGGAATAGATTTTAAGGACTTAGAAAGGCACTTCATAAGTCAAAAGTTCAACTTTTATCTCGCTTATTTGCTTGTGAAAAGAGCCTCAGTAGGTTGTTTGAGGCGAGCGAAGCGAGCTAGAAGCCAATGCCCAATTGGGCCCCAAATGTGATTTTTTTGGGCATTTCTGAGTGACGATTTCTGATTTCCAGTAAGCCGGCTGGGCAAATCCGCCCCTGCAATCCCTATGCTTTAGGCCCCCTTCGGGGGCCTAAGGCCCCCCCGCCCCCCCCCCCCCCCCCCCCCCCCTAATTACGCGCCTGCTGTCAGACGAAGGTCGAATGGAAGGAACAAAGCGTGTGGCAGAGCCACTAGATGATGAATGACTCTTTGCATTTTCACGAAACTCGAATTCTTTTCGTGCAGCTTCAGCAGAGGGTAGAGGAGCTGTAAAAAAAAGGGCCACTTAGAGATCAAAATCTTTTTGCAGGTAATTGTAAGTAACTTGTAACCCACAATAGCAAGCTCTTACCGAATGGAGTTTCACCACTGGTAACTTCTGGTCGGTCCAGCTCTTCTGCAGAATTAGGAACTACAAAACAACGGTCATGATTCAGAAACAGGTAAATCAAATAACAGCCCAGCCCAAGAAAGCAAATGAGGTCTATTTACCTTGAGTCCTAGTGGTAAACAAAAAACAATCATTGTTTTCATCAAGACAAACATCTGTTGCCAAGTGGTGTGTATTATTTACTGAGAACAAGGTCCTTGAGACTTTCTACTTTGAAGCTGTAAAATATTCAAATATAAAAAAAAAAAATAGATGAGTGAACTTTGAGCATCAATCTTTGACATACCCTGCTGAGCGCTTGGAGTCTTCTTTGGAACCCATTGTTCAACGTAATCTTCCCTGGGCTGCTCAGGCAAGAAATGTGGCTTTAGTGGAGATCCTAAAATGAAAGAACAAAAAAAAAAAAAAAAAAGGTGCTCTGGAGTAACCAAATCGTGCAGTTAGTCCATTTCCGAACGACATATTTACCTTTTGGTTTAGCATTCAGAAAATGCATTTCCGATTGGGTAAAAGAGGACAATGAAGACCTATCATCATCATTATCTTTGAGCACATTCATATTCAACGACTCTGTGTTGGAAGGCTGCAGTTCTCGGAGAACAGTGTCAGACCTTTCCTTTCCAAGACTCAATTCAAACATTTGCTTGACACGATTGGACATAAGTGGAGGCTTACTGAGACCAACTGAAAGGAAAAGATGCAAAATAGTTAGCTGTTTTTTGGGTGTTTAATGGTCATTGGATTATATTCAGTCTCATCAGAATTTTAGGAGCAGGCCTTGAACTATGCCACCCAATGCTGCCTCTGTGAGGCCCAGATGTGACATCTTTTCTAACCAAACCAACCACAGGTTATGCACAGTTACGGTTAGTCACTTATTAATTTTGAGTGAACTTGAGTTTACTGCAGTGTTCTGAAGTGAAAAACGCTAATGTTCCATGTCTCAAAAAATGGACCGAGCTTAGGAACCCAGCGCTGCTCAAAATAGCCTACCAAAGTAGCTTTGGAGCGAAAATCTATTTGTTCAGAATAAGAATTAAAAGAGTAAGTAGGTCACCTGGTCTGCATTTGCCAGCATTTCTCAACTGACTACGGCGCATGATGAAGTATGAATTAATAAAATAAATTCACAGTAATACGACTTCTTCCAACCGTTGATCCAGGCTTTGCCGCGAATTCAGTTGACAACAGGTTCAACCAATCAGAGCACAAGCGTCACAGATAGTAATGCTTACTGCCACAGAAGCGCTAAAGTAGCTCCCATTACCAACGTTCGTCGTGAACGATCTGTTTCTTCGGACTCTTAAAAATATTAACAGCCAATGAAATTTTACGTTTTACTTTTTATTAACCGTTGTAAAAGAAATTCCTTTTACATTCTAGCTTAATTAGTTTTCCGTGTCGCTTTCTGGCCATTCCGACACACAGATGTTTTTGTTTAGTTTGGCACTACGCGTGAGTCGTATTCCCATCAGAGCTAAACACGCCAATACAGCGGAGGCTGGAGATAGAAGGCATTGTTGTGACATTGAAAAGTAAAGCGTCAGCTCCAAAGCGAAATAATGGACATGCTAAAATGCATTGAAGAAGCGGAGGAGTCTGCATGGAAATACTTTCGGCAGCACATGGAAGGGCTTGCTAGGTACGTAGGTTTAATCCGTACCTTTCAAACAATGAAGTACGCGCGTCCCAACCTTTCGCGGCACGATCAGATCTTTTTAGTCTTATTCCCCTGATTTGGACGTCAATCCAGTCATTTCATTTACTGCTCATTGTCTCCTTCACTGGGGGAACATCACCGATTTTTTTTCTTGTTCGAAGCCCGTTTCATGTTCGTATTCTAACCTATCGAAGTTCCCCCCCTGACGCCTTTTATGTCCTTTGTAGGATGAAAGAATCTGCTCTCGAGCGGCAACGGAGCAGTGACGTTATGCTCGCACTGCATGGTGAAGCATTCACAAAGTAACTACAGAAAGTTACTTTGAATATTCTTTTATATTTTGTTCTTTGTCATTGCAATCTTTTTTACTTCATTAAGGTCTTTACCTGTTAACGGACCAGCATTTGCTTCACCTGCCAAAGAGGAAAGTGTAGTGATGGATTATCAAGCCGTTCCTAATGTTTCAAGGGGAAATGATTCTATGCAAGATGATGAAATGGTTGATTTACCCCAACTAAAACCTTACAAGAAACAAAAGGTTCTCAGGCCTCTCAGCTATACTGTCAGGTGAGTGTTGTTTGATGGGCAAGGTTTATTTGTAAAATCTTTGACCGGACATAGACTGATCCTGACTTTCCAACTTAAATTCCAGGAGAGTGAGCTGGGAGGGACTCAATTCAAGTATATGCGTGCAAAACCAACGCAAGTTTTGGAAAAATATACAATGGAAAAACAACCGTGCAAAAACTGCGAAGGAGTAGGTAAACTTATACAAAAACTTTAGAACATAACTATAGCATAGTGCTTATGGTTTTGCTTCTCCTCGCCAGTTCATCAGAGCCATTGGATTAAAGCAGGAGGAGATAAACCGGATCTCTAAACATAAGCCTAAGCCTGTCCGCATCTCACCACCCGGTGAGGATGATCTCAACAACTAAATTGTTTCTTCTCAACTGATTCTTATGACATGTATTAAAGTATATATTTTTAAAAGGAAAGTTTGCTGCTAACGTACTAGTCTGTTTAGTAAAATTATGGTTTGATATTTAGCCAACAACTAAAACTTTTATTTGTAGCCGTCTTATACATATCTGTTTCAATTTGATTTACGAGTCACGCGCTCAGTATCTTAAGTGATATTAGTGATATGTTTGTTTCCCTACTAGTTCCTTTCCACTGTCTTCATGTAATGTTTGTGGAGTAATTTTATGTAATTTTAATATGCACTTGTATGCAATTTATTTCTGCCAAAAACCAAGCAAGTTTTGGGAAAAAAAAACATGCATTAGTTTGTATGCATGAAAAAGAAGTTTGCTGCTAACGTTCTAGTCTGTTTAGTAAAATTAGGTTTGATATTTAGCTAACTAAAATTTTTCTTTAGAGCTATGTATGTCTGTTTTAATTTGGTTTGAGAGTATCTCAAGTGATATGTTTGTTTTCCCACTAAGAACCTTTCCACTGTGTATGCAATGCCTGTGGAGTTATTTTATGTAATTATATCATGCACTTGAACTTTTGCATTTTATTGCTGTAAATACATACATAAGCTTAGTGCCCTGATGTCACTTCTTTAACCTTCTTATGCATCATTGCATAGTTTCTTTTGAGTGTCTTTTCAAAAGATCCAGAACTTGATTTTTGATTTGGGGAACACACTGAGAGTGTGAGGGAATGCAGAAACATAAAAGCACACATCAGGAAAACAGACTTCATTACAAACTTGTAGGACCAGGGGCCGAATTTCCCCCAAAACAAAAATTTATAAGAACCGATTACTTGAATGAACTTCCTGCATCAAAATGGCAACATTGTCCTTTATTTGTACACACTAAAATCTAACCACACGTACTGTGTGTCACTAAATCCATTTCACTAAATTAAAATAACTTGCACAAAAAGCAGACTAGTTTTTTTTTTTTTTTAATTTATTTATTTTATTTTATCATTAGCAAATGGGATGACGCTACAAACTTGCTGTACCTGAGCTGCGTTCAAATAACAAAGAACAGTTTGGCTGAATCATACATAACCTATCCAACTTGACAGCCCATTAGAGATAAAGAAAATGAAATTACACATAAAACAAGAGATGGATCTGAATCGTACAGGAATCTACAGTAGCACTAGGGTCTTCAGCGCATCAAACTCCATCAATGTCCACTTACCTGAGCAAAAAAAAGTGGTATAGATTTTTGTACGTGCGACCAAATCAACCCCGGTAGGTCTCATTTCCTTCCGGAACCTTAGTAGAATAAGTGCAAATCGATACACAGCGTCCAAGACGCGCCTCGGGGCTTTTAGAGCCCCTGGTGCGTCAAAACTCAGACTTCTGAAAAACTACGCCGAAATGCAACCTTTACAAAGGTGGGGCGACCCCTTAACATTTTTTGATCGGGCCTACCCTGTTCCTAGGGTTGTTTTAACATGTAGGGTAACCATTTTCCGCGTGGGCCGGTATACATTTCAAAAAAGTCGTCTTTTCAATAACCCTTAGACTACACTAACTAAAACTAAATGAAGGTGACTCACAAAGCTCAATCACGGCCATGTCCAGGGTGGTTGCGGTGCTGGCAGCAAGAGCAAAGAGCAGAGTCCGATGATCTGGTAGGACACAGACATTGCGTAAACAAAAGTCAGCTTTGAGTCGCACGCTGTTGGTGAGGTCGCAGTGAGAGATCCCGTCCTGGGCTGTCGCGGTACGCGGCGTCCGCTGTAGCCGCGCGCTGGGAGCGCCCCGCACAGAGGCAACCCTCACAGCGCGGAGCGCGCGGGGCTGCCTATCCTCCAGCTCACAGGCGCGCTGGACGTTGGACGTTGGTGATACGTTTTCTCCGCCTCCAAATGTTGTAAATAATTAATAATGCTTCATCTACGTACTAGCAACAATCTTTCCTCCTTCGAAGCAGTGCTGCATGAGACCACCGCTGCACGCGCCTGCTCGCCCGCCACCCGATTTCACAGCCCGCTCTGGTCGCTCTGTCTTTCTCGCACCCCTTCCGCACACTCCATGAGTGCGAGAGAGACGGGCGGACGAGCCCGGGCAGTGTAATCACTCAGCTAAGTGCCCGAGGAGGCAAACTCCTCTAGTTTGTCGCCCGCACAGCGCTGCCCACCCTGCACTGTACGCGCGCGTGCGGCGCGCGCCCGCGCTGCCCTTTTCCCTTTTTCGGCAGTTGCTCGGCGTTTCACGGGTGATGCTCGGGCCTGGCTGGGGCTCGGCTCGAGTGTTGGTCGGGTGTTGCTCGGATGTTGCTCGGATGTTCCCCGGGACTTGCTCGGGAGTTGCCCGGGACTTTCCCGGGGGTTGCCCGAGGGTTGCCCGGGGGTTGCTGGGGGTGGGGTGAGGGGAAGCAAGGCCCGGGCCCGGCTCACAAAGGGCCGGGACTTGCTCGGAATTCCGAAGTCAGGGGTTGTGTCCGTTTGTCCGTGACTCGGCCAAGTGCCGCCGACGTGGCGCGTCTCTCTCTCTCTCGCTCAATCTCTCTCGCACTCGGGTCGCTCCGTCAGTGTGCGAGCAGACAAGCACTCTCATCCGTCCCACCCGGCCAAATCCACGTCACGACGTAAGGGAGGGTGGGGCACCTAGTGACACTTTTTGGATTTTGACGGTCAGGCCGATACTTTGCGAAATATGAATCCGCTAACACGTTAGAAGGTTGCTTTAATCCTTCCTTGTCCCTAAGAACTTGGAGTTGTCTTTTCACAACACTTACTTCTATTAGATAAATTGCTTACCGTAGACCTCTGCACTTGTCACTTGGTGCCCCAGCCCGGGGCACCTAGTGACAGTTCATATAATTCACATTACCAGCTTACAGCAACGCTCCAGCTTATTGAAAATTCTTCGTTTAATGCCCTTCAAGCGTTCTTTTTGTCAAACCACTGTAAATTAAGCTATTTTTGTCAACAAAATGCATTTTCCAACGTTGCTCCGTCACTCTTATAAAATTTGAAGTTTTTCGAAACTGTCGTAAAATGTAGACTCAGATGTTTTGTGGTGGAATATTTTACATTTCGATTATCAAATTGATGTTTTGAAACATTTCAGAAGTGGAAACATCCTAAATTGGGGGTGTCTGTCACTACCTGCCCCGAGGTCCCTTGTTGGTTAAAGAGTTAAAATAAAAAGAAATAAGAAGATATTTTTAGGGTGTTTTAGCGAAAACCATTTACTAACGGTCCCTATCGTTGATAAAAAGGGCCAGTATCACCGGCAGTGCCGTGTACTAGATGAATGGCGTGATAACGTTTTGTCAAAAAGTCATAAAATCTGCGATTTTTGGTAACGTTTTTCTAAATTTGTTCTAGTTTCTGAAAAACTTTGTTCAACGTCTCACTCTCATTTTGACATGATTCTACATCACAGGACCTTCCGATCCACTGTCACAAATCGTCTGAAAGTGCAATAGGGAAGCCAGAGGACCCCTGTTTCACTAGGTGCCCCTGTCACTAGGTGCCCCACTGTCCCTTACTGCACCCCGCGACGCCGTGGCACGCCACGGCATGCCGCGAGACGCGCCACGCGACGCCGCGGCACGCGCCACGCAACGGCACCCCACGCACTGGCCTGCATCCGCGTACTGTATCAGAAGCGTGCACGCGGCAGGAAGGCTCAGGGGACTCCTAGTTCTCGTTCTTTATTGCCGCCACCCCGCTCTTCCCCGGGTGGAAGGATCTGCAGTTTGCACTACATCGATGAACATCTGTTTTCCTGTATTTCACACTTTAGTTATATCTAAGAGTTTTCAATAGTTCATTTGTTGATAGGCTATTCTTGCATTGCAGTTATAGTTTCAGTCAAACTGTAGTTAAACTGTAAGAAAAGTACCAGTTATTTCGGACAACTATAGTTTTGGGCGACTGCAGTTTCGGACAACTGCAGTTTGCGACAGTTCCCCACCCAGTTCCCTCCTTTGTTCCAACTACAATTTTTGTTCAGTTGTTCTTCAGTTTTAAGTAAAATGTCACTATAGAAATAAGAGAATAAGAAATACAAAAAGGTATATAAGTTATCTGTATGCTGAGGAATATTGGCGAGTGCAGAAATCGTGCAGTTGCAATGCACTAAGGAGTCACTTTGCAAATCATAGGCTACTATAAGTAAATATAAAACAGTACTGTCAATAATAGGGTACTTTTATTGCACAGCAGACCTCACGAATCAAAACAGTAAGTGCACAGATATTAAGTCATAGTTTTGTTCAACTTGCATCTTCATTCTTCACAAGGCATCTATCTGCAAGGAAAATGAGCATTGGATTGGTAACTAGTGCTAATGAGCTATACGAATGGAAAAAGAACAGTGGCATCTTACTCACTCACCCCTTGCTTCCTCATGAAGTGACGAAGGGATGCTCTGAAGTCTCAGTCCACAGACCTCGTTTTATGCAGCGACTCTCATTCGCTTCTCTTAAATTCACGACAAGGTGACCCTGCCACTGCAACACTCCAGCCTGGACAGGACAGGAAACAAAATTACAATCTGGTAGATACTTTGTAGAAACTTTAAGGTTACTGTTGAGTGAAAAAGTGTGAAATATCATTTTCTTAAATGCTTGTGTCAAGGTTTGGTTTTTGGTTTATAATTGCTCACCATAAATTGAACTTAAATCCATAGTAAGGGCACCCAACTCCCATTTGTTTCTGAGTTGTTGAGGTTTATGTAGCAAATTTAGTCTTTTCTACTTAAGTCTCTTCACATCCCCAAAAAGGTTCCAGCCTTCAGCTTCTGGCAAATTAATCTTAAATAACATATGAAAAAGATTGCATGGGCTATTTACTGTGTCTCTGGAAGGAATATTTTTGTAAAAAACAAACATAGCCAAAAACCATGATTTTGATCAAATTAAAAATTGATGCATATTAGAAAACTAACTGACAAAAACTTTTGATATCTGATTTTTAGGTCCTTTAAAATTGATTTGCCAGGAGCTGAAGGCCAGAAACTTTATTGGTGATCGTGGGGAGATTTGGGAGAGACGATTTAATTTATCTTGTAAACTCTGAAACCTGAGTTGAGGGTCCCAACTTTGGATCTAAGTTCAACTTACAGTGAACAACTTCAAGACTCACCAGGCGTCTGAAGGGTTCCGTTGTTCACAAGATGGTAGCAGTGCACGTTAAATGTGGTGCACTCATAAGTCGTCAGAAACAAATGTAGCTGATCCCGCTTGTGAACAACAATGTACATTTCTCAAGCCTGGAAAACAAACAAAGCTATTAAATGGAAGAAAGAATAAAACATGATGCAAATGTTACAAATAAGGGAGGTAAGAGAGACTCACCAGGACTCTGCACAGTTCATTAGGTTGCAGGACAAATGGTTAACGGTGATCCTCTTGAACGCTCTGCTGCTACCACTTCAGTCTGCAATGTGACATGTACCATGGAGTTTGAAAACAATTATATTAAAAACAGTTTGGAAAGCACCAACAGCCAACGAGAAGATTCTAACCAAATAGGTTAGCATTACTTACGCACATCCCGCCTTCAGACAGGCGCCCGCCTTCACAAATCGAGCAGTTGACAGCTTCACAGGTTAGGTCACACATGTCGGTTTCCAGGGCCTTTAGGGTTGTACGAGGCACTTCAATGTCCACGTCTACTGCAACATAAACATTTTATTGTCTAAGAGAATAATTGTTAATAATAATAGAGTAAAGGTAACATGCTTGTGATTGAGTAAGAGAACAAGAGAAAACGAAAAGGATTAGCGAGTACAGCAAGCCTGAGAGCCCAAGAGCAACTCCAAAGAAACTCACTTCATCATGCCTACTCCAAAAGCTGAACATATTTAACAGGAAATTACCTCAAGTATGAAAACTGCATTTCTCACAAATCAAACCCTCCCAGGAGACGCTGGAGAAAAATGATGCAAACTATTGAGAATTTGGAGTAATGGGATACGGCGAGCAACAGTAGCGGCCGACATGACGCCATCTTGATACGACAGTCATTTGTTTTATGATGTGCCAACACCAACCAACCTCGACACACGACTAATCTGCTAGCTAAACCACATGCAACTACAAAATTTATGAATTATTTTTACGAGTGCTACGTTTTTATTACATTCAATTGAAGTGCCCGACGGCTGGTAATATTTCGACGCGAATGTCCAACCTTTCCGCATCGGGCCAATGTCTGTCAGTTGCACAGCCTGACGGGCGAAAGGGGAGAAAATAAACAACACCACCACAGTATAAATTTGTTGCCGGATCAGGTGTTCGTCAGTTCGTGTGTGTGGGGACCATTTGGACGACGTTTTGTGACAATTTCCCGGCGCGTGGAAAGCCTTTGTGCTACTTCGTGGCTTCTTGTCTTGGCCCAGCAGATTCAAGATCATGACCAGATCCAGCAACAGGGCTGGCACCAGCGGCAAGTCGAGGGAGTCGAGGGTTTCTGACTCTGATAGAGAGCGACGAGCCTTGGTCAAATGGCTCGAAGGGACGGATGCTGGCAGCTACGCCCATGATATTGAACTGGATTGTATTGTGGAGCTTGATTCCGCGTCTCCAGTGTTTCCAGAGACGTACGCAATCGAGTGGCGGGTGGGACATAAACCCCGCGCCGGTTGGCCTATTTATGAGGCCTATGTGATCGACATTAGCTGTAAGTCAAATCACCTGTCTGATTGTCTTGGCATTTTAGTGTTGCTTTGAGTAATTTGGGCATGCGATACAGGAACATATTCTTGAGTGAGAACATGCTTCCCTTATTCCACTGTTTTCCCAATGTTATTCATGTGGCTAGACAAGTCAATGAAAGTGAAAGTGTTAGACTTTGCCAATTTGTTTTCTGTGCGGGAACAAATGTTCTGTTTAGATGCAAACGTCCGGGCTCTCCTTTTTAGTTCCTGTCATTCAGCCCGTTTCCCTTTGAAAAGTACTTTGCTTTTTTGTGTTAAGCTTAGTGGAGCTTTCCAAAGGAGTGTCTCAGTTAATCTGTGATATGCGGTGTTTAATTTCTGCCCTACTCTGTTCCAGCTGACCAAGATTTTCTAAAATCTAAGGCGCAGCAGCTGGAATTGGACAATGCTGACAGGTCAGCCACTGACAGCAGAACCGGCGGTAGCAACACCCCAACCCTGATGGACATCAATTCTGATGGTAAGTTTTCTGTTTGAAGTAGTGAAGGGTTTTAGTGCAGTCTTTCAATGATTGTTTTCTCGTTCAGCATTCAGGACCCTAATCTTGACACTCACTAATCATCGTAATGCTGAGGATTCCACAAGGAGCAACCGAAGTTCCTCCTCACCCACACCAGCCACCAGTCAGTCTAAGGTAATTTTCATCTTATTCTGCAAATTTTGTCTTGTCTCCTCAGTGATTTTGTTCCATTCTTTTTGGGTTTTGTTTGCCAACAGGTTCTCGTGGGCAAGAGCCTTTATGTAACACCAGACTCCCACATGTTGGCAATGACTGCATCTTCTCCTGGAAGAATGATAAGGCCACTTCTGCGCCAGGCCTTCTCAAGATCAAGACTTGGAAGGTCTACTTATGCTGGCCAAACCAGAAGAAAGGACAACGGAGTGGTGGCAAAACCAGGTCTGAAAAAGTATCAGAAGATGGCTGACATACACGGTTTGTTTTTTACTATCTTTCATCGTAATAGTAGGAGATATTGTGGATTTGTTTTTGACTGTCCTTCATTCTGTTGCAGCATGTGTCTTAAAAAGGTTTCCACACTTGTCCCAAGCTTCCTTTGGTGCCGCTGTAAACAGCTTTTTGGGCGAGGGGCCCAATGCCATCCACCATATGGAGGCAAGTGGCTGCACGACATTACACATGGCATGGTATGGAAAGATTTGTTTGGTGTTAATTATTTTTTGACTGTTTCAGTATGTTGAGGAAAGTCAGTCAGAGGAAGAGATGTGAGGAAGAGTGTGCCCATGGAGAAGTGTGAAGACTGCAGTGTACTTCATGAAGTCATCTTTAATTTCTATATTATGAATTATTTCTTGTTCTATGTAAATATGTAAATAAAGTTTCTCCTGACAATTTCTCTCAATTTATTCACTTATAGGCCTTAAGAATACCACCACTGATTTCAAAGTGAATAAGTAAAGTTTGTTGTTATTTTTAACACAAAGCTAATGAAACTCAAGTACTGGATTACCAAGGCGGAAATGCCTACTCTGCAAACTCAACAGTGTACTCAGTACACTCTGTTCAGCGTGTACTCACAAGCACACTCTCATCAGAGTGTACTCATCTGAGCACACTCTCATCACAGTGTACTTATATGAGCACACTCCAATGAGAGTGTACTCAGATGAGTACACTCTGATGAGAGTGTGCTCAGATGAGTACACACCTTAGCACGCCTGGCACTATATGCAGCTGTAGGTGTGTACTCATCTGAGTACACTCTCCTGAGAGTGTACTCATCTAAGTACACCCTCGTTGGAGTGTGCTCATCTGAGAACACTGTGATGAGAGTGTGCTCATCTGAGAACACTGTGATGAGAGTGTGCTCAGATGAGTACACTGTGATGAGAGTGTGCTTGTGAGTACACGCTGAACAGAGTGTACTGAGTACACTGTTGAGTTTGCAGAGTAGGTACTTCCTGGTTACTGGCTTTGGTCCGAATCAAAGATGTTACGACAATAGAGACTCTTGAAACAAACAAACTATCAATTCAATGCTTGCTTTGTTCTACAAAATTCTGGAACAGCAATGCTCAGTTTCATTAACGAATAGTCTTCAGACAAAAGTAAAATATTCCTCACATTTGTCCTTCGGTTTCCTTGTCAGATGTGCTTGTAGCAAGTCTGTATTATTCAAAGTGTGTAACAACGTGAGGTGACAGGTAAGCAGAGAATAGTCAATGTTCTGTTAAAAAAAAATTACTTATACAAATTTAAATATTTATGAAAACAAACAAAGCTAAATGGCACACAAAAGAATAGGGAACCTGGAAATCCTTTGAAGTTAGATCCCACCACTCTGCAAAGAGGAAGAAAATACAGGTTAAAATAACATCATAGTTGTAAAATGCACAGGTGTGATCGGCTTTACCTCGTTCTGAATTCCCATTGCAGTAGATTCTCTTTCCTTTTCTTCCAAAGAGTGTATCTTCTTGAGCAGTTTCTCTGTCCGACAATGGGTGCATACTGACTTCTCTCTGCTCTCATACTCATCTAGCGTTCTTTGGTGTTCCTCCATACCATGCAATTTTCCCAATGTATCTTGATACACACAGCAATGCCATTCTAAATGGGCAATTTGCAATTTGAGCAGCTCCACCTTTTCTTCCAATTTACGAATCTTTGAACAACAGAGCATAGATGGTTACCAAATACTATCCACAAGGTATTGCAGCACAACAAAACATTGAATCACCAAAAATTAACCAGTCCTTACCAAGACAACTTAATTTACTTTAATTTATTTAACCGGATTGTTTAATAACCAGAGAGAATTTTAGAAACATAATGTGATGTCACTGCGGACCCATAAAGGTGTCAGAGCCTACCTTATTTGCTTGAGATTCAGTAACATCTTCCCAGGTCTCATGATGACCCCCTCTTGTGAAATCATTGGAAGAATCGGAAGAGCTGTCTGAAGCCATTGTGCCAAACTGCTCTTCACTCGACAACGGCCTATGTGGGACTAGTCTTTGAAGCAAGAGTTTGGCTCAACCAGATCAAGAGAAAAGTTGAGGGGAAAGGACAGGTGAGAAGAGGATAGGGGAGGGGTAGGGAAGGGAAGGGAGGGGTAGGAAAGGGGCAGGAGTGAGGGAAGTGAAATCAGATTCCCTCTCCCCTCCTACTCAAGCTCTAGGGTAAATATTTATATTTTACTTAGGGAATTGGAAAGGCAACTGTTTGAAAATTTCTGTCATTGAGGGAATATTTTCAAAGATACTTGCAATCACTTTTATTAGGTTCTGCTCGTGGCTACATGATTTTGTCAGTGTTAAAGAGACAGACAAATAAAATTATATCTAAATACTTTGTCAGATGAATAAACAACAATATTACCTAACTAATGAAGCATTTCCTTTTCTAAAACATTGATAAAACCAAACCTTAGAGATTGCTCAGGAGAAATTAAGAGACAGAATGAGAGGAGCTTCATGTCAAAATTTAATACAGGCACACATCTTAAACTACCTTCTAATTTGTCATTGAATATCTTCATGTGTGGAAGAACAGCGTTGCACAGTCGAGTTCTGTTTCTCACTAAATAATGGCCCAATGCTACAGCCACGCCGTCAATAATTAAAAAAGAATGAATTTCAAACACTTCCTCACTTAATAATAGGACAATACTATTATTCTGCTTTTCAACTCTGTGGTAATTCACAGACTGAAATACTTCATTATTGAAACTACATCTATCAAACATTAAAAAGTCTTTCCCTTCAGCAAGCTCAAATCCTTCCCGTGAAATGATTGCTCGTAAGTTATGTGAAAACACAATACGCTTAGGCTCACCAAGAAAACTGACGTCCCCAACAGACATATGGGGTTCAGCTAGTACTTTACTGGAGCACATTACAGACTTAAGGAAATCTCGTTCAACATCACACATTGCGTAGTCCAAATCACTTTCCATTGTTTTCAAAGCAATTCTGAGTTGGATGAATTTAGCAATTTGATGAGCAATTCCATTGCTGCTGTGGACAGCGGACTTCAACTCACCAAAAAAGTTTTCAAAGACAAATGCTGAGTGAGTCCACGGCTGGCCAAAGTTATAAGTACTTCTTGCTAGATGAGTTAGTAAGTGGGTGCTAAAGGTAACATGCTCAGCACCATACAATTCGTCAATTTCAGAGTTGAACTGTCGCAGAAACCTTCCAGCATACGCAACATCCACTTTAGAGACTGAATTTTGCATTAACAGTACAATACCGTACACTAAGAGAGATCAGTGGTTGAGGACACGATTGGACACAATATTTTTAAGAACTGGAATACTATAAAATACCACCCATGAAAACCACTCATAACCCCGATAATCAGCACGTTCACTCAAAGAGCGAGGGGCTCTAGAAACATTATCAGTGGGAGTAATGGAAAGGAGACGTTGATCAACTTCAGCAAATCTTGCATGCACACTAAAGTGTTTCCTCTTATACCCCTTACTGAACCACAAATTAGCAAATCTTTTAGCACAGTTCACTAGAGCATGAAACAAATCAAGATCAACACAATTAACTATATCAAAGCCCGGAATTTGTGCCAAAATTGAAGTGCCCTTGATGCCTTGCTGACGCCTCCCTGAAATTTCAGCATTCCTGCCGTTTTCCATGGTCTCTTCATGAGTGCGAGGGGGAAATTCTCTTTGCAAAATGGAAGATGATTTACAACGGCCTCTTCCTCGCCTCATTTCAAAAGCTGGGTGGTAGCAAAGACCACAGCCATAATCACCTGAAATTGAATTGAGGTATAAGCACAAGACACATTTGAAGGTAAAGTAGAATGCAGAACCTTAGATGCAAATAGTTACTGACCATTGAACTGAGTTGAGTTCCTGAGAGTTGGTCGAGCCACAGAATCACTGATACACATAAGTGGAACAACATTGCGATGAATGTCAAGTCCATTGATCTTAAAATCAATGCCAGTCCGCTGAAGCTGAATACATTCCTCCACAAACGGTTTCAGATATTCATTCATGATTGGTTTTGACTTTCCCAGCCAGACACTTGCCATCAGGACATGTTTTCTTCGCAGATGCAAGGGCAATTCATTTATTGTCAACAATACTGGCACAGCAGAGTTCTTGCTAGTACATTTGACCTGCGAACAACAGAAAAAATAAAATTAAGCAAAGAGGAAGAAAACAAATGATACACGGAACAGACATTAGAAAATGAAACATACCTGAAGACCATCTACAAAAAAATTAACAGATATAGAATTAGGACCAACTCGATCTTTATAAATTTTTCCATCATAGATATCTTCATAATTGCCTTGCTTTATTTTCTGGCGATGCTCTGGCTTAATGAGTTTGTCAAAGAGTCCATGAGTCAGCAGAAACTTAATTTGATCAGCAATAGAAATGTAAAGAAACACATTGCCCTTTTTCTTGTTCACTTTAGCATTGATTTCAGTTAAACAATTTCTGCATTCAATAACAGCTTGAAAAGCTTCTCCCACGTATAGCGTACAGCTAGGACACATATGATGAACACGTACAGATGCTGAGTACATATCGATGGCAGATTTCAATATATGTTTAGATGCAGAAAATGAAAAGTCTTTAGACCAAACACCGGCTAGCTTCATGATGCACTCTGCAGCTGTGTACGTTAACTTGTGCCTCAACTTGGTAGCAAGCAAGAGCAAGACCTTTTTCTTATCGGGCACACTTAGAGTTAACTCATGAGCTGTAGCCACCTCACTTTCTTTATCTTCACTGCTGTCACCAGGATCTTGTGGTGGAGGTTGGTCGTTGGATAAGGAAACAGGGTAAGGCACACTGTCAAGCTGCTCGTCAAAGTGAGTTTCTTCTTCATCGCTGAATGGAATGTCACAAGTTTCATCACCAGCTTCTTCATTGTAAACAAATTCCCACTGACAGTCTTGATCCTGGTCCAACGGTAGATCAATGGGAAGCTGGTCTGACGGTACATGAAGATCAATGGGAAGCTGGTCTGACGGTACATGAAGATCAGTGTCCAATGGCAGTACTAGGGGAGGCTGGTCCAGTGGTAAATGAACTGGAGGCTGGTTCAATAGTTCAACGGGGAGATGTGTCGGCAGAGGCTCAGACTGGTCAAGTGGAACTGGAACGGGGTCAGCAGATCTATGAGCGTAATGGATGCTTGGCCCAAATATCCTTCGCCTGTAAACAAACACAACTATCAGGAGGAATTCACTGCTGGTCGAAACACAACTGTAATAAAGGACACGATCTAAGATTTCGGTTAATGGCTAACACTTCAGTTAGAAATCATAACCTCTTACTACAGTCGATGCAGGTTTAACAGGGTACACTCACTTTTTAAGTTGCGGTGGATTGGAGGCAGCATGCAGAGGAGATTTGGGCACAAGCTCACTCGAATCCCTAAACTCGTACGAGTTGTAGGGGCCCCGTTTACGCCCACGCCTCGGCAACATGATGGTGAGGGGTCCCCCGCATCGCTAGCATTCGAGCGTGGTGTCGGTGCGGGGACCACACTGCAGGACTGGATGGAATTTGACCAGTGGGCGACCGGCTGCTTTGGCCTGGGCTGGGCGACGGCCTGAACTAGCTGTACATAGCTGGCTGAGCTGCAGGGCGGCGGGGTGGACTGACACTGACGTTGACTGGCGTCGTCTCGATACATAGCTAGCCTCGGCCACGGCCAGAGAGCGCTGGTAGCAGCCAGGGCGCCCGGCTTGGGGAAGATAGGCCACCGTCTCCACACCAGTGTGTTGCGGTGCAGAAAGGTGGCCTTCCTGCCAGGGGCTACCGGTCGTGCGTCGCTGAACCAGAACGCACGAAGGCTTGGTGGCTCATTCAATGGTGTTATTTGTAAAAGAAGAGAAGAAAGATTGTAGCGGAACTGTAGTCTGACGCCACTTTTGCGGTGCACGTGCAACTGCCATGTACGAAACAGGGCAAAATGTAGTTTCAATTGATACTTTAATGCGCTTTCATGACACAGCTGCAACTGAAGTGTACGAACCAGTTAAAACTGCAGTTTTAAGTGATAATATAATGCGCTTTCATGACACAGCTGCAACTGAAGTGTACGAACCAGTTAAAACTGCAGTTTTAAGTGATAATATAATGCCCTTTCATGACAAAGCTGCAACTGAAGTGTACAAAACAGTTAAAAGTACAGTTTTCCGTTACAATTACTACAGTTACGACTTTTCTCGGAAACTGCAGTTTCGGTTCTGCAGTTCATACTGCAGTCTAACTACAGATCCTTCCACCCGGGTCGTCGACGTGCCAGGAGATTGGTCAAGTGGCCCCCGTCACGCCGCGCTGTGCATCACTGCATCGTGCAGGGCCTGGAGTGTGTATGGATAGGATGACATAACTTCAGCACTCCCCTCGCCCCCATCCCCCTCATTTCGCAGAAGCGAAGCAAAAAAGCTGCTACCGGTTACCTCCAGGGGTACCTCACACTGAACATGATTGAACACTGACTGATGACTAGACTGAAATTCAACTGCGATTAGATTGAAAATCTCACGAAATGCGTTTCAAAAATTCCGCAAATGGGGCAAATCTACGAGTTTGTGCCGGCTTCTCCAATGACTAGACAGAGACAAGGCACTGACTACAGCCAAGGGCGCGCACTTACTGGAAGAAGTGAGGCACCCCTCGGGTTACCTTCCCTGAAATATAGGACTAACCTCACATGCTTCCCCTTTTGTATTTTCGTTCGGCCTCCAGGATCATCTCTAGGGCTTCCGACGCGGCCTGGTACGCGTGCGCTGCTAGGTCGTGTTCCCGACTGGCGGCGTGAAGGGCATCCTTATAGGGTTTTAAGGCCCGGTAATATTACCTGGAAACATTGGTAAAATACAGTATTTAACCGGTAATTTACCCGAGGGTCGGAAAAATTGGAAAAACTAAAAAAAAAAGCAGACGTAGTTATAGTTTTGCACGCTTCGGTGGTGGTTGGAAGGCTTCTTTAGTGCGTTTTATACATTCCCTATTTAGAATTACCGCCAATAAGTCATTTTCCCTCCGCCTTGTCGTGCGAGCGTCATTGCGCGCTGCGCTTCCCGAGGAGGAAAATACCTCCCTATCATGAAGAGCTTGTAGAACGAGAACGGCTGCGCTACGAGTCCGAGCGTTGGTTTGGATTGGACATTCAGCAGTGTCGCCGAAGAAAGTTAAAAGGAACTCCATGGTTAACAGGTCAGTTCAAGTTAGGTTTAGGTCTGCTAACGTGACCACATCTTCAACCTCCGCGGGCTTCTTCGAACGCTCCGCAGGCAGCCGCCGCTGAAATAGACACTGCCTGCCTGGGAACGCTCACAGCCTCTTGGTTATTTGTCGGCAAACCTTGTAGTTCACAGTTCCTGTACCGACTTTATTCTTAATTCTTAATAAATATCAATGAGCATTCATATGTTATACGTACTTTTTGTCGTTTCCATAGAAAAATAGCATAACACCTTTTTTTTTAGGTCAAATTGATGATAAATATATAATTTTATATAATAAAAGTTGAATTTTTAGCCCAATTTTACACGTAATTAACGGGAATAAAATACGTAAGTTACCGGCAGTTATGAATCTTACCGGTTATTTTTAAAAACCTTACATCCTTAGATAGCTTTCTTTAGCCCTTGCAGCGGCCAGCGGCCTCGCAAGCATCCGCGAGCGGGCTAACAGGAAGGAAAAGTAAAGGGGGGTCGGCTTCAACATTAAAACAGTTTATAAATGGTACACCCGTTACTGCGTGCTAGGTTTAATGGCAAGGACTACTCGACGCGTTTTGTAATGGCGCGAGGCTGTCCGGTCCTGCGCCCCGGTAAAGCGCTCCCCAAAGCCCCTCCTCCACGGCCGCCCAGTTCAGACCTGGATGGTTGCATACTTTCAGGCTGGCGGCGCGAAACGGCGGGTGGGGCGTCTGTTGGGGGCGTCGGGCGCGTGCGGTGGGCGGGCTTCGCCTTTTTTTTTTTTTTTCCCCCCTTTTTTTTCCCCCTTGTGGCTTCGACCCTTTGTGGCCACGACAATAGTGGTGGGAATCAATGGTAATACGCGCGATGGATGCTTCCCAGGCCGGTGGACAGACGGGAGAGCCCTGTGCCCTGTGGTCGCTCTCTTCCGCTCTCGCGGGCGTCCCGTGCAGGTGCGAGACGGGCATAGAGCGACTACAATACCTGAAACCTCGAAATCATACCGCCGCTCCAGGCCCACACCCCGCCCAGCGTTCTTTGAACCAAAGTATCGTTCAAGGTTCAAAAGTCTTGGACAAAGTATCGTTACCATTAAACCAATATTTTTTGGCGTTGTATTCTCGGTCGGCCTGGCCTGCGAGCCTGTCTCGCCGACGTGCACACGTCTCCCCTCTATCTCTGTCTGTGTGTTTTGTTGTTTCTCTCATCTCTCCTCTCTCTCTCTCTCT
>CM060095.1:3784965-3900586 GCA_030522485.1 Stenchaetothrips biformis | reverse complement strand
TGTCCGCTAAATTCACATTCTCGCCCAAATATATCAAAGGCAACTCCAATTTGTTTATATGCACTTGCTGACGTTAGTTTTTGATTGTTTTGACGTCACTTGCTTCGTTCAGTCACGCGGTACGCGTCAACAGCGTTATGGGTCCGGGTTAATTTTCATATTAGATAGATGAAGATCGAGAACTTTTCTCTTTCGCTTTTTCGGCCTTTTTTTGTTTGTTTCGATTTGTTTTGAACTCACAATCTGTTCTAGACGCTCCAAGTACTCGGAACTCGACTTGATATTGATTTGGTGTCCGCTAAATTCACATTCTTAACCAAATATATCAGAGGCAACTCCAATTTGTTTATATGCACTCGCTGACGTTAGGTTTTGATTGTTTTGACGTCACTTGCTTCGTTCAGTCACGCGGTACGCGTCAACAGCGTTATGGGTCCGGGGAAATTCTCATAGTAAATAGATGAAGATCGAAAAATTTTCTCTTTTGCTTTTTTGGCTTTTCTTGGTTTGTTTTGATTTGTTTTGCACTCAAAATCCGTTCTAGACGCTCCAAGTACTTGGAACTCGACTTGATATTGATTCGGTGTCCGCTTAATTCACATTCTTACCCAAATATATCAAAGGCGACACCAATTCGATTAAATGCATTCGCTGACGTTTGTTTTTAATTGTTTTGACGTCTTTTTTTCCGTAGAGTCACGTGGAACGCGTCAACAGCGTTATGGGTCCGGGCAAATTTTCATAGTTAATCGGTGAAGTTCGAAAAATTTTCTCTTTTGCTTTTTTGGCTTTTCTTGGTTTGTTTCGATTTGTTTTGCACTCAAAATCCGTTTTTGACGCTCCAAGTACTCAGAACTCGACTTGATATTGATTTGGTGTCCGCTAAATTCACATTCTCACCCAAATATATCAAAGGCGACTCCAATTCGATTAAATGGAATCGCTGACGTTAGTTTTTGATTGTTTTGACGTCACTTGCTCCGTAGAGTCACGTGGTACGCGTCAACAGCGTTATGGGTTCGGGGAAATTCCCATAGTTAATAGGTGAAGTTCGAAAAATTTTCTCTTTTGCTTTTTTGGCTTTTCTTGGTTTGTTTCGATTTGTTTTGCACTCAAAATCCGTTTTTGACGCTCCAAGTACTCGGAACTCAACTTGATATTGATTTGGTGTCCGCTAAATTCACATTCTTTACCAAATATATCAGAGGCAACTCCAATTTGTTTATGTGCAATCGCTGACGTTAGTTTTTGATTGTTTTGACGTCACTTGCTCCGTAGAGTCACGTAGTACGCGTCAACAGCGTTATGGGTTCGGGGAAATTCCCATTGTTAAAAGGTGAAGTTCAAGAAATTTTCTCTTTTGCTTTTTTGGCTTTTCTTGGTTTGTTTCGATTTGTTTTGCACTCAAAATCCGTTTTTGACGCTCCAAGTACTCAGAACTCGACTTGATATTGATTTGGTGTCCGCTAAATTCACATTCTCACCCAAATATATCAAAGGCGACTCCAATTCGATTAAATGCAATCGCTGACGTTAGTTTTTGATTGTTTTGACGTCACTTGCTCCGTAGAGTCACGTGGTACGCGTCAACAGCGTTATGGGTTCGGGGAAATTCCCATAGTTAATAGGTAAAGTTCGAAAAATTTTCCCTTTTGCTTTTTTGGCTTTTCTTGGTTTGTTTCGATTTGTTTCGCACTCAAAATCCGTTCTTGACGCTCCAAGTACTCGGAACACGACTTATTATTGATTTGGTGTCCGCTAAATTAAACATTCTTACCCAAATATATTAAAGGCGACTCTAATTCGATTAAATGCAATCGCTGACGTTAGATTTTAATTGTTTTGACGTCACTTGCTCCGTAGAGTCACGTGGTACGCGTCTACAGCGTTATGGGTCCGGGTAAATTTTCATAGTAGATAGATGAAGGCGGCCTTTTTTTGTTTGTTTCGATTTGTTTTGAACTCAAAATCCGTTCTTGACGCTCCAAGTACTCGGAAATCGACTTGATATTGATTTGGTGTCCAAAAAATTCACATTCTCACCCAAATATATCAAAGGCGACTCCAATTCGATTAAATGCAATCGCTGACGTTAGTTTTTGATTGTTTTGACGTCACTTGCTCCGTAGAGTCACGTGGTACGCGTCTACAGCGTTATGGGTCCGGGGAAATTCTCATAGTAGATAGATGAAGATCGAAAATTTTTCTCTTTGAGTTTTTTGGCTTTTCTTGGTTTGTTTCGATTTGTTTTTGCACTCACAATCCGTTCTAGACGCTCCAAGTACTCGGAACTCGACTTGATATTGATTTGGTGTCCGCTAAATTTCACCTAAATATATCAAAGGCGACTCCAATTCGATTAAATGCAATCGCTGAAGTTAGTTTTTGATTGTTTTGACGTCACTTGCTCCGTAGAGTCACGTGGTACGCGTCAACAGCGTTATGGGTCCGGAGAAATTTTCATAGTAGATAGATGAACATCGAAAAATTTTCTCTTTCGCTTTTGCGGCCTTTTTTTGTTTGTTTCGATTTTTTTTGCACTCAAAATCCGTTTTTGACGCTCCAAGTACTCGGAAATCGACTTGATATTGATTTGGTGTCCGCTAAATTCACATTCTCACCCAAATATATGAAAGGCGACTCCAATTCGATTAAATCCAATCGCTGACGTTTTTTTTTGATTGTTTTGACGTCACTTGCTTCGTTCAGTCACGTAGTACGCGTCAACAGCGTTATGGGTTCGGGGAAATTCCCATAGTTAATAGGTGAAGTTCAAAAAATTTTCTCTTTTGCTTTTTTGGCTTTTCTTGGTTTGTTTCGATTTGTTTTGCACTCAAAATCCGTTTTTGACGCTCCGAGTACTCGGAACTCGACTTGATATTGATTTAGTGTCCGCTAAATTCACATTCTCACCCAAATATATCAGAGGCGACTCCAATTCGATTAAATGCAATCGCTGACGTTAGTTTTTCATTGTTTTGACGTCACTTGCTCCGTAGAGTCACGTGGTACGCGTCAACAGCGTTATGAGTTCGGGTAAATTCCCATAGTTAAAAGGTGAAGTTCAAGAAATTTTCTCTTTTGCTTTTTTGGCTTTTCTTGGTTTGTTTCGATTTGTTTTGCACTCAAATTCCGTTATTAACGCTCCAAGTACTCGGAAATCGACTTGATATTGATTTGGTGTCCGCTAAATTCACATTTTCACCCAAATATATCCAATTCGATTAAATGCAATCGCTGACGTTAGTTTTTGAATGTTTTGACGTCACTTGCTCCGTAGATTCACGTAGTACGCGTCAACAGCGTTATGGGTTCGGGGAAATTCCCATAGTTAATAGGTGAAGTTCAAGAAATTTTCTCTTTTGCTTTTTTGGCTTTTCTTGGTTTGTTTCGATTTGTTTTGCACTCAAAATCCGTTTTTGACGCTCCAAGTACTCGGAACTCAACTTGATATTGATTTGGTGTCCGCTAAATTCACATTCTCACCCAAATATATGAAAGGCGACTCCAATTCGATTAAATCCATTTGCTGACGTTAGTTTTTGAATGTTTTGACGTCACTTGCTCCGTAGAGTCACGTAGTACGCGTCAACAGCGTTATGGGTTCGGGGAAATTCCCATTGTTAAAAGGTGAAGTTCAAGAAATTTTCTCTTTTGCTTTTTTGGCTTTTCTTGGTTTGTTTCGATTTGTTTTGCACTCAAAATCCGTTTTTGACGCTCCAAGTACTCAGAACTCGACTTGATATTGATTTGGTGTCCGCTAAATTCACATTCTCACCCAAATATATCAAAGGCGACTCCAATTCGATTAAATGGAATCGCTGACGTTAGTTTTTGATTGTTTTGACGTCACTTGCTCCGTAGAGTCACGTGGTACGCGTCAACAGCGTTATGGGTTCGGGGAAATTCCCATAGTTAATAGGTGAAGTTCGAAAAATTTTCTCTTTTGCTTTTTTGGCTTTTCTTGGTTTGTTTCGATTTGTTTTGAACTCACAATCTGTTCTAGACGCTCCAAGTACTCGGAACTCGACTTGATATTGATTTGGTGTCCGCTAAATTCACATTCTTAACCAAATATATCAGAGGCAACTCCAATTTGTTTATATGCACTCGCTGACGTTAGGTTATGATTGTTTTGACGTCACTTGCTTCGTTCAGTCACGCGGTACGCGTCAACAGCGTTATGGGTCCGGGGAAATTCTCATAGTAAATAGATGAAGATCGAAAAATTTTCTCTTTTGCTTTTTTGGCTTTTCTTGGTTTGTTTTGATTTGTTTTGCACTCAAAATCCGTTCTAGACGCTCCAAGTACTTGGAACTCGACTTGATATTGATTCGGTGTCCGCTTAATTCACATTCTTACCCAAATATATCAAAGGCGACACCAATTCGATTAAATGCATTCGCTGACGTTTGTTTTTAATTGTTTTGACGTCTTTTTTTCCGTAGAGTCACGTGGAACGCGTCAACAGCGTTATGGGTCCGGGCAAATTTTCATAGTAGATAGATGAAGATCGAAAAATTTTCTCTTTGGCTTTTTCGGCCTTTTTTTGTTTGTTTCGATTTGTTTTGCACTCAAAATCCGTTCTTGACGCTCCAAGTAATCGGAACTCGACTTAATTTTGATGTGTTGTCCGCTAAATTCACATTCTCGCCCAAATATATCAAAGGCAACTCCAATTTGTTTATATGCAATCGCTGACGTTAGTTTTTGATTGTTTTGACGTCACTTGCTTCGTTCAGTCACGCGGTACGCGTCAACAGCGTTATGGGTCCGGGTAAATTTTCATAGTAGATAGATGAAGATCGAAAAATTTTCTCTTTCGCTTTTGCGGCCTTTTTTTGTTTGTTTCGATTTGTTTTGAACTCAAAATCCGTTCTTGACGCTCCATGTACTCGGAAATCGACTTGATATTGATTTGGTGTCCGACAAATTCACATTCTCACCCAAATATATCAAAGGCGACTCCAATTCGATTAAATGCAATCGCTGACGTTAGTTTTTGATTGTTTTGACGTCACTTGCTCCGTAGAGTCACGTGGTACGCGTCTACAGCGTTATGGGTCCGGGGAAATTCTCATAGTAGATAGATGAAGATCGAAAAATTTTTTCTTTGGGTTTTTTGGCTTTTCTTGGTTTGTTTCGATTTGTTTTGCACTCAAAATCCGTTCTTGACGCTCCAAGTACTCGGAACTCGACTTGATATTGATTTGGTGTCCGCTAAATTCACATTCTCGCCCAAATATATCAAAGGCAACTCTAATTTGTTTATATGCACTCGCTGACGTTAGTTTTTGATTGTTTTGACGTCACTTGCTTCGTTTAGTCATGCGGGACGCGTCAACAGCGTTATGGGTCCGGGGAAATTCTCATAGTAGATAGATGAAGATCGAAAAATTTTCTCTTTGGGTTTTTTGGCTTTTCTTGGTTTGTTTCGATTTGTTTTGCACTCAAATTGGAGTCGCCTCTGATATATTTGGGTGAGAATGTGAATTTAGCGGTCTCAAAATTAATATCAAGTCGACTTCCGAGTACTTGGAGCGTCAAAAACGGATTTTAAGTGCAAAACAAATCGAAAAAAAACCAAAAAAACCCAAAAAACCCAAAGAGAAAATTTTTCGATCTTCATCTATCTACTATATATATTCCCCGGACCCATAACGCTGTTGACGCGTACCGCGTGACTGAACGAAGCAAGTGACGTCAAAACAATCAAAAACTAACGTCAGCGAGTGCATATAAACAAATTAGAGTTGCCTTTGATATATTTGGGCGAGAATGTGAATTTAGCGGACACCAAATCAATATCAAGTCGAGTTCTGAGTACTTGGAGCGTCAAAAACGGATTTTGAGTGCAAAACAAATCGAAACAAACCAAGAAAAGCCAAAAAAGCAAAAGAGAAAATTTCTTGAACTTCACCTATTAACTATGGGAATTTCCCCGAACCCATAACGCTGTTGACGCGTACTACGTGACTCTACGGAGCAAGTGACGTCAAAACATTCAAAAACTAACGTCAGCGATTGGATTTAATCGAATTGGATATATTTGGGTGAGAATGTGAATTTAGCGGACACCAAATCAATATCAAGTCGAGTTCTGAGTACTTGGAGCGTCAAAAACGGATTTTGAGTGCAAAACAAATCGAAACAAACCAAGAAAAGCCAAAAAAGCAAAAGAGAAAATTTCTTGAACTTCACCTTTTAACAATGGGAATTTCCCCGAACCCATAACGCTGTTGACGCGTACTACGTGACTCTACGGAGCAAGTGACGTCAAAACATTCAAAAACTAACGTCAGCAAATGGATTTAATCGAATTGGAGTCGCCTTTCATATATTTGGGTGAGAATGTGAATTTAGCGGACACTAAATCAATATCAAGTCGAGTTCCGAGTACTTGGAGCGTCAAAAACGGATTTTGAGTGCAAAACAAATCGAAACAAACCAAGAAAAGCCAAAAAAGCAAAAGAGAAAAATTTTCGAACTTCACCTATTAACTATGGGAATTTCCCCGAACCCATAACGCTGTTGACGCGTACTACGTGACTCTACGGAGCAAGTGACGTCAAAACATTCAAAAACTAACGTCAGCGATTGGATTTAATCGAATTGGATATATTTGGGTGAGAATGTGAATTTAGCGGACACCAAATCAATATCAAGTCGATTTCCGAGTACTTGGAGCGTTAAAAACGGAATTTGAGTGCAAAACAAATCGAAACAAACCAAGAAAAGCCAAAAAAGCAAAAGAGAAAATTTCTTGAACTTCACCTTTTAACTATGGGAATTTACCCGAACTCATAACGCTGTTGACGCGTACCACGTGACTCTACGGAGCAAGTGACGTCAAAACAATCAAAAACTAACGTCAGCGATTGCATTTAATCGAATTGGAGTCGCCTCTGATATATTTGGGTGAGAATGTGAATTTAGCGGACACTAAATCAATATCAAGTCGAGTTCCGAGTACTCGGAGCGTCAAAAACGGATTTTGAGTGCAAAACAAATCGAAACAAACCAAGAAAAGCAAAAAAAGCAAAAGAGAAAATTTCTTGAACTTCACCTTTTAACAATGGGAATTTCCCCGAACCCATAACGCTGATGACGCGTACTACGTGACTCTACGGAGCAAGTGACGTCAAAACATTCAAAAACTAACGTCAGCAAATAGATTTAATCGAATTGGAGTCGCCTTTCATATATTTGGGTGAGAATGTGAATTTAGCGGACACCAAATCAATATCAAGTCGAGTTCCGAGTACTCAGAGCGTCAAAAACGGATTTTGAGTGCAAAACAAATCGAAACAAACCAAGAAAAGCCAAAAAAGCAAAAGAGAAAATTTCTTGAACTTCACCTATTAACTATGGGAATTTCCCCGAACCCATAACGCTGTTGACGCGTACTACGTGACTCTACGGAGCAAGTGACGTCAAAACATTCAAAAACTAACTTCAGCGATTGGATTTAATCGAATTGGAGTCGCTCTTCATATATTTGGGTGAGAATGTGAATTTAGCGGACACCAAATCAATATCAAGTCGATTTCCGAGTACTTGGAGCGTTAAAAACGGAATTTGAGTGCAAAACAAATCGAAACAAACCAAGAAAAGCCAAAAAAGCAAAAGAGAAAATTTTTTGAACTTCACCTTTTAACTATGGGAATTTACCCGAACTCATAACGCTGTTGACGCGTACCACGTGACTCTACGGAGCAAGTGACGTCAAAACAATCAAAAACTAACGTCAGCGATTGCATTTAATCGAATTGGAGTCGCCTCTGATATATTTAGGTGAGAATGTGAATTTAGCGGACACTAAATCAATATCAAGTCGAGTTCCGAGTACTCGGAGCGTCAAAAACGGATTTTGAGTGCAAAACAAATCGAAACAAACCAAGAAAAGCCAAAAAAGCAAAAGAGAAAATTTTTCGAACTTCACCTATTAACTATGGGAATTTCCCCGAACCCATAACGCTGTTGACGCGTACCACGGGACTCTACGGAGCATGTGACGTCAAAACAATCAAAAACTAACGACAGCGATTGCATTTAATCGAATTAGAGTCGCCTTTGATATATTTGGGTGAGAATGTGAATTTAGCGGACACCAAATCAATATCAAGTCGAGTTCCGAGTACTCAGAGCGTCAAAAACGGATTTTGAGTGCAAAACAAATCGAAACAAACCAAGAAAAGCCAAAAAAGCAAGAGAGAAAATTTCTTGAACTTCACCTATTAACTATGGGAATTTCCCCGAACCCATAACGCTGTTGACGCGTACTACGTGACTCTACGGAGCAAGTGACGTCAAAACATTCAAAAACTAACGTCAGCGATTGGATTTAATCGAATTGGATATATTTGGGTGAGAATGTGAATTTAGCGGACACCAAATCAATATCAAGTCGATTTCCGAGTACTTGGAGCGTTAAAAACGGAATTTGAGTGCAAAACAAATCGAAACAAACCAAGAAAAGCCAAAAAAGCAAAAGAGAAAATTTCTTGAACTTCACCTTTTAACTATGGGAATTTACCCGAACTCATAACGCTGTTGACGCGTACCACGTGACTCTACGGAGCAAGTGACGTCAAAACAATCAAAAACTAACGTCAGCGATTGCATTTAATCGAATTGGAGTCGCCTCTGATATATTTGGGTGAGAATGTGAATTTAGCGGACACTAAATCAATA
The DNA here is from genome assembly GCA_030522485.1 of Stenchaetothrips biformis. Lineage (NCBI taxonomy): Eukaryota > Metazoa > Arthropoda > Insecta > Thysanoptera > Thripidae > Stenchaetothrips > Stenchaetothrips biformis. The sequence continues at coordinate 3,891,892 of CM060095.1, read as the reverse complement.
TCAAGTCGAGTTCCGAGTACTCGGAGCGTCAAAAACGGATTTTGAGTGCAAAACAAATCGAAACAAACCAAGAAAAGCCAAAAAAGCAAAAGAGAAAATTTCTTGAACTTCACCTTTTAACAATGGGAATTTCCCCGAACCCATAACGCTGTTGACGCGTACTACGTGACTCTACGGAGCAAGTGACGTCAAAACATTCAAAAACTAACGTCAGCGATTGCATTTAATCGAATTGGAGTCGCCTCTGATATATTTGGGTGAGAATGTGAATTTAGCGGACACTAAATCAATATCAAGTCGAGTTCCGAGTACTCGGAGCGTCAAAAACGGATTTTGAGTGCAAAACAAATCGAAACAAACCAAGAAAAGCAAAAAAAGCAAAAGAGAAAATTTCTTGAACTTCACCTTTTAACAATGGGAATTTCCCCGAACCCATAACGCTGTTGACGCGTACTACGTGACTCTACGGAGCAAGTGACGTCAAAACATTCAAAAACTAACGTCAGCAAATGGATTTAATCGAATTGGAGTCGCCTTTCATATATTTGGGTGAGAATGTGAATTTAGCGGACACCAAATCAATATCAAGTCGAGTTCCGAGTACTTGGAGCGTCAAAAACGGATTTTGAGTGCAAAACAAATCGAAACAAACCAAGAAAAGCCAAAAAAGCAAAAGAGAAAATTTCTTGAACTTCACCTATTAACTATGGGAATTTCCCCGAACCCATAACGCTGTTGACGCGTTTTACGTGACTCTACGGAGCAAGTGACGTCAAAACATTCAAAAACTAACGTCAGCGATTGGATTTAATCGAATTGGAGTCGCCTTTGATATATTTGGGTGAGAATGTGAATTTAGCGGACACCAAATCAATATCAAGTCGAGTTCCGAGTACTCAGAGCGTCAAAAACGGATTTTGAGTGCAAAACAAATCGAAACAAACCAAGAAAAGCCAAAAAAGCAAAAGAGAAAATTTCTTGAACTTCACCTATTAACTATGGGAATTTCCCCGAACCCATAACGCTGTTGACGCGTACTACGTGACTCTACGGAGCAAGTGACGTCAAAACATTCAAAAACTAACTTCAGCGATTGGATTTAATCGAATTGGAGTCGCTCTTCATATATTTGGGTGAGAATGTGAATTTAGCGGACACCAAATCAATATCAAGTCGATTTCCGAGTACTTGGAGCGTTAAAAACGGAATTTGAGTGCAAAACAAATCGAAACAAACCAAGAAAAGCCAAAAAAGCAAAAGAGAAAATTTTTTGAACTTCACCTTTTAACTATGGGAATTTACCCGAACTCATAACGATGTTGACGCGTACCACGTGACTCTACGGAGCAAGTGACGTCAAAACAATCAAAAACTAACGTCAGCGATTGCATTTAATCGAATTGGAGTCGCCTCTGATATATTTGGGTGAGAATGTGAATTTAGCGGACACTAAATCAATATCAAGTCGAGTTCCGAGTACTCGGAGCGTCAAAAACGGATTTTGAGTGCAAAACAAATCGAAACAAACCAAGAAAAGCCAAAAAAGCAAAAGAGAAAATTTTTCGAACTTCACCTATTACCTATGGGAATTTCCCCGAACCCATAACGCTGTTGACGCGTACCACGGGACTCTACGGAGCATGTGACGTCAAAACAATCAAAAACTAACGTCAGCGATTGCATTTAATCGAATTAGAGTCGCCTTTGATATATTTGGGTGAGAATGTGAATTTAGCGGACACCAAATCAATATCAAGTCGAGTTCCGAGTACTTGGAGCGTCAAAAACGGATTTTGAGTGCAAAACAAATCGAAACAAACCAAGAAAAGCCAAAAAAGCAAAAGAGAAAATTTTTCGAACTTCACCTATTAACTATGGGAATTTTCCCGAACCCATAACGCTGTTGACGCGTACCACGTGACTCTACGGAGCAAGTGACGTCAAAACAATCAAAAACTAACGTCAGCGATTGCATTTAATCGAATTGGAGTCGCCTTTCATATATTTGGGTGAGAATGTGAATTTAGCGGACACCAAATCAATATCAAGTCGAGTTCTGAGTACTTGGAGCGTCAAAAACGGATTTTGAGTGCAAAACAAATCGAAACAAACCAAGAAAAGCCAAAAAAGCAAAAGAGAAAATTTCTTGAACTTCACCTTTTAACAATGGGAATTTCCCCGAACCCATAACGCTGTTGACGCGTACTACGTGACTCTACGGAGCAAGTGACGTCAAAACATTCAAAAACTAACGTCAGCGATTGGATTTAATCGAATTGGAGTCGCCTTTCATATATTTGGGTGAGAATGTGAATTTAGCGGACACCAAATCAATATCAAGTCGAGTTCCGAGTACTTGGAGCGTTAAAAACGGATTTTGAGTGCAAAACAAATCGAAACAAACCAAGAAAAGCCAAAAAAGCGAAAGAGAAAAAAATATTTATAAACTAACGTCAGCGATTGCACATTAATGAAAAGGGGGTGCCCTTGATAAATTTGGGCAAGAATGTGAATTTAAATAGCACCGACTTTATAAAAAAGTTCTGTTGCGAGTACTTAGATTAACTTTAACGGAATGAGAGTGCAAAACTGATGATACAAACCGAGAATAACGGAAAATACACAGTAAAAGATTATTCTATCTGTTTTTTATATGTATGGGATTATTTTCTGATTAACTTACCTTTTGCTGTGTAATGCGCTATTTGAAGTGGGATATGACATCAAAACAATCAAAAACTAACAAAACGCGTAATTTAAGCCTTAATGGGGGTTCTGTAGGCGTTTGGGTCCCGCTGTCTTCACGTGAAGTTAGCGAGCCCTTAAAATGTGTTTAAACTTGAAAGCTATAATAAAACAAATCCTGATTTTATCAAAACAAACAAAAACTAACGAAAAACTAACGATTGGTGAAATTTTTTTCGGGCTGGCAAGTTTGGGACACGCTTTCTTCACACCGGTGGCCTCGGGCCCTTCGCGACGCGCCCGGCGGCTAATTTAGCTGACACTAGGGATATGGGTCGCGGCGGCGGCAGATGCAGCGGCCGCGCCCGCGAATGGTTCAAACCTGCGCTGGGGCGCAACACTCCCAGCGTATAAAGATCACTGACTCCCGGCAGTGAGGAGTGAAAGAAGTTAAACAACGCAAATGAATTTAGGGTTAGAGCCCAAGTGGCTGGTTAACTGCCAATTTACTGAATTTAAACGTGTCCTTGAATTTAAGTTATTCGAAATGTCGCGAGAATTTAATAGTTTTGACGTAAATCAGAAGTAAAATATAATGAGTATGGTGTGAGTTAGTTTTTGACTGGGGGTGAGGTAGATAAATTGAGTACAACAACACACACAACCGATAACGGGAATTCAACAGATAAAACAGTACAGTGCACAGATTTGAACTGAAAAGAACTATTGTTAGGGAAATGTAAGTGCTAAAAAAAATTTTTTTTCGACACAATTAAAGTAAAACATGGGACAAAAGTTTTTTTTTTTTTTTTTTCCAGAACATATTTACAGCATGATATCAGTTGACATGTGATCAAGGCTAGATGGCGGCACAGGAATGCGTAAGATACAGCATGATGCAACTTCTTGGCTAACTCTACTAATTATTGCTAACTATTATTAATAACGAAATTTTTCTAGAACCCGATTTAGACTACACATAAGGTATAGAGGCAGTGACTCGCTATAGTGATTACATGGCTTAGTACACTCCTGCAGTTCACTTACACTTAAGGCTTAACTTAACTAACCTAGTCTAAGGCTTCTTGCTGGTGGGGGTGTGCCGTAACGCTGGCTCCCGCACATTGGCTCATTGTAGGTTGGAAAGGCGTCGTTGGACTGCGTCTCGCCGGGCAAGGGTTTACGCTCTTCTACCACTTGCCATGAACGCGGTCCTAGGGTCCCCGGCTGGGGGAGCAGTAAACTACTCCCCGTCCCTCTTCTGGGGCAACTGTGACCGAAGGTCAGCAGCAGTGTCTCCTCATTACATGACTCGACACCCCTAGGTGCGTGAAAACTCGATGGGAAGGCGGACTCGCAGCGGTGAATGACGTCACTGATGGAGCCATGTGCAGGAGTAAGGCGCCAGGCGATGCACCCCACCAGCGCCCTATGCTAACCTAACAGAAACATGGCACATAGAAAAATTAAGATTGACAAAACAGTTGAATTAAATGGCCGAGTTTGAGTAAATTTCAGTGTTTTTAGTATAATTTACAGCAAAGCATAACGACATGAGGGCGTGACTATACCAAGAGTAGGAAAATAGAGAGGAGTAAGGGAGATAGAGGAGAGGGAGGGAGAGAGAGAATTTTTCTGCTGCACCGCGCCGCTGCGTCCGCCGGCAGGGTACCGTGAAACGGGGTAATTTCGGGCACTTTTGAGAGGTATTTTTAAAATTGTGAAGGTCGAGGTGTTGCCATGGACCTGGGGGTTAAAATTTATCATTTACCCACCTTTAGCTTCAATTTGACGCCAATTCCAGATATTTACGCCCCACCGTTTTTACAGTGGAGGGCCAAAAGCAGTGCCCGAAATTACCCCGTGTTTTGGGGTAATTTCGGGCACGCCAGGAAAAAGCTACTTGTCGTTCTGATTTTGGTCTCAAAAATCAATAATTGTCTCTTTCTTTTGAGCTTATGTGATAAAATGTGAAATTCTTAAGGATGTAGATGTGGAGGGATGGTAGGGGTGGTCATTTATACATAATTTGAAGTCATGATTGGAACAAATAGTTTGATGTTTGGGAGAGTGGGGTGGAGCTATTAAGGACGCTTCTTGTTGAACGTCTAACCTTGTACCTTCATCCTTTTTTGTTTTTGATAATGGTACAACTCGAGCCACACTATATCACGCGAAGATGAGTCGTGGATCTTCCTCTTGAATCTGACGTACATGGGAGGCAAGTCTTATGCATTGGGAAGATACAGTGGCTTCCTGGAAAACTCTGCATTCCGTAGCAACCTGGCAAGCCATGCGGCCGTTCTTAAAGTCAAAGTCCCGGTAAACATGATAAAATTTTAGTCACGAACCAATAATTGACACTAAGATAGGATGTCTACATACTACACATAAGAAGTACAGATGTAGCCTTGGCCCATTTTTATAATAGTCAAAGTTCCACAAAGCGACTGCTGCGGCAGTTGAGTATTATCTGAGTTAATGGATTATCTCCATCTTTCAGAAGAGCTCTGAAGAGCTGGAAGAAGCTTACACCACTCCAGCCTTGCGAAATTTAAAGTGTTCAGAACAACCCTGCTTGCCCTAGCATGCCATTTCAGTGCCCGAAATTACCCCTAAAAGTACCAATTTTTTAATTTTGAGCCCCTATTTACCATACTATTTGCTGCAGGTGATTGAAAATTTGACACAGCATGCTCAAAACATGTCCAAATCGAAAAAAAAATTCCTTATGCACCGCTTGTGAACAGGTTTGGCTTGCCAGTCGAAGTTTTCACGCATACACTGCATTTAGGTAAAAAGTGTAAAATACGAAAATCACTGTATCTCGAAAAGATTGGATCTGTTTTGGTCTCCAGAGGAATGATCCGACGGTTTGAAGTGTGGCGAATGCGATGCGCGCAACGGGACAAGCCTCCGAGGTCGCCGCTAGACGGCAGCATCATCGCAATGCTTTCGGGCAGAGATGCCCGAAATTACCCCGGGTGCCCGAAATTACCCCGTTTCACGGTAGGCAACCCATCGGTCTCCGAGCTGCTCTGGTTGCCACCCCTACCGGCGTCCGATGATGCGTGACCCCGCGCTCTACTAACCCAGTCCAGGGAAGGTCGAATGAATGTGGACGCCCGAGTCCTTGCTGTAGGATACAGAGAGGTCAGGGGTCGGTGGGCCGGTCTTCTCGCCGTCGGTAGTGTCCTTAGGTGGGCTGGACTCGACGTCTGTTTCGGCCCCGGTGACAGCTATCTTGTCGGTGTTGCGTCGCTGCGGCGCCGGACGTCGAGAGGGTTTCTTGGAGCACGAGCACAGCCCGCAAGCGGCTTGGAGCACGCCGGCGGACAGGAGCTGTGGGAGGCCCGTCGGGAGGAAGAAGTACGCTGCCACACCGACGGCGGCCACCGCCAGGGTCGACCAGAGTGCGAACTCCACGTGGGACATTCCTGAGAGGGGAAGGTCCTCCCAGAAGTGTCCTGTCGTGGGCTGCTGCGGCGTGATGATCCGGACAGGTGGGAGATCAGCAGGTGTAAAATTCTTCGCCGCCAAACTGCCGCCGATCGCCGCGTGGACCGAGAAGTTGGCCTCGGCCCAGATGTTCGAGACGCGGACTGTTGCCGTGGACGAGCACACCGTGCCTAGCTCGATGATCGTCTCGGGCGGTGTAGCTGATGATTGGGCGATGCAGTTGCACGGCATGTTGACTTGGTGCCGCCCGTCTTGGAGCTGGGGCAGGCGCTGCTGTACTTTGTTGCCGCAGATTAGTTGTACTTCTGTGGTGGGGTTGAGGATGCCGTACGTGTCTCCTCTGATGTGTATCACCGTCGTCGTGCGCTTGTTTTCGCAGTGTAGCACGCACGCTGTGGCGAGAGCGTCCATTCCGGTGTCCATGGAGAGCGCTCGCAGGCAAGGTGACAGGTGGGCGGTGCTGGAGTGGCGGCGGAGGAAGAACACTGGCGGGCTTCCTTGGGGCTCGTCAGGGAGCGGTAGCGCCGCCCCGTCCTTAGCGATGGCAAGGCGAACGGCGTCCTCAAGGATACGGCAGGTCAGGCCTTGGTGCAGGAATTGTAGTGGCTCGAACTCGACCACAGTCCATGAGGAAGCGAGCGGTGCAACAGGCAGAGTGAGGGCAAGGGACAGAGACGAGAAGTCAGGAGAGACGGAGCAGGTAGTAGATGGAAGGTTATATAATGCCTCAATGTCGGAAGTTCCAAAAACGAATCGAGCACCCCGGTGTGCCAGCGCGGCCGCCTCGCCTTCAATGACTTTACGTAGTTGCTCAACAGAAACAGCAAGGTGTGACATTTTATGCTCGTGGCAGGCCGAATGGAGCGAGCGGAGCGTAGCCAGGTGGGTGAGCAACAGGTTAATTTTTGTTGACAACGCGGCGTGCATTACCAGGCGACCGGCAATAACTTCACCTTCGCTAACGTGTTCCGCCATTTCGGTATTAAATTTGTTGACGTGAGCAGCAAGATCCCGCAGGTTCGTATCGATTTTTTCAGAGAGAGAGTGCATCTGCACGAAATTTACCGCCGTAATATTTTCGAAGTCTAATTGGCGCTGAGAGTTTTCCATAACAGTCTTACCTATGTCATTGACCCGGACGATAACTTTGTCAAGGTCATCCTCCGTGACACTGCCAATAAGCCATTTATTAAACCTGCCCACGAAGGGGAGCACTGCCCGCCTTTTCTGGCGTCTAGGAAGCAAGTCATCAGACTTGAAGAAAACGGATTTTAGTTCATTCAGGATTTGGATGCTGCTCACGTCCACGGCATTCAGAATTTGACACATTTTTTCAAGGGCCTGAAGGGTTCGCGAACAATCTTGGACAGCAGGCTTTCCAAGCGGGATTTCAAGTTTAGGAAGGTTTGTTGTTACTACTACCGTCGTCGAACCCGTGGCTACCCTGGCCTCCGGGTTTACCCTTAAATTTATTCCGCCCGTATTTAGGACGGAGTTACCCCCCGGAAGGGGGGCCCCTCCCACACACAGAGGCAACAAGAATAGCAAGAGCATCTTGCTCACACAGATTACAGCTAACAGGCTAGATAAATTTACAAGCACTTAAATCTACATACCGGTCGTCGTCAGCACCAACCAGGGTAAATGAATGAAAGGAGATGCAAAACAAAACATAATGTTAGCATATAACACAAAGTACACACAAAAGGTGGGCCAAGTTACAGGCATGACCGAGGGCGCTACCAAAAAAAAATACTAAGTCACAAATGGTGCATATAAATTACGATATTTGTGTGGAAGAAGACTTCACACAGTGCTCTAAGGACATCGTCATAGTTAAGACGGTCAAGGCCTGTGCCCAGCTCAACCGTGGCAAATTCTGGAATTTGATTCTCGGTCAAAAAATCCCTCAAAGTATGAAGGGCGGTAGTAAAATCCTGGAGCGTGGGTTTATCCCTGTGGTGCTCCTTAGTTATTAAATTTAAAATAAGCCTCTGGCCGCGGCGTTGTACTACCAGGCCAGGGCAAAACCTGCGGGTAGCCTGTAGCTCCCGCCGGATACCATACCGCCGCTCCACCTGCAGCGCGAAGCCCGCGGACACCGCGCCGTTGCGACTTATGCAGTGGGCGATCGGCATGTCCTCCGGCGAGGCCAAAGCATCCCCATTCAGGTGAATCAACTGCATTTTGGAAACTCGACAAAACTGTAAAAGAATAGTTCAAACGGGGGTTCCATTAGTGAAACACCTAAGTCGGCTGCAACGCTCCCTGCTCTGCTTGGTGTGCGAAAAATAGACAAAGAGACGACGAGGGATAGAAGAAGGAGATGAGTATATCTAGGACAGAGAGCAGGCGTGGAGGGCCAAAAGCAGTGCCCGAAATTACCCCGTGTTTTGGGGTAATTTCGGGCACGCCAGGAAAAAGCGACTTGTCGTTCTGATTTTGGTCTCAAAAATCAATAATTGTCTCTTTCTTTTGAGCTTATGTGATAAAATGTGAAATTCTTAAGGATGTAGATGTGGAGGGATGGTAGGGGTGGTCATTTATACATAATTTGAAGTCATGATTGGAACAAATAGTTTGATGTTTGGGAGAGTGGGGTGGAGCTATTAAGGACGCTTCTTGTTGAACGTCTAACCTTGTACCTTCATCCTTTTTTGTTTTTGATAATGGTACAACTCGAGCCACACTATATCACGCGAAGATGAGTCGTGGATCTTCCTCTTGAATCTGACGTACATGGGAGGCAAGTCTTATGCATTGGGAAGATACAGTGGCTTCCTGGAAAACTCTGCATTCCGTAGCAACCTGGCAAGCCATGCGGCCGTTCTTAAAGTCAAAGTCCCGGTAAACATGATAAAATTTTAGTCACGAACCAATAATTGACACTAAGATAGGATGTCTACATACTACACATAAGAAGTACAGATGTAGCCTTGGCCCATTTTTATAATAGTCAAAGTTCCACAAAGCGACTGCTGCGGCAGTTGAGTATTATCTGAGTTAATGGATTATCTCCATCTTTCAGAAGAGCTCTGAAGAGCTGGAAGAAGCTTACACCACTCCAGCCTTGCGAAATTTAAAGTGTTCAGAACAACCCTGCTTGCCCTAGCATGCCATTTCAGTGCCCGAAATTACCCCTAAAAGTACCAATTTTTTAATTTTGAGCCCCTATTTACCATACTATTTGCTGCAGGTGATTGAAAATTTGACACAGCATGCTCAAAACATGTCCAAATCGAAAAAAAAATTCCTTATGCACCGCTTGTGAACAGGTTTGGCTTGCCAGTCGAAGTTTTCACGCATACACTGCATTTAGGTAAAAAGTGTAAAATACGAAAATCACTGTATCTCGAAAAGATTGGATCTGTTTTGGTCTCCAGAGGAATGATCCGACGGTTTGAAGTGTGGCGAATGCGATGCGCGCAACGGGACAAGCCTCCGAGGTCGCCGCTAGACGGCAGCATCATCGCAATGCTTTCGGGCAGAGATGCCCGAAATTACCCCGGGTGCCCGAAATTACCCCGTTTCACGGTAGGCAACCCATCGGTCTCCGAGCTGCTCTGGTTGCCACCCCTACCGGCGTCCGATGATGCGTGACCCCGCGCTCTACTAACCCAGTCCAGGGAAGGTCGAATGAATGTGGACGCCCGAGTCCTTGCTGTAGGATACAGAGAGGTCAGGGGTCGGTGGGCCGGTCTTCTCGCCGTCGGTAGTGTCCTTAGGTGGGCTGGACTCGACGTCTGTTTCGGCCCCGGTGACAGCTATCTTGTCGGTGTTGCGTCGCTGCGGCGCCGGACGTCGAGAGGGTTTCTTGGAGCACGAGCACAGCCCGCAAGCGGCTTGGAGCACGCCGGCGGACAGGAGCTGTGGGAGGCCCGTCGGGAGGAAGAAGTACGCTGCCACACCGACGGCGGCCACCGCCAGGGTCGACCAGAGTGCGAACTCCACGTGGGACATTCCTGAGAGGGGAAGGTCCTCCCAGAAGTGTCCTGTCGTGGGCTGCTGCGGCGTGATGATCCGGACAGGTGGGAGATCAGCAGGTGTAAAATTCTTCGCCGCCAAACTGCCGCCGATCGCCGCGTGGACCGAGAAGTTGGCCTCGGCCCAGATGTTCGAGACGCGGACTGTTGCCGTGGACGAGCACACCGTGCCTAGCTCGATGATCGTCTCGGGCGGTGTAGCTGATGATTGGGCGATGCAGTTGCACGGCATGTTGACTTGGTGCCGCCCGTCTTGGAGCTGGGGCAGGCGCTGCTGTACTTTGTTGCCGCAGATTAGTTGTACTTCTGTGGTGGGGTTGAGGATGCCGTACGTGTCTCCTCTGATGTGTATCACCGTCGTCGTGCGCTTGTTTTCGCAGTGTAGCACGCACGCTGTGGCGAGAGCGTCCATTCCGGTGTCCATGGAGAGCGCTCGCAGGCAAGGTGACAGGTGGGCGGTGCTGGAGTGGCGGCGGAGGAAGAACACTGGCGGGCTTCCTTGGGGCTCGTCAGGGAGCGGTAGCGCCGCCCCGTCCTTAGCGATGGCAAGGCGAACGGCGTCCTCAAGGATACGGCAGGTCAGGCCTTGGTGCAGGAATTGTAGTGGCTCGAACTCGACCACAGTCCATGAGGAAGCGAGCGGTGCAACAGGCAGAGTGAGGGCAAGGGACAGAGACGAGAAGTCAGGAGAGACGGAGCAGGTAGTAGATGGAAGGTTATATAATGCCTCAATGTCGGAAGTTCCAAAAACGAATCGAGCACCCCGGTGTGCCAGCGCGGCCGCCTCGCCTTCAATGACTTTACGTAGTTGCTCAACAGAAACAGCAAGGTGTGACATTTTATGCTCGTGGCAGGCCGAATGGAGCGAGCGGAGCGTAGCCAGGTGGGTGAGCAACAGGTTAATTTTTGTTGACAACGCGGCGTGCATTACCAGGCGACCGGCAATAACTTCACCTTCGCTAACGTGTTCCGCCATTTCGGTATTAAATTTGTTGACGTGAGCAGCAAGATCCCGCAGGTTCGTATCGATTTTTTCAGAGAGAGAGTGCATCTGCACGAAATTTACCGCCGTAATATTTTCGAAGTCTAATTGGCGCTGAGAGTTTTCCATAACAGTCTTACCTATGTCATTGACCCGGACGATAACTTTGTCAAGGTCATCCTCCGTGACACTGCCAATAAGCCATTTATTAAACCTGCCCACGAAGGGGAGCACTGCCCGCCTTTTCTGGCGTCTAGGAAGCAAGTCATCAGACTTGAAGAAAACGGATTTTAGTTCATTCAGGATTTGGATGCTGCTCACGTCCACGGCATTCAGAATTTGACACATTTTTTCAAGGGCCTGAAGGGTTCGCGAACAATCTTGGACAGCAGCAGCTTTCCAAGCGGGATTTCAAGTTTAGGAAGGTTTGTTGTTACTACTACCGTCGTCGAACCCGTGGCTACCCTGGCCTCCGGGTTTACCCTTAAATTTATTCCGCCCGTATTTAGGACGGAGTTACCCCCCGGAAGGGGGGCCCCTCCCACACACAGAGGCAACAAGAATAGCAAGAGCATCTTGCTCACACAGATTACAGCTAACAGGCTAGATAAATTTACAAGCACTTAAATCTACATACCGGTCGTCGTCAGCACCAACCAGGGTAAATGAATGAAAGGAGATGCAAAACAAAACATAATGTTAGCATATAACACAAAGTACACACAAAAGGTGGGCCAAGTTACAGGCATGACCGAGGGCGCTACCAAAAAAAAATACTAAGTCACAAATGGTGCATATAAATTACGATATTTGTGTGGAAGAAGACTTCACACAGTGCTCTAAGGACATCGTCATAGTTAAGACGGTCAAGGCCTGTGCCCAGCTCAACCGTGGCAAATTCTGGAATTTGATTCTCGGTCAAAAAATCCCTCAAAGTATGAAGGGCGGTAGTAAAATCCTGGAGCGTGGGTTTATCCCTGTGGTGCTCCTTAGTTATTAAATTTAAAATAAGCCTCTGGCCGCGGCGTTGTACTACCAGGCCAGGGCAAAACCTGCGGGTAGCCTGTAGCTCCCGCCGGATACCATACCGCCGCTCCACCTGCAGCGCGAAGCCCGCGGACACCGCGCCGTTGCGACTTATGCAGTGGGCGATCGGCATGTCCTCCGGCGAGGCCAAAGCATCCCCATTCAGGTGAATCAACTGCATTTTGGAAACTCGACAAAACTGTAAAAGAATAGTTCAAACGGGGGTTCCATTAGTGAAACACCTAAGTCGGCTGCAACGCTCCCTGCTCTGCTTGGTGTGCGAAAAATAGACAAAGAGACGACGAGGGATAGAAGAAGGAGATGAGTATATCTAGGACAGAGAGCAGGCGTCCAGCTATGCCGTGAGAACGATGGCAGCTGGATGCATGCTGCGTCAGCGAAACGTGCTTGTTGTGCCGTCGCCGGGTGCAGGTCGCGCCGGCCCGCTGGTCTCAGTTCGGTTCCAGACGCCGCAGCGATGGTGCCGTTCATGTGTGGCCTCTGCATGTTCGATCTTCTATCGTACGAACATGCAGAGTGCCACCTCTTGCGCCATGTGTACGAGGGTACGGGTCCTTCTTTCCTCCCCCTTTTGTAAAAAGGAAACGTACCTGGCTTAGCTTATAATATTTAAATTACTTACAGGGGATACTAGTGCCCTCCCCCAGGTACACTGCGTCCTTTGTTTAACCCTACGCGCGGACTTGCCGGCCGCTTTAGCGTGCTTCACCGCGTGCTTGAGTGGTAAGTTTTATTCACGGCTTGAAGGCTGGCGGCCAGGTAGGGGGGCGATTTATTAACTTATTAATTGGGAATTTTTTTTTTTTTTTATTTACAGCCGCCGCTACTGCTGCTGGGCAGCCAATGTCAGAGTTGGACGGGTGGGGCCTCCCCTGTGGCCCGGTGAGCTGGTATCCGCCCGGGCAACCAGTGGCGGCCCACCCGTCACCCCCCTCCGGCGCCGCGGCCAGACCGGCGGCCTACCTGCCGCGATGGCAGGTGGCCGTCGTGGCCGCGGACTCTACCACCGGGCCGGAGGGTGGTTTAGAATAAGGTTATGTTTATAAGGTTTCTAGTCAGTTATTTTTACGAGTTAAATTTAGTTAATATTATTTATATAAGTACGTAGTCAAATCATCTATCGTATGTAATATTGTTTTGTTTTTTTTGTTTTTTTTTTTGGAAGTTAAATTTAGTTTAGTAAGTTTAGTAAGCACTACTAGTAATAAATTTAAGTTTGTTTTTTTTCCTTTATTGGTGGTACTGACTTTAGTGACCCGTGGATTTCTCATACCCTCTGCGGCGCCTGGCCCCGCAGCGAACCTCGCAGCAGACGACAAAACAAGTGAGCGCTCAGCGCGGAGTAGTGGCGAAGTGAGTACCGTGCAATGGACAGTGAGGGGCGGCACAACCACAATTTCATACCTTAACCTATCGGAACGAGAGCTTACTCCAGCGGCTAGAGTGTTTGACTTATTAAATAACAGCTGGAGACAGCTTTTCCATGACGCGAAGTCGTTAGAGTTAGCGCGCGGGTTGGCTTTATCCATTCCTAGCCTAACCTTGAATTAACATAACCAAACAGCTGGTAGGCAGCTCTACGGACGCTGAGTCCTGACCGTACATAGGGAAAAGACAAACAAAGATAAAGTTACGGTTCCGGAACCGATTCGAAGGGTAGTAAAATTAAATGTTTCTCCGATAAACCGTGCACTGGTTGCAATGATGGCAGGCCTCGATAACCAACCGCCTTCAAGACTAGAAATTACATGCGATTGTCGCGCGTCCGCTTCAATTACACAAATAGAAATATTATTAACCTAACTCCGCTGGTTACGAGATGACTAGGTTGCTGATCGGAGGAGAACACAAAATCACACGGAAAATGAAAAGGAGCTTATCTCGGTCCAGGCCCGTTTGAAGTACGGGCTTTCACGAGCTATAAAACTTACGAGCTACAAGGAGGGAGCCTTGCTCACTACGGCACTGTCGGTCAACAAAATGTCACCCTCGAGTGACAGGTGTTGCGGCCGCGTGTGGCTGGGCTTCAGGTGAGTAACGTGCGTGAGGCGCTTCCAAACACGGCCTGTCTTGGTGCGCAACTTCACAACGTACAAGAGACTTGAGACTTTTCTAGTGATAGTACCTATACGGTAGAGCTTTTGGAGCTTCTTTGGGTTGCCGAGCGACGCTTTGCGCTCGAACCACACAAAGACAACAGAGCCAATTTTATAAGTAATTTCCTTACGGTTAGAGTCATACTTAGATTTATAGACAGCTTGTGCCCTTTGCCTTGCAGCGATTGCCCCCTGTCTAATTTCTTCTAAAAGTTTTAAACGCCTGTCAATGGACACCGTGCTAGGCAGCACTGATTTAAGAGAAAAAGGGGTAAGTGGCTGTTTGCCGTACACAATTTCATAAGCCGACAGCCCTGAGGAGACTTGTGGCTGTGCGTTCATGTGAAATTGAACAAAGGGAAGGAAGGTGTGCCATTGTTTCTTTCTAGAGTTACGGTTATTTACTCAGAATCTAATCCCGGAAACTACCCTTTTTACCGAAGCCTCCACGCGGCCCGCACTGAAGTGCGCGTGGGAGGCACTAACTACAAGCTTAATATTTAATTTACCCAAAAATTCGTTCAGCTTTTCACTTCTGCACGCGCCGCCTGCATCCATGTGCAGGCTGCGGCAAAGTCCGTGCAGCTGAAAGAAATGTATTAAACCCTTAATTACCTCTTCTGCACTCGTCGTTTTTGCTGGAGACAAGTGGCAATAATTGCTGAACATGTCGCAAATAACGAGGCAGTGAGTAAACCCAGTCTTAACGGTAAAAATATGAGTAAAATCTACAGCTATGCTTTCAAACAGGTCCGGCAATGGAGGCGTTCCGAGTTTGCCGTACTTAACTGTGCAGGGCTTAAATTCACCGCACAGCTTGCACGAACGGACATAGTCCTTCACATCACGACTCATTGACGGCCAGAAGTAGTATTTACAAAGAGCCAATAGCATGACTCTCTCCCCTGCGTGCAAACACAGGTCATGATACAAATTCAAGACCTGGGGAACAAGGGCGGCAGGTAAGACTGTCGCGGCGGGGGCTGTGTTTGTAACCAGCAGCCCGTCGCGCAGCGTATACGCCCGCTTACCCCGCACGTACAGCGCAGGGTCCCGCTTTGCAGGCTGGCTGCCAGCGAGGGCCTCGATAATCGGGGCCAGCTGGGGGTCCAGGCGCTGCAAGCGCTTGACGGCGGCCAGCGGGGGCGGCACCGCCATACCTCCGTGCCCGTCAGCCTTGGCGTCACGGCCGGCCGGCGGGTCCTCCCCGGGCGCGGCCTGGCCCGCGGCGCGAGGCTGCGCCGTGGGCGCGCGCGCTACGTCATCGTCCAGCGGGGCGCCCCGGGAGGTGTCGCCCTCCGCGGCCGTTCGCCGCACTAATTGCTCGGGTCCAGCGGCGGGGAGCGGGGCGCTGCTCTCTCCTTCCCCCGCTGCCCCCTTGCCTTCCTCGGCGGCTCTCCGCCGCGCGGCCCGCGTGACAACTTGGAGCACGGTGTCAGCCGGCCCGGCGCACAGCGGCCCGGTACCGAATTCCGTGTCTAAGCACGCGGGGAGGGAAATATCGCCATCCACCGTGTGGAGGCGTGAGAGACTGTCCGGGATTTTGTTATCGCGCGTGCCTACGACCTCGAAGTCGAAGTTAAACGTCGAGAGGTACGCAATAAACCGGTCTAGAGGCGCTTTCGGAGACTGCATTGTAAGCAGGAAGCGCAATGAGGAGCAGTCTGTAACGACTGTAAATTTCTCTACGGAGAGCAGCTCGCTCTCAAAGCAGCGGACTGCAGAGAAAAGGGAAAGGCACTCGAGGTGGAAGGAACTCCACGCCTTCTGAGTTTTACTCAAATTAGCCGAAAAGTACCCAACTGGAAGATAGTAATTGCCCTCCTTCTGAGCCAGGAAGGCACCGACGCCGATAAGCTGAGACGCGTCGACGTGCAGCTTAGTCGGGCGCTTCTCGTCGAACAAAGCAAGCGTGGCGTTATTTAGTAGATGGTTATACATAGACTCGATGTCGGCAGCGTACTCCTCCGACCACACGAAAGGGCACTTTTCATTGGCCATTTCGTTGTAGTGGGAGGTCCGGACGGCAAATTTAGGGATGTACCGGCGGTAGTACGAGAGAAAACAAATACAGGACTTTAGTGCTTTAGCGTTTTTAGGGTATTTTAGAGCCAAAAGAGGACGAAAACGGCTCTTGTCCGGGCTGACCTTACGCCCTGCTTCGACAATTACGCCGAGCATTGGGACGGTCTTGCGGAAAAGAATCGTCTTGTCCGGACGGAGACACAGGTTATTTTTAGACAGTCGAGAGAGTGTCTGTTCGAGCAGGCCGAAAAAGGAGTCGAAGCTTTTCTCGCCGATAATTAAATCGTCGAGGTAGCTACAGACTGGCAGTCCTGCTAGAACATACCCCATCATAGACTGGGCTATCTGGGGGGCTGTACAGAGCCCCTGAGCTAATCTAGTAAATTTAAAACGCCTATCGCCGACTTGGAATCCGAGGTACTCCTTGGACTCATCGGTCACGCGGATAGTGAAGAAGTAGGAAACGATGTCGCCGACACAGAGAAGGTTTTTATCGGAGCAGTAGCGAAGCGCGTCGCTGATCGTGGTGGCTTTGTACTTGTACTCGGCCAGCGTGTTGTTGAGCGCTCTAGCGTCCAACAGCACGCGCCCCACTGGATCTTCCAGGGTGGAGCCGCGCTTCGGGATGACAAACACAGGTAGAGTACAGAACTTAGCGAAACCCTCCTCAATGACTCCCGCCGCCAGGAGCTTAGCTACTTCCTTTTCGGCGAGGCGGCGTTGCATCTCGGACCAGGGCCAATTCTTTTTGAAAATAGTGGAATTGACCTTGCGTTCGAGGTGCGCCCAGGCATTGGGAATGAAGGCACCCGGCTTAAGTTCATAGGCAAAGACATGCTGGTACTTATTGAGCAAGTCGCGCACTTTGTCGCGCTCCGCGGGGGAGAGGTCCGCCTCGTCGAGGGAGGGGAGCAGCGGCCGGTCGCCGACCTCCGCGCCTTGGACCACGCTGCACAGCGCGCCATCCGGCGGGGCGTCACATGATTCTAGCCGCAGCGCGCCGCTCGTGACGGCGCAGCAGACTTCGCCTAGACTGACCGGCACTACCGCGGCGGGGTTCAAACCCCGGTCCTCGAACTCTATGGTCGCGACTCGTGTCCCCGCGGGTAGGGTGACTTGCTCGTCGGAGTTATTAAAGATGAAAACTTCCATTGCCGAGGTGACAACGGATTCAAGAGAGAAGATGGCGTCTGAGCCCAGCAGCCGCTTGGGCGTGCAGACGGCCGGCAGCTGTGGCACCACGTGCCCGGCGTGCACACGCACCGCCGTGAGTTGGCGCGGCCCGAGAACCCCTTCGGTACACGTGGTCAGTGGAATTGGAGAGTCGTGCGCCGCGGGAACATCGATACTTCCCAACCTGCGGCTTTCCGCGATCAGGACATTTGAACCCGCCGATGCAGACGGGCCGGCGGATGCGCCGCCGTCTGCCCAACGCGGAAGGAGATATTCGACTCCGCTCCACTCGAGACGCGCCGTCTCCGTCTTCCAGTCGACTGCGCCTTTCAGGCGTCGCAAAAGGTCGTTGCCCACCAAAATGTCTACTGGTAGGCTATCGGCGACCACAGTGGGATGCGCAAGTGCGGGGCCGCCGTCGAACTCAAACAGCGGCGCGTACTGCCCGTGCACCTTGAGCGTCGCGCTGTTTGCGATGCGCAGCGACACATTTGCTGGCTTGAGGGCGCCGCTGTTTGTAAGGAAACGAGAGTGGAGGACTGTGCGTGTCGCTCCCGTGTCAATGGCGGCTCGCAGCACTAGCCCGTCGACACGCAGGCGCACCGTAAACAGCTCCTCCACGTTCGCACCAATTTCACAGATGGTCATATCGTCAGGCCGGCCCTTCCTATCGCACCACCAGTGGTCGCCCACTCTACTTAAGAAATTCTTACCCAAAACTAAGTCTACTGGAATTTCACTAATTTTAAACATTAAGCCTAGTTTAGACCCATCTTCAAGCTGCAGGAGCTCGAATGAGCAGCTCAGGATTGGGCTTAAATGCTCTACTTTACTACCAAATACAATCTTCTTAGGTCCCCCTGAACAATCTACCATATTACTTGCTAGGAAGCGTGGGTGCAGGTACGAGTGCTCTGTGTTCGGCTCGACGGCCGCGAAGGCCTCCACGCCTTCCACAAAGACACGCACTCTCCGACTGTACCAGTCCGCGCCGGGGAGCTCCTCGAGCTCACCGGGTCCGAGGTGTGCAACCTGTTCGAACAACTCCGGGGTGACGTTACATGAGCACAACGCGTCCCCCGTGGCCTCAGGCTCTGGCGCAGGGAGGGGCTCCGGCGCGGGGCTCGGCACGCGCCTCGCCGCCGCATTGCCCCTGTGCTTGTACCGCACCTCGGTCCACTCGGGTTCCGCTTTGTCAGCGCCAGCTGCCGGCGGCGGCTTGGCCGCGCCGCGCGGCTCGCCGTCATACGACTCGCCGCCACGCGACTCGCCGCCGCGCGGGTCGCTGCCCCGGCCCGACACCGGGCTGTTACCCGCACCCACCACACTCTTAAAATGTAAGTGCCACCGGGGTTTTTGCCACCCCGGCGGTAACAAGCAATCAAAGTGGCCGCAATGGTATGGCGGACGGAAGAGCAGGTAAACCTTCAGTAGTGATTCACCTTTGCTTTCCCCGCAAAAGTGCAAAGTCCTCTCCGGCAGGCGGACCTCCAAGTCGAGGCGGAGCGCTTCCGCCGCTGCCTTCAGCTGCACTTCCGTTGCCAATACTCCATTACCGGCGTGCCTACTAACATACTCTAGCCTAGATTCCCCGACAACAAAGCACTTAAATCTATCCCAATTCCTAGACATGAACCTACAGACTACCGCACGTAGCGCGTGCGTCGCGTTGAGGGACCGGAAGAGTGCAAAGCTAAGCGACCCGTACAGGCAATTTCCGTCCTCCGGAATTTCAATTCTAACCCAGCCTGTCGCGTCGTCTGCCACGGGCGCCGCGCCCTGCGATACCCCTTGCGGCCCCCCTCCTGCTAAACGGCTTACAATGGCGCGTTCGGGCCCGGTCCCTGCTGCTCTGGTCCCTGGCCCTGCGAGGCTAAAAAAGCAGCCTTTTTCCTGCAGTCCCTTGCAATGTGCCCTGGGTAATGACAGAAGTAGCAACGTTGCGGCTCGCGTGGCATACCCGGCAGTCCGGCGGGCTGCTGGCTGAACACCGCGTGGCCTTGCGGCGGCGCGTACTGTGCCTGGGGCGGAGCGTACTGGGCCTGGGGCGGGGCGTACTGAGCCTGGCCCGGATACGCCTGGGCGTACTGCGGCTGTGCGGGCGGTGCGTACTGCATTGCTCCCGCATAGCTCTGTGGCATGTTGGAGAACCTGTCGCCGTAGTTGTTGTAGCCGCCATAGCCTTGCCGCCGCGGTGCCCCGCCGTACCCCGGCTGCTGCTGAGCCCCACCGCCTTGCTGGCCGCGCCCTGCATAGCCACCCCCGCGGCCACCGCCGCCACCCCCACAGCCGCCGCGACCACCGCGGCCAACGAACATCGCCCAAATCTGGTCGAGTTTTTCGGCCTGCGATGGCTCGGGCCTGGCCTTGGGGGGCCTGGCCGCGCCAGCCGCCTTGCCGACGCCCAGCTGTTCAAGCTTTTGAATGAGCAGGTCCTCTGCGGGGGACGGCGGGGTTGGTGCTGTTTCCAGCAGTGCCAGGATTTTGCTTTCGGCTTGGGAGTCCAGCTTCTCCTGGATTAATTTCTCGAGCCTCGCCATCCTATCGCCCCCGTCGCCCTTCTGCACGATCTGACTCTCGACAAGCGCATTTTCCAGCCGCGTGAGGAAAGCACTGACGGTGGTGCATCCTGCCCCAACCATCAGTCGGCTTTGTTCCACCGGCAGTAGCTGCATGAGTGTCCTGCACACCTCGATTTCCGCCAGCGGCGGATCTGCCTTCCTCGCCGCGCCGGCGACCCTCTGGACGAACGCCCGCAGCGTCTCGGTGCTGCCCCGCTTCATTTCAAGCAGGCGCTGCCTGACTGCAGACGGGGTGCGGTCTCCCTGCAAGCTGGCGACCATTTCCCGGACGTACACTCCTATTTTGGGGTGTTCTGAGAGCAAGCGCCTTTGACGCTTTCTAGTAAAACGCCATAGGCGCTTCCTACTAAGACGCCTTTGTCGCTCTCTGCCGAGACACCTTGCAGACACACCAGTCCAAAAGGTGCCTCCTATGGAAACACCTTTGCAAGCCATATTAGAAGCCACACAAGAAAGGTGTTTGCTCCCAGAACGCCTTGTCCAGGGTAACGAGCTGCTGTGGCTAGCAGAGGCGTTTCCATGGGAGGCACCTTTTGATCCATTCAATGACTGGTTTGTCTGCAAGGTGTCTCGGCAGAGAGCGACAAAGGCGTTTCAGTGGGGAGCGCCTATGGCGTCTTACAAGAAGACGCCTTAGGCGCTCTAAAAGTGGATGCAACTGACAAAGGCGCTTGCTCTGAGAACACCCCAAATTAGGAGTGTACTCGTCCCACCCCTTATCCTGGTGTTCCTCATGTGCAGCCTCGGCCCATGAGGGGAGGTGCCCCGCAATATACATCTGCATGGCCGCCTCGTCTATTTCGAATCTGTTGTAGACAGTGCGCGCTTGGTCGAACCATCCTCTAACGTCCGCTTCGTCGAACTTGCGCAGCACCGGCTGCAGCGACGCCGGGAGGGTCGGTTTAGGCGGCATGTTGTAACGGTCGCGGTATTCTCTATACTGACGCTCTTTTTCTATGCGCCGCTGTTGAGCGGCTTCTTTCTCTGCGATGTCACGCCCGGCTACCGAAATCAAGATTTCCGAAAAGAGGTTTTTTGTCTGTTCTAGCGACCAAAGGGGTATGTGAGCTTTTAACGCCTGAGTGAGCAGCGGTACCGAAAGTTTAACGCAATCTACTTCCAAATCGTCTAATTCTTGTTCACGAGCTACAATCCTAAGGGCGGGCGTAACGTTGCTTACGCCGTTATCTCCGGTAAAGAAGTCACAGAACGTGGTGAATCGCACTTTCCCTGGCTGAACTTCCGGGATTAGTGCTAGTGGCAGACTGTCGATTTCCGCGAAAAACTTTGAACTAATTTCTTTGGATGCGCGCGCGTCTAATTTTTCCGGGTTTACTATATACGCCAAAGGCTGGTAGCAGCCGTCCTCGATCTCACAGGTACGAATTATATCCTGTGCCACAGACATCCCCCGCCCTGCACACCTGACCTTTCGCCCACACGACAGAACACATCACTTTTCACTTTACTCACTTTTCTGCACGGCCCGTCGCAGCGGCACAAGACACTTTGCACTTGGTTAGATCACAGAGACACAGAGATAGATGGACGCTTAGGCGAAGTTTCACAGAGGAGCACAAACACAGCAGCACACACAACACAGAGAGAAACAGCGCAGCACAACACAACCGTAACACTTTTAGACATTATTCTTAGATTTATCGAATTTAGGGAGAGAGCGGAAAAATTAAGCTAAATTTAGAGAAAGTTAAGGTTCGAGAATGCTTCCATCCCGCCACGTGGCCGGCTAGGGTAGGCCCGGCCGATGCACCAGATGTTTTGTTACCTAATTAACGGAGTGACTGGCTACTGACTTGACTATGAACCATGATTTATTAAGGGTCTCAGAGAGCGGCATTGAACAGACACTAACACGTGGCCCCGACCCCGGTCACACTTGGCTCACCTTGCCTAGATCCTGGTTGGGCTGCGACTGCCCGCTGCTGGCCGCGTCGCTCCGGGCCTCGGGCCCTTCGCGACGCGCCCGGCGGCTAATTTAGCTGACACTAGGGATATGGGTCGCGGCGGCGGCAGATGCAGCGGCCGCGCCCGCGAATGGTTCAAACCTGCGCTGGGGCGCAACACCCCTGTCCAGACCCCCCTACAGCATCAATTGTCCAGACCCCCATCCAGGCCCCCTTTGTCCAGACCCCCCCAAGGTCCACATTAAAGCTCCTGTCTGTCTGAAGCCTTGTCCAGACCCCCCTCCAACCACCGATGTCCAGACCCCCCTTCAGCCCCACCTGTCCAGCCCCACCTGTCCAGCCCCACCCCCCTACAGCCCCAATTGTCCAGACCCCCATTAGGCTCCGAAAAAAACCGTTCAAATGTTATCCCAACTGATAATATATATTACAAACATATAAATGAACGGTTTAAAAACTCCTTCTCTCGTATGTCGTCTGCTGGTTTGTTGACTTCTTTGTTTTTCTTTTTGTTTTACTTTGTCGTGTTGATCAGCCTGGTGTGGAGGTTAGGTTGTCGTCTACCTCATTTCAGTCAAGTTGCAAATTTGATATCCAAATCTCTCTTACGATGTGTTTTCCGCCTTTACGACTTCCTCACTCATAAAGATACGTGTATTTCTTTTGTTTTTATTCTGTGGTCGTGCCCGCTCACTGCGATATGTCACGACAAAGCATCTAAACATTACGGTGCGTATGATGATGGTTTGAGTTCGAAACTTGTTTTGGCTTCCCGTTTGTTAAACATACTCACCGCTACACTCACACTTAATTAGAAAGAAAGAACAGACCATAGTCTCAGTTAAAGTCGCTTGGCTCATAATTTTAATTTTGGTTACACCACTGTACCATCTTGTCTAAATCTCCGTTGGTTATTGTATACAATCCAAGTAAAATTTACTGTATCACCTAAGCATGTGGCATGAATGCCTGAAGACCGCCCTTAAATTATCAAAATTTTTTTTTTGCAAAGACCTGATGTTGTTTTGTAGTTTCCCCCAATCCCTATGCTTAATTGTTGGCGTCAGTTGATATGCTCTATGCATTCATTAAAGTTGCCAGTGATTTGTTACCATTGACGTACTGTTTTTAAGGATGATGCCTTTATGTTTGCAGGTAACCACACCAAATAATGCAGTACAGTGGATCCCTTGCCTAGAATTGCCTCCATCTCTTCAAGATCGACATTGTGCATTGCTGGATGGAGCAAATACCTTCGGCACATTGTTCATGTAAGTCTAACTGACAACTAACCACATACACAGATAACTTAGACTTTCCCTTCACAGTTGACATATTTAAAAAAAATGGTGTACACATACAGTACTTTAGTTTTGTGTTACATTATACCAAAGAAATCACTTAACTGAAAAATTAACTTTCAATGCTACATTTTGGTGTTAATGTTTGTATTTCATTGTTTCACAAATTTCCATATAGAAATGGCTCATGATATGTTCTATGCACTCATTAAAGTTGCCAATGATTTGTTGCCATTGACCTACTGTTGTTTAATGATGTTGACATTATGTTTGCAGGTAACCACATCAAATGATGCAGTGCAGTGGATCCCTGGCCTTGAATTGCCTCCGTCTCTTCAAGATCAACATTGTGCATCGCTGTATGGACCAAACACCTTCAGCACAATGTTCGTGTAAGTCTATCTGACAACTAGCCACATGCACAGATAACTTAAACTTTCCCTTCACAGTTGACATATTTGAAAAAAAAAAGGTGTGCACATACAGTAGTTTAGTTTTGTTTTACATAATACCAAAGAAATCACTTAACTGAAATTTAACTTACAATGCTATATTTTGGTGACAATGTTCGTAGTTCTTTGTTTCAGAAATTTGCGTATAGAAATGGCTCAGTTCCCCTTGACCACATAATTTCTCTCTGACACCCAATCAATAACCTGCCCTATTTGTTATGTTTCAGAAATAACATGTATCATGTGCTACTGATAGCATAACATATCATTGTTTCTCCACAATGATGGTTTGATAAGGTTAGGTGCCAAATTTAGGTATGTAGTTACCAACACTTTGGTCAATAAATAAAAAAATCTTTGAATTATATTTGCTTTAATTTTCTTAGATAACAGAAATTGGATGTCAGCACTGACATTGAAGGTGCTCTGCTCTTTCCTCTAGTAGATGTTATCAAGTACTCTTGCGTTTCTGCTTTCACATACCTGAAGAAACTAAAATGTACACCGTAATGTTTTAGTCCAGTAAATGTTAAGGTGCTATCGAATAACAGCACAAATTTATGTCTTTCTTATAAATTTAATATATCGATGTACATTGTAAGTAGTTTATCTTAGTTATGTCTTTAGAAAGAACTTCTTTCAATTTCCTTCATTAAACTGTACATAATTAAAGCCATTGCCAACAATCACAATCTGTAAAATTAAATAACATAAGCATTAAGAAAAATGTAATATTGGCACATAACTATTCGCAATAGACATTCATCCTTACCTCATTATCTTCTTTTTCTTGAATCATTGCCATACTAATATTGCTTTGTATGAAAACAAAATTATACATTCTAGATTGATACTTATTCTATTACTACACCAACAACTGAATAGTCACAAAAATAACCAAAATATACCTAAAGCTAGGACTTAACTAAAACAACAAGACATCCAAACAAACTGATTCAACTCAACACTTGTTTAAAAATTGAATTATGCATGATCTTACAACATCTACACCTATCTTTGACAAGTGAATCCTATCAGAATGATTAATTGCAGAACACCCAACAAAGGAAAGTTGCCTGTTGATGTCTAATACAGAAAAACCATTGCTCGCAGCAAATTTACACAAAAGGCCATTAAAATCATCAACAGAAAACATAACAAAATTTTCTTCTAGCAAAGGACATGGTGGTATAGTCAAGATAGTCACAGCAGTAGGCACCCGCTTTAGAATTTTCATCACTCTTTTCAACAATACACGAAGTTTAACAGCAGCACTACGTTTACTCATTTTCTCCTTATGGAAAAACAATAAATCATTCGTGCCACACATGAAAAACAAATGCTCTGTAGGTAAGCAATGCATTAAGGAATACTGAATGCTTAACAGATTCCCACCAGATATCACATGACCCTGCCTCGTTCCAGGTGGCTTATTCAAAACACGCAAAAAATTGCTATCTCCAGCTAACATTACATTTGGCATCAACAACGATGCTGAAGGGCTGCAATCACCAGGTGTTTTACCAGTGGACCAGCAGCACCTCCAGGGGTAATGGGCTCATCTTTGGCAGCTTGCGGTAAACCACAACAAAAATAAGTAAACATTGATATTACTACATTATCACGAGACATTAATAAATTTAACCAATACCAAAGGTGCAGTAGCTCCATAATCACAGTCCTTTGTGGCGGGCTCTTCCTTCACTACCTGCCATTGCAAAATGACACAAATAAGTACACATCAAACCTATCTGAACGACATTCAGGAAAATAGAACTCATCAAACCTGAAGTGGTACAAATTCCTCCAGAATGGGTTCGACAGCCTGCAACAAGGGGGGAACAAACTTTAAAATATGTAACACAATCTAGGATCAGTCCTTGTTCAGAATGGTTATCTTACCTTAAGGTCCTCAGGTGGTCCTGGTATCACAACATGAGGCACATGAGTTGGTGGGAGTGCATCCATGAACAGATGGTCCAGCGCAATTTCCTCTTTAGCATCCTGGTGTGGAAGGGATGCCTCAGGAAGCCCTTTGCAATCCTGGGCTGGAGCTGGAGGGGCATCAACAGCAGCTTCATGTTCAGGCGCCTGAAGATAAACGGGGGTGTTCAGAAAATCACAAAAATTTCTGAAACAGTACGGGCAGCAGAGGGGGGGGGGAGGGGGGAGCACTTACAACAGGGAAGCGGGCCCCAGCCATTGCGGCTTCAACTCCAGTCATACGAAGGACCCTTCGGTAATTGGCAGAAATGGCCACACTGTCGGGGTCAGGGAAGGGCACACCGGGCCCCAGGGGTACAACCTTTTCCCGATACGCCCTTCTCGCCCTACCCTTCAGCCCATTCCAGGCCTGAAATAAATTTGCATCTCGTGAACATGGTCAAAGTGGTAAGTGTCAACTGGTGCTGCTGAGGAGTGTTTACTTACGCTTCTCCACCCTTTCCCATCCTTCTGTGCTGAATGTTCATCAGCAGCATTAACAATTATTGCCAGCGACTCCCACTTGCGTGTCATCCTGCCTTTACCTCCCGGGTGCACTAGACCTCCCTGCAGCATTTCTGCGTCCGGTTCGATGTAATCCATCAGAGCATCCCACTGAGTGTCTGAAGGTGCATTGGAATCCACTGCAAAAGATAATTAATAATAATTACACTTCAAAAAGATGGCAGTTCAGGTAGTCATTCTTGACTTCGTTGGGAAGCAAGGTTTAAGGAGCGTCCAACTCATGGTTTCTTGCGCAATTTTATCTTGGATTGAAATGGAAATGGACCGATACAGATCAGATCACGCACGAAAATCACGGACAGTACATTTAAAACGCAACCAACAAACGTGGCAAAGTCCCGACGTTAAATATGGGAGGGAAGGACACAACCAAATCGTTTGCCAGAAGCACGATTCGGGACTCTGGCGCAATCAAAGCATGCACAATATAATAACCTTCCAAACGATCCGACGTTCCGTCAAACTGTCCACGTTAGTAAAAAGCAAATAAGCATTTAAAAAGAAAAGTTCAGAATTGGTTCCGATGGACCACACCGATCAGGCGTCTAGGTAAGGTTATGCACGCGGCTTGAACGGAAGAACGAACTACAAACGATCCAAACCGAACGTAATCAATGCAGAAAGCCACACGAGTGCCAGTGATAAACTTACCCATTTTTGAGAAGAGCAATTCTTTTTCGGATTTAATCTTGCGCCGACCCCAAATCTGAACCTATGCCTATGCTCCGACTGCTCCGACTACGACGACAACGGCAAACGGCAAGCGGCGAGCGAAGAACAAATGAACGCTCCGCAGAACCCTGGCCACAGCGGCCAGCGTTCGCAGCCATCGCCAGTCGCTCGCCGACCGAACCCGATCACTATCACGCCCGAAGCGTCCGTGCCGACCCGAGCGGGGGCCAGCACACCGACCAACTCCCTCTAGACCCCCTCTGAACGATCTGCGGAATCAGTCAGCAGCGCATGCGCGCAGTGTCCAGCGGTGCTGTCTGCTGGCGGTCGGTAGACGTCACCTCGATGGCTCCTAAGAACAAAGTCCGATCTCCAAAATGTGACGTCACTCCCCCTCCCTGCCTCTTACCTGTCTGCGACAGGTGAGAGGAGGTGAGGGCTAATGGCGTCACATAAAGGAGATCGGACTTTGTTCTTAGGAGCCATCGACCTCTTGTCGAGTGTTTTATTTCTGTAGTTCATTTTCTGTTGGCTCATGACAGTTTCTCAACGACACATATTATCGTAAACTAAGTTTTTTTCACTACATCCAATTTATTTCATGCAAATCATCTGTCATTTAATTTAAAATACGAGACGAGCGGCAGCGCCGTGTAGTCTCCAACCCAAAAGCCGCCACCGGCGCAACAGGTATCTGCATATTTTATCAGTTTTGAATAAAGGAAGGAAAAAAGTTGCTTCGCGACGATTTTAACAAGTGTTCACTACAATCTGATCGCTTCAGATCGATTCAATACGTGTGCAAACGCGAAATACATCGATTGCAAGCCGTGCCGGTTTTCAGTCGTGCGCTCTGATTGGCTGTCACCAAAATTTAACCTCCACCCCACCTCCCCCCTCGCCCGTGGACGCTTGCCGCGCGGAAACGAAGCAGCCACTTTTGTTCTGCCGTCATCATGGACGCGCTTCGTGAGGCCTACGCTTCCTCCTCGGAGGAAGAAATCATTTCTGATGTCACGGCACAAGACCTCATTGGTGTAAGTAGGGTGAAACTCTGTCCGTTTGTTTCATGATTTTTTTTCGAAAGGGCGAAGCTATGCCGAATTTCGTACCGGCGCGAGGCGATTCTAACCTCGTCGCCATGTTGGTTTTCAAACCAACTAATTCCCCGTTTTATTTTCCTTTCCAGCTGTGTGTAGAATCAGTGCCGAATTTTCGCGAGTGTCAGTGTTTCGTTTCTCTTAAACCGCGTTCTCGAAAAAAGTGTCGCGAGTGTTCTGTGTGGGCCTGTGTCTCAGTGTTCAATTTCCTTGTCTTGTTGTGGTGGCTTCGCCGCCGCTGCGCGTCGATGGAAAGTCTGTTTCTGTCGATGTGTTTTTTCGCCTCGCTATCGGCGACATTGGAAACTCCGTTTCTGTCATTGTGTTCTCGCCTCGTTTCTGGCGACGATGGAAATTCTGTTTCTGTCAGTGCAGTGCTCGCTTTGCCTGGGCTAAGCCTGCCCATATTATTATTTTTTCTCTTCTAGTGTTTGACGGCGTGCTGCGCCGTGTCCATTGTGTTTTTTTTAGATTTCTGTAAATTCCTTAGTATTTTCTCACATGTCGGGCGGTCTTTGAGTGCCACGCCGTGCCGGCGCCTGAAAGTTTGGTTATGTTGTTGTTTCTCTGAGTCTGGCCAAGTGTGGGTGTGGGTGGGAGGGGTTTCTCATCATCTTCTTCACCATAAATGAGTAAGTCAAGCTGTGTCAACAGCTCAACTGGCAGCATGTGTGTGTTTTCTCTAAATGCATTCGCACTTTTAAAATGCATTTGCACATTTAAATGCTTTTACTTTCTATGGGAATTTTGAGTGTCTCGTCTTCTTTCTCTGTGCTTTCGTTCACCAACCTAAATTGGCAGTTTGGCTACTAAGCTCCATTTTCGGTTCGTGCTTTGTCATTTTGTATGTCATGAAACTCATCCTTTTCTACCCTTAATGGTTTCAGCTCGAAGATTCTGACTCCTGCAGCTCCTCAGAGAGCACAGGCAGGTCCTCTGACAGCAGCTCAACCACTCAAAAACTCCCTTTCTCATATTTAGTATATTTCCATACTAACAAAAAATCTAAAGAAATCCTCTTATCCACATACTAACAATTAGTATATAGTCTCATAACTAGAATGTATCCATACTAAGTCTCTATTCTTATACAATCTTCTAATCACCATTCTTACTTTTAGAATGCTGCATACTTTTGCAACACACTAAACTTTCAGCTGAATTACTGTTTTTTTTTTTTGTTTTTTTTTTTTTTATGAATAGAAATGCAGGTTTATTTCAAATTCATTCCACTTTCACAACAATTTGCCTTTGAAAGTATGACTTAATATTATGAACTGAAAAGTACCGTTGTAGCTTAATGAAACTTTGAGCGGTGGAGGTTTACGTTGAAAATTTTTTTTGTCGTCTTTCACAAAAAATTATCAAGCTCAGTCAAAACATTGGTAATGTTTGCAAGGGGTATAACACCTGAAACTGGAAGCTTTACCATAAGTGGGATTCTGTTTCAAATCTCAAGTCTGTTGCCCCCTCTTTGATAGCATACATTCCTTCAGACAAAGCGACCTGAAGTCTTCGAAAAGTTTACGTATACTGACTTTGTTGAGGAGGTCCAAAACAAAAGGTTAATTTAACACATCACGATTTTAAATACCACTGGAATTAAAAGTGATTTAAAAATTGTCTGAAGGAGAACTTCAATTCTACAAAGGATTACTTAAGTGCTACTCTAAGTTTTAGAGATCCAGAAAAATGTTTGGTCTGAATTATAAATTTTCTACATTCCAAAACCCTTGCTTCTTGATTAAATAAGCAGAATAAATACTAGTACTGTATTCGCCAACACTTTTGTTTCATGAAGTGGGAGCAAAACAAATGCTCTACAGCTACAAAATTGGTAATATTGGGATCAGCCGCTAGTGGGCGCTAGTGTCGCACTATTTAGGCCTTGCGGTTTTAAGTTCTCTTGCAGCCGAGATAAGGTGTTTGTCTTATTAAAAACTTATGCAGGATAAACGTCTGAGGTGCAATGACTCTATCACTGCAAGATTCATTTCTATAAGTGCAATATCAGCTCGATAATTTAGCGTACAACTTCGCTCTCACGCATGGCTACGGGTCGTCGTTTGGTAGGGCACAGGGGGCTCTGCCACCTGAGACATCAGTCACTTGCAACAGCAAGACAATTTATACCGTTTCACGCCTTAGGGTAGCACCTCAGGGAATTTGAAATGCTGCCTCACAACCGGAGGACTAACTCTCTATGCAATTGCGGGCGATGAATGTCCGCAGTGATGAGCGTGTGGATGTTTAGCTCTGTGTAATACAATTATTCTCAGGGCTAGTATATCAGTCAAGAAAACCGCCATCTAAAAACTAGAATACATATTCTTTCTTTTAGAGTGTCGCACACTAAGACTATTTTACTCTAACGTTTAGAATATATACTAGGTTCGTATTTTAGACTAAAATATACTAACATTAAGGGCGTAGGAGCGAAATTTTTTTTTTTTCACTAATCGATAGTGATCTATGTGTTAACCCATCATGCCGAACCATTTCGCCCGGCGACGCTAAATTTAGGCGTCGCGACGCCTCAAAGTTTGAAATTTTGGCTGTTTTTGGCATTTTCTAGAGCACGAGACGGGAAAACCAAGGGTCGCAGTGGCACGAAACTTGACACACTTGTTGGCAGGGACTGTATGGAGGGGATGGCATGCTCCGATTCGCGCTGAACCCTCCTGGAGCGCTCCTGGAACGCCTTGAAAATGAGTGATTTTTGGGGATCTCCCAAGGGAAATCTAATGAAACGGCGAGAAAATGGAACATTACAGCCCCTGGGCCATGCCTTTCTGTGTACGCGCAAGTTTTCTCCACAACTCTAGGAGGTGTGGTACTCTCGTCTTGTGCTCTAGAAAATCACTCAAATCTGCAGGGCCTCTACCAGTAGAGAGAGACAGGCTGCATCGGCCTATCTGTTGTTTCCGTCGCACAGTGGAGCTTGCAGCAGGTAGCCGGGGTCGAAGGAGACGCGCCGGGTGGACAATAGGAGCGTGCGGGCCACTCCGTCGCTGCCGGCCAGGAACCGTCTGCAATGCAGGCGGCCCACGGCCTAGGTCGCCATTTCGGTAAAAATTATCGTGGAACAAAAATTCGAACACCTTTGGACTCGTCACGCTGCAAAGATACCATTGCTGCGTATTTCAAAATAAAATAAGGGACTTATAAATATTTCCATTTCGTGTCCGGGGGTAATAAATTAGCCTGTCATCACCGTCGCCTCTTCGCAGCCCATTGTGAACGAGGCCTTTTCACACAAAAGGGAGGCGGTCTAATCGCCTCTTGAAATTAAAAATTTTCTAGGGCGTCGTCTGACACTTATGGGATGTTCACCAATGTAATCAGGACGACATTTCAAATCTTTCCATCTAAAAATAAAGTTTCTGCTCTCACTTTTGTAGAGCAAGGCAGACAGTTTTTTAGAGTTACACAGAAATAATCAGCACTTCGTACTAAATATTTTGTCAAATTTTGACAGAACTAAAGATTTGGACCTGAAGCTAGGACTTACAAGTTGAAACCGACCCCCCGCTCACGAAAAGCTGGCGATCTGCTCAGTGCGGCCCAGGCCGAGCCCCGGGCCGGGGTGTCATTCACCCGCACTCCAGCAGGCCGGCCATAAACAGCCCCCACTAGTTGAGTTTTTGAAGAAAATGGTGGCAAATAAGAAATCCAACTTTTTCAACTTAATTGAAATGAAAACAGACTTAATTTGTGCTGGAGAGGCTTGAGTTTACATCAGAGCTACTCTCTGCAAGGTTTCATGGATAAATATTATCTTTTTCTGTCATTTTGTCTTCGATTCCTACCCTAATGTGATTGCGGCAGATTTGGAGACGAGGCTGGTCTGAGTTTTGTTGGAGGTCAAAAAGAGTTCTCCCATTCCATCTGTTGTCTCTAAATGGAAGTCTGAATGTTTCTGAAATGATTCAAGACAAAATAAAATTTGAATTTCTTTAAAAAAAGTGCTGTTTTGATTGATAACAGTGTATTGCAACATTTTCAACAAAACTCAAAATGAGTTGTGACTTCAATAGTGTTTGGAAAGCTTTGTCATGATGTTAACTCTATGCAAAACAAAAATCTTTCATAAGAATCAATAATAACTTGACTAAAGTTGACTTTCTTATGAAGTTTAGTTGTTGATGTAATTGAATATTTTCTGATGCTAATATCTTTTGCCAAGCACTTTCTTCACACTCCAAATTACTCTTAAATCCAAAAGGGAGTCCTACTTGGTTGAATTTAAGTTAGACAGACAAAACGTTTTGTCAAAATAGTTGAGTTTTTGAAGAAAATGGTAGCAAATAAGAAATCCAACTTTTTCAACTTAATTGAAATAAAAACAGACTTAATTTGTGCTGGAGAGGCTTGGGTTTACATCAGAGCTACTCTCTGCAAAGTTTCATGGATAAATATTATCTTTTCTGTCATTTTGTCTTCGATTCCTACCCTAATGTGATTGCGGCAGATTTGGAGACGAGGCAGGTCTGAGTTTTGTTGGAGGTCAAATTGAGCTCTCACCATTCTTCTGATGTGTTTTTAGCTTAGTATTAGTCCTTCTGACATGAATCTTATTAAAAAATAATTTTGAATTTCCTCAAAAAAGTTGAGTTTTTAGCTGAGTAGTTGATGTACTAGGTGCCCGGGAAAATACAGGACAGTACGATGAGTGGCCTATCCTCACTCCGCAGGGGCAGGGCCAGTTAGGCGGTGGCAGAGCGTAGCTGCGGGGGAGTGGGGAGAGGGGAAAGGCCGGCCAAGCGATCCAGTGTTGCCACGTCAACGGTAATGGGCCGCGCGCAAAGTTCGCAAGGCTCGCAATGCGCCCGGCAAAAGCCGCAGCAGCCCCAAAACGCGCCCACGGACCCAACGCTAAGGTGCGATGCCCCACCGCGTCCCGGCGGGTCCGTGCGACCCCGACCGGGGCCCACGGACTCAGGGGCGGCACGCGAGGCCTCGCCAGGCCCCGGCCGGTCCCTGTGACCCCGACCGGGGCCCACGGACTCAGGGGCGACAAGCGAGGCCTCGCCAGGCCCCGGCCGGTCCTCGCGACCCCGACCGGGGCCCACGGACTCAGGGGCGGCACGCGAGGCCTAGCCAGGCCCCGGCCGGTCCCCGGGACTTCGACCGGGGCCCACGGACTCAGGGGCGGCACGCGAGGCCTCGCCAGGCCCTGGCCGGTTCCCGCGACCCCAAACGGGGCTCACGGCCTTAGCGACAGCAAGCGAGGCCACGCCTTGTCCCGGCGAGTCCCCGCGACCCCAAACGGGGCCCAAGGACTCAGGGGCGGCAGGCGAGGCCTCGCCAGGCCCCGGCCGGTTCCCGCGACCCCGCCCGGGGCCCACGGACTCAGGGGCGGCACGCGAGGCCTCGCCAGTCCCCGGCCGGTCCCCGTGACCCCGACCGGGGCCCACGGACTCAGGGGCGACAAGCGAGGCCTCGCCAGGCCCCGGCCGGTCCCCGCGACCCCGACAGGGGCCCACGGACTCAGGGGCGGCACGCGAGGCCTCGCCAGACAACACCAGGTCCCCGCGACCCCGACCGGGGCCCACGGACTCAACGGCGGCACGCTAGGCGACGCTTCGTTTTGGACGGTCCCCGCGACGCCAAAGGGGGCCCACGGGTTCAGCGGCGACACGCGAAGGCTAGCCTCGCCCGGACTGTCTCCGTGATTCGGACTTTTTCTTACGGACTGAACGGCAAAATCGATCCTTGCTCAGGAGCACAGAAGACAAAAATGCTTTGTTTACTTTTCGTTTAGTTTTTTATTGGAGTTCTGTGGGAGTTTGGGAAGAGTTTGACAGAGAAACTTAAAGCTGAAGCAGACAAAATGCTCAGTTATGGTGCCTCACTAATGAGTGTTCAATGTGACCACCATTTTCTTCCTCGCACAATGATAGCCGTTGCAGAGTGCTGTGATGCACGCGCCGCACTTCTTCTGGTGTCACCTCAGCGAACGCAACTGCTATCCTACCGCGAAGATCCTCTAAGTCTGCAGGCAATCTCTGCCTGAAAACTCTGTCTTTGATTGTTCCCCAAAGATAAAAGTCACAAGCTGTTAAATCAGGACTTCTTGGAGGCCATTCAATGACTGGCGACCCAATGCCGATCCATCGATTAGGGAAAAGATCATCTAACACCGCTCTTGCTGCTAATGATCTGAAAACAAAGGCGGCAATGAATGACATGGGTCGTAAAGGACTGTTTTCATATTTCAGTCCCAATGGCCTTACCTGTGCGCTGGATGGCCATCTTGCTGGAACCACATTGACCTTCGGATGTTTAGTGGCACATCGGCCAGCAGCTCGTGGAGATGGTTCATCAAAAGATCGCAGTAACTAGCTGCGTTTACATTTTGATCAAAAAAGTAGGGTCCAATGATACGGTCGAAGAGGACCCCACCCCACACTGACACACTTTGGCGGCCTTGAAAGTGCACATTCGCTGTGCCATGGGGGTTTTCATCCTCGGGGGCGTAATGATGCTCATTATGAGCATTGCAGGTCCCGTCAGTGAAAAACAAGGCCTCATCCGTCACAAACAGCCTGTTGACAAACTCGTCTCCTGGGAATGCTGGCTCAACCGTGGCTTCTGCAACCTAAAATTAACTTTTAAGGGGGCTGGGGAATGTTGGGCTGCTTGGGGCTGCGTTGGGCTTCACGGGGAGTGTCGCCGCGTGCGGTGCCGGGGCCCAGTGGATAGCGTTCCTCGGGGGCCACGCGGAGTGGGGCTCCACGCAGACTCGCGCGGCTCCACACTAGGTCCCGCGCACTGCACGTGGCGACACTCCCCATTGAGGCCCTCCCTCCCCCCTCAGCCCCACGCGGTTCCACACTAAGTCCAACGCAGCCCGCATGGCCCCACATTGAGTCCTGCGCGCCCCACGCGGCCACACCCAGAAAAGCATGCTCTTGTCCCTTGAGCCCAAAAGCTCTTGAAAAATACTCTTGACGCAGGATCTTGTCATAAGAGCAAATACTCTTGGCTGAATGAAAATGAGTATTTGATCCACGGACAGGACAGCTGTATTTCCAGCTCGGGGCTGTGCCACTTCGGCTATACTATTCTCTGAGAGACGCCGGTGTTGCTGGACGCCTGTATTTACAAATGAGAGCGGATGCGCAAAGAAAACGATGGCTCGCTCCCTTTCCTGGGGCTCCAAGTGTCCCACAGTCCATCTCCTGGCACAACAACAATATCAAATGACACTGCGCCAGGAGAAACTGGTTGCGCTCCGGGGAGTTGAACCCCGAACCCGACTTCCTATCCAGCCGCCAGGCACGGAGACCACTGAGCTACCGCACTGCTGACGGCTTAGTGGAGCGCAGAGCAACGTGGCTGCCAATTCCGCGTGGGGTGACGCGTTGGCGTTGCCGCCGCCATACCCAAAGCCGCTGCAACATTGGCCTTGTCGGGAGGAGTGGGTAGCCCAGTGGTCACAGGCGGTGGTCAGTAACTGACCGGTACGGGGGTCGAATACTCGTTGAAATTCGTTTTGACTGGCAGCCAGCCTGTTATTTGAACTTCCAACAAGAGTTTTCGGATCTTCACGACAGCAAGAGCAAAACTCTTGACACAGAAACTCTTTTTGCAAGAGCTAAAACACCCGATCTCAATGCTCAAAATACTC
Organism: Stenchaetothrips biformis; assembly: GCA_030522485.1. NCBI lineage: Eukaryota > Metazoa > Arthropoda > Insecta > Thysanoptera > Thripidae > Stenchaetothrips > Stenchaetothrips biformis. Next base: position 3,856,269 of record CM060095.1, on the reverse strand, counting down.
TTGTCACAAGTGCAAAACGTGAATCACAAGATCATTTAGCACTTGCTGTCCTTAAGAGCATTTAGCTCTTAGAACAATGGAAATGACCTTATGACAAGATTCCGTTTTTCTGGGTGGCCTTCAGGAACGCAGGGAGACGGGGGTCACTGCGCTCCACGGGGGAGGCAGTGCGGAGGCACTCCAGGGCCGTGGAATAAGCCTCGGTCAAGAGCTCGTCCGTGTGGAAGCAGGCCGCGTCCCACTCGTCGAGAATGTCTCCAAGAGACATGATGAGGGAGGAAAAGCAGGGGGAAATCCTACGGAAAAGCTTTTAAAAAGCTAAGGGAGTAGTCTTAATAAAGACTGTTGAGAGCACTACGGGAGAAAGCTAGGGAAAGTCTTAATAAAGACTGTTGGAATACTAGGGCCGAGGGAGACTCGAGGGAGGAGAGAGAAGAGTGTACTGGACAACTGCAACTGTGTAACTGTGCCGCTCCTGGCTGGAGCGCCCCGTTTTATACTGATCGGCTAGTTCCGAAGTTCGCCACATAGGTGGCGCGCGGCGCTGCTGGCGCTGGGGCAATGTGCTCTGATTGGTCGAAAAAAAATTTTTTGGCCAATAGGAACGCAGCGCGCCGTGGCTCCTAGCGATGACGTCATCGATGCAAACATGTTGCAACTTGCACACGCCTGCTGCACCGCGCCCCCCCGCGGCACTGGCCGTGCTGTGCTCTGATTGGTCTAAATTGTTATTTTTGACCAATAGGAACGCACCGCGCCGCGGCTGACTCGCTATGACATCATTTCAAGTTCACACTTGCCGCGCAGGCGATGCACACCGCCGCTGTGCCGTGATTGGGACTTAATTATAATTTTGGACCAATCAGAGCGAAGCAACGAAAAAGTTTCCAAGTTCTGCCACGAGGGGGCAGCACCTCCCGGGGCGCGCGCGTCGCCACTATAAATTTGAGTGCTTGGGCTGACCGGTCACAGTCTAACGTTTCCAATTGAATCGATCAGAGCTCTAAAATGTCAAACAAGTCTTTCCTTTCCCTCTTGCCCGCTGGGCATGATGAAGGTTATTACGGTCCGCCCCATCCCCCACTTGATGAAGTCGAAGTCACCTGTGACGCTCAGTTTGTCAGAGACAAAGACAATCAGCTGATCATCAAAGAGTTTGCAGTGTATATCCCAGGCTTCAGATTGGATCTGTACAAAGTAGCTACATTTGCCCCACCCTATGAAAAAGAACTGCTCCCAAAGAAAGTGAGAAAGCAGAATGAATATCTTGATAACTATATTCATGGTCTTTCATGGAACGATGGAGAATACGCTTACAAAAATATCCATCACATTATGTGGACTATGACTTACAAATATCAAGTCTTGTATGCTTAAGGTACTGAGAAAGTTAAAATTCTCCAAGCTCATTTACCCCATCTCTTAGTGAAAAATATTGAGACTCTGGGATGCCCTTGCTTTGACAAGCTTCCCTTGTTTGATGCACCCTGTGAAAATGAAATTCACACCCAATATATTAGCAACACTTGTGCTGTTAAGCAAGCCAAGCGACTTGCCATGTGGCTCCGTTCCTTTAAGTTTTCTCATTAGTGTTCCCATGTGTGAAGTGCGAGGAGTGTTGATTTTGTTCTAATAAAAAATAAAAACCAATACAAAACTAATAAAATGAAAACCCAATACAAAATGAATACAAGGAAAAGGAAAATAAAAAAAACCATAAAACAACAAAACCGCTCAAAAATATTTATTAAATAAAAAATGGCTAAGGCCCTACAGATCATCATGATTTAAAAAAAAATGACTTTGGCCCTACAGGTCATCATGATTTAAAAAAAAATGACTTTAACCAGATAGGCACATGATTTAAAAAACATTAAAAGAAAAAAAGAGATTTTGAAAAAAGAAAAGCCTCCATTGGCTAAAGGCCAGCAGCTTACCTCCTGAAACAGACAATCAGAATGGATTAGTACAATGTCAAAAGAGTTCACTAGGCCCCTACTTCCCTCCCGCAGTTAGTCATGAATATTCTGAGTCCCCTTATTCTATTCTAATTTTCCCCTAAATTAACATTGAATCCTTAGTATGGGTTGTTGCTAAGCCCCTCTCCAAATTAAAACTATTTTGAGTTACCGCAACTTGGGCGAAACAAGAATTAAAAATTAATTGTTACCCACAGGCATGAAAACATAAAACTGAGGTGAGGGTTAGTATTCTGAGTGAATTTGATAATAAAACTAATGAGTCTTAATGTATTTATGCTTGCCTTTGGCGAAACATGAACCCCAGTGACATAACCAACTTAGAACTAACTTCAATCAGTTGAGCGAGTGGACTGAAGTGAAAATAATACAAGTCCTATGCACTACGTAATAAAACCAAAGTAAAGATCTGTTAAATGGACTTGTTTAATAAAGATTCCTTTTGACTTACCTTCCCCCAAATGAAAGTAACATGACCTTTGAATTTCCAAAGTCCTAGAGATGATAACAAAGAATGAATGTTTTCCGAGTCCAGAGACGGAGCCAGCAAAATTAAATGATTCAACCCAACACTCACTCCGACATAAAAACATGCTAATGGTGAATTTATTAGTGCAAAAAATGATAATGAATAGATGAAGCAGAGCTGCACCTAAGTGAAAAAAAATAACTTTGTGCAACAAAACTAAAATGAGACCAACACAGCAGTGTCCGGACTTTTGAGCGTCTTGGCTGACTGGCCCGGCTGGTGGACCAGCCAGCCGCCGGCTGCACCTAGCTCTGTCCCGCTTGCACTGGCACGAGACACCATGCGTCTGACTCTCTCACTCGCCTGTCAGTCAGCGGCCGACTGGTCGCCAGCCGGGCCAGTCAGCCAAGATGCTCGAAAGTCCGAACACTGCAACACAGCAAAAATTACTTAGTTAGTATGAATGAAAAAACTTGTCAGCTTCATGATGAAAACACCAAACAAATTTAAAATAATACCTGACAGTTTTGGTGACTGAAGGCTGACTGACTGGTAAAAAAATCTTCATTAAAGCAAAATCAAAATGAAATCAGGCATGCATACTCACAGTTTGCAGCGGCAGCGGCGGCGCCAGATGAGGGAGGGGGCGGTGGAGGCCCGTTGCGGCGCTCCCATGGATGTACCACCGGCCATCAACCCGTTCTCTTGGCCATTTGCTTCTTTCGCGGGGGTTCCTGCGGTTTTGGGGGCCTGGGGGGCGGGGCTGCGCCCTTCTTGGGAGCGGGGGGTAATGACGCTGGAATCTTCTCCTTAGTACGGGTGGAGGAGGAGAAGGAGGAGGCAGGGCGGGGTTGACGCGGCACGTCCTGGGGATTAAAGGGATTGGGGTGGGGGGGTCTGTGGGGAGGGCGAGACCCCATGGGCATCTGCATGAGCGGGCGCGGCATGGGCATCTGCATGAGGGGGCGCGGCATGGGCATCTGCATGAGGGGGCGAGGCCCCAGGGGAATTTGCATGGGAGGGCGAGGCCCCATGGGAATTTGCATGAGCGGGCGCGGTATGGGCATTTGCATGAGAGGGCGAGGCCCTATTGGAATTTCCATGAGTGGGCGCGGCATGGGCAACTGCATGAGCGGGCGCGGCATGGGCATCTCCATGAGGGGGCGCGGCAAGGGGTCCGTACCTGATGGGGCACGAGGCCCTAGACGAAGCAGAGCACTCTGAAACAAAAGCAATAAAAAAACAGTAGTGACGTACAGTCAGGTACTAGAGGGCAGCGAAATACAACACACTTACCACACGTGGTCGTGCGACGGGCGCCACCTTTGCCGTGGGCGGGCAGGAACCAGGTGCGTCCTCGGTGGATGGTTGTGGGGTGGAAGAAGAAGACGACGAGGTGGAGGAAGAAGAAGACGAGGTGGAGGAAGGAGAAGACGAGGTGGAGGAAGAAGAAGACGAGGTGGAGGAAGGAGAAGACGAGGTGGAGGAAGGAGATGACGAGGTGGAGGAAGGAGAAGACGAGGTGGAGGAAGACGATGAGGTAGAGGAGGAGGGGAATGAGGGAGGAGGGGTACAGTGCACTGTACCCGAGGGGTTACCATACTCAGGGCGCTTCTTAAGCTCCTCAAGTGCATCCCTGAGTGCAGATGCGCAGACCCCCGGGTACAGCACCCTGCGAGGCCCCTTGGTGGGAGTGGGGCGGGGAGGAGAAAGGGGGAGGGGGGAGAGGATGGGTGAGGGGTGGGAAGGCGGGGAAGTGGGGATGGGGGAGGGGATGCTGTAGGTATTGGGCGCTTCTGAGGGCGCGAGACGCAGCCTGATGGTCTGAAAATAAATTCTTAATTACAGTCTATTGAAAAAAACAACAAAAAAAACATAGACAAAATCACATTAACATACCTCGCTGGATGGACGCCCGAACACCACGAGCACAGGGGGCGATGATGGCGGCGACTGGTGGTGGCTGGGTGGGGTGACGGGGAGGGGGGAGGGAGGCGCACAGGGCTGCCCTTCCCTACACCCCTCACTAGAGGGCGACGAGAGGCACTCAATGGGGGTAGAAGCACGGTGCTGAAAAAACACAAAATAACGTTAGACGCATGTACACAATTCAAAAATGACTAACCTTCCTCACTTATCTTCTCACTTTTTTATTTAAAAAAAACTTAGACATGAAAAACCAAAACAGCCACGATAAGTGAGCAAGGGTTTAATGGTGAGATATTCGAACCGCATTACCATTTTTTTTTGTTTTTTTTTTCATGAGAGAAAAAAGAAAAAAGGTTTTAACAGTGCGAATACCTCTTGAGACGAGAGCGCAACGAGACGTTTCATCAGCACGCCCCGACTTACGCAAAATAAACTCCCAGTGCAGCCCCTTCGTGTTGGCATCGCGCGACAGGCCAGCACGCCTGGAGGTAGGCAACCCAACGGGGTTCTGAGTACGGCGGACCCTGGGAAGGGAGTGCGAGAGAAACAACTCGCAAGCGAAAGGGGCAAAGCACTAAGCACTTGTGCAACAAAGAGACACACGCCAACGACAGACGAGAGAAGGCACACAACATACACACAAACATGCGCACACACGCAAGGCACGCCACAGCCGAAGAGGTTAGCCATGGGGAATATACACGAGCCGACAAAGTCGTCAAACCGTGATAAAATCGGAACACACTAAGTCACGCTAAACTTAGTCATCGATAATTAAGTCGCAAATGATAATTCTGAAACGTAAATGGATGAAATGAGAGGTGAATTGGATGACGCAACAGTGACGCGCAGCGAGGTTAGGTCGCCACGCCGGGCCGGAGTATACGAGGGAGACAGAACGACAAGAATCGCACAACCATGAGTGCGAGAGGGGAAAAGCACTAAGCATTTGAGCAGTAACGTGTACACACACACGTCAACGACAGACGAGAGAAGACACACAACATACACACACACACACACGCAAGGCAGGACACGGCACGCACCGGTCCACGGCCAGGCCACACACGGAGGGGAATATCCCCGAGCCGACAAAGCCGACAAACCATGCTTAAATCGGAACATACTCACTCGTATCGATACACTAAGTCACGCTAATCGATAATTAAGTCGCAAATGATAATTCCAGGGGTCCGGAACTTGCCCGGAACAGGCCGGAACGCAGTGCATGTTCCGGGTGTTCCGGGCTTGTTGCGTTAAAACTCGGGTTATCATTTGCTTGTTTGGGGTCGGAACCATGGGTAAGGGGCCATCCATTAATTACGTAAGGACCTCGAGGGGGGGAGGGGGTCTGTAAAATCTATACATACACTTACGTGGGGGGAAGCGGGGGTCTAGGATTTCTTACGTAAGACACATAAAACACCAAAATGATCGGGAAATCGGCTTCCGTACACTACGACACGTTATTTTCGCGCGCCGCAATTCTTTATATTATTTTATATTTTTGACAATAAAAATAGCAGAAAAATGTCGTTGTTTAATTTAATTAGGCTATCCTTGACAAATTCTACCGTTTTTTACGTTTTTTGCTATTTTTTTCGCAAAATCTTACGTAAGGTGGGAGTGGGTGGGTCGAGCGAATCTTATTAGCCCTTACAGAGGGGGTGAGGGGGTCAAAAATGGCCCAAAACGTCCTTACGTAATTAATGGATGGCCCCTAATCCCTTCTTGAATTCGTCAAAAATTCACTGGACAACCTTCCACAACCCGGAACAGGTTTCACGTTCCGGACCCCTGGATAATTCTGAAACGTAAATGATGAGATGAGAGGTGAAATGGATGACGCAACAGTGACGCCAGCGAGGTTAGGCCACCACGCGGCGCCGCCATCGACACGCAACGCTCATTGCACGCCGAAAAAAGGATTTCGGTGTGAAAATCACAGCGCTGACTTTACAGAAATGCTCCAGTTCAAGTGAACAGGAGAACAAAAGGACTTGGCGTGCGATGTTGGGCCGCGACAGCCAGGCCTCGGCGGCGTCACTCACAAGGATCTTGTTCAGACGAATATATTTACTTACTACAAACAACAGCTCCTCCACATCCTCGCTCATGTCATCGAAAAGGGCCCCGCTCACGTCCAAAATAATGGACACGTCTTCTTCTTGACTCACTTTTCAACCACTCAGACAGGACACGCGACAACCACACGATACGAAACGCTGAGCACTGAATGACGCTGCTCGACTCCACGTGCACGGAGTCGAGAAAGGGGAGGGGGCGCCGAGCGGAAGGGATGCGCGCACAACTTCCGTGCGCAACTTCATCGCGCAAATTTTGAATTAGAACATGTGGTTTAAACTTTGTATGTGTTGCGCTGCAGTACAGGGGACTCCCCCGGCACGGCAAGGTCATCCTCGATGTGGAGGGAGCCTCGCTCGCCCGCCGGCACCAAGGTGACCCACTTGTCGGCGATAAAGGCCGTCCCCGTGTGGCGACGTGGTTACAGCGACTGTCGCTACATGGCGCACTCGGCGCGCGGAGCGCGGACGGCGCGGCAACACTGCCTCGCGGTCCCGGCCCGGCTCGACACGGCGCGGTTCCCCCTCCGGCGGCGGCCCGCAACGGCGCGGCGCGAAAATTCAAACGCAGTATACGGCATTCCCGGCGCGGCACGGCGCATTCCCGGACGGTCCCCGGGCGCGGTGGACTTAGGTTAGGCTCGGCAAAGTAGGCGACAGAAAAAATAATAGGTTGGGTTAGCTGAGGGGTGGATGGGATAGGCCCGCCCAAGATGGCGGATGTCTGAATGTGTCACCCTTGAGTTAGGTTGGGTTAGGCCCGCTCAAGATGGCGGCATGTCAGAATGTGTCACCCTTGAGTTAGGTTGGGTTAGGCCCGCTCAAGATGGCGGCATGTCAGAATGTCCCATCAAAATGGCGCATGCACTACAAAATGTAATGCGTACTCAGTACGCATCCACAGATGCATACTTGTAAGTACGCATCCCTGAATGCGTACTCATCCAAGTACACATTTACAGATGCGTACTTGGATAAGTATGCATTCACAGATGTGTACTCATCCAAGTACGCATCTTTAAATGCATACCTAATGAGTACGCATCCAGAGCTGCGTACTTGGTCGAGTATGCATCTGAGAATGCATACTTATCCAAGTACGCATCTATAAATGGGTGCTTGAGTAAGTACGCATGGATTTCAAACCAATCCTGACCATTGACTGATTTTAGTTTAAACAAGTGGAAAGAAACATGAATGAATTTTTAGCTGCTGCACCATTGCGTGTGCTCCAGTCTCGTGAACCAACCTTAAATAAATTTGGAAGGATGTCTCCCCACAGCTATGACAACGTAGCCATCCTCTGAACCTGGTGTACTGGAACTGATGACCTCTGCATCCTGTTGTAATCCCAAAGTTGATCTTCTAGCACGACAAGTTCTTGGTCACACAGACACAGAGGCCAGGCCGTCCAGCCAGCAGCCAGACTCCGGCCACGGTCGGTGGACAACAAAAAAACACGTCCTCAAACTTAATGACACCGTTCAGAGCGCACTCCACTATGTCGGCCCGAACACAAGTCTTGCTTCTCATCACGCTTTTGTTAAGTGAGATCACACTGTGCCGTAAAAGTTGAGTCCAAATGAGAAGGTAAATAGAAGGCGAAATCATACAGGTGGCCATTTTGAAAGTTTTCAATCCGCCACCGCCTTCTCCGCAAAGGGCAAAGAGTCTCACGGGCTACCAACCTATAACTTCACTTTCGAGCATCATTTTTGTGGCGAATCAGTGAAAAAGGCTGAATGCAAAGAATCCAAATGTTTCATTTTCATTTTCATTTCGATAGGGAAAGGGTTGAACCACAAATATGCACTGCACTCTGCCTGACGTTTTGTTGCTCATGTTGGTATGCTTTCGAAATCCGTCATCAGCTGTTTCTTGCCGGCCAGCAGAGAGAATTCGAAATTGAGCGGCGGAATCGGTAGTGGCAGCAATCATGAAAGTCATTTTATCAGTGGAAGGAAGGAACAAGGTTCTTCATGTCGGCGGGGATGATGTTAATGCGTTAAGGAAGGACTTCGCAGAAATGTGTGAGCATGACCCGGTTCTGAGGCAACGGATCAAAACGCACTACCCAACGTTTACCTCATTCAATGATACCCTCAAGCTGGAACTCGAGCTTGAGATGGAGGAAACCTTGGAGGATGGGCAAAAGGTTGGAGTATTCTTTGCACCTTTCGACGTTAATGTAAGTTCAGAGCTGGATAGTTTTGATGACATGAAGGTTCGTCTCCAATGAAATCACCAAGTTGACTTAAAGTCTGTAGTGGCTTCTCTTTCCAAACTCTCTCGTAAATTCATTGTAGGCTGGCCTTCAGAAAGCATTTTTGATTGTCTTCAGTTAATTTGACATGTCTATGCTGTGAACACTTAAAGGTATTAAGTGCTAGTGACTAATATTCATGTTCCAAATTTTTGCATAACGCATGCACAGGACACAGAGGAAGGTAGTACCGCTTCTCATTCAAGTCATCGCAGTGCACCAGTCATAAACACGCAATCCTCAATAGGTGTGTTAATTATGAATTATAAGTGTGTAAAGAAAAATAATCCAAGTCTAAAAATAAATGGTATTTATTATTCACTTTACAGGAAAAACTTCAAATTCAGAAAAAATCTACTTGAAATCAATTGGTAAAACATGTAGAAACACAATAGGCAAATTAAAATTTCTGTGACATGCTATTTACTTATTTCTAAGATATAAGACTTTATAATTGAATGATTTTTGTTCCTACTACAGGTATGAGAATGGGCCCAGGAACTAAGAACAAGGAGAATGAGGGGAACGGAGATGGTTCTCACAGCAGAGGGCCACCAGCCACAGCCACTACCAGCAGCAAAACCACAAACAGCAGGCAAAGTACTGGTAAGATAAAATGTAAATCTATTTTTCTTTTATCTTGTTAGTCTCAACATTGGACTTTAAGAATTGTGAAAACAAAGTTTAAAAAAAGTTACTTCTTCAGGTACAAAAGGCAAAAAACAGTCAAAGAGGTAAGAACATTCAGGACTAATTAGGCTAGGATTGCCCACATAATTTACAAAAGCACTATGCTCAATTTCATAACTTAAAAATTAAAAGTATACTTTAAAACTAATGATTGATTGTAAAATGCAGGAACCCTAATTCAAAAGAAATCACTGGGGTAGATTCTGATACTGAACAAAATGATTATATAACAGCATCAGAGAATGCTAGATTCAATAATATGTCAGTTCTAAAAGAGTTAAACATAGGTAAGATTTTGTAACAAATACTTATGCTGATTTCACTGGTCATTTGACAAAATAGCGTAAGTCCACTAGGAGCCAGATTCATTCTTCGTGAAAATGTTTTGGTGCAGCTACTAATCAGGAAATCGTTCAGAAACATTGCAGAGTTGGTTCCATATGTACATCTGGTCACTGTGCTTGGTATAGGTATGGTCCGAACTATGTCAACAAATTTACCTTATAACACATGCCTTTAAAGCAATTATAGTAAAACTAAATTTTCTTTCAAAGGCATTTGCTATAAGGTAAATTTGTAGACTTATAATCGGGACCGTACCTACACCAAGCACAGTGACCACATGTACATATGGAACAAACTCTGCAATAATTCTGAAGGCTTTCCTGATTAGTAGCTGCACCAAAACATTTTTACGAAGAAAGAATCTGGCTCCTGGTGGACTTGCGCCACTTTGTCAAATGACCAGTGATTTGAGCTTGCCATACAGTTTCAGTTGTATAATTAAATAATTACATTACATTTCAGAGAAGGTGAGCGGTACTTTTGAGAAACCAACTAAACGTGTTGTTTTAAAAGCAAAGAAAAAGAAGCAACAACAGAAGAAAGGTGGACATTCACTATGAAACACATTTTGCTTCCCTCTGCAAGATTAAAATTTCTATTCAGTTCAAATTTTTGTTCTCTATCAGGTGATGAAAATGCCACATCTGGACCTTCACGATCACAGCCACTCCGAGCAGTGAAGAGCAGGAAGGTAAATGAAGGTAATGCTCAAAACGAAATTTTTCATGTTTGCAGTGATAATCTAATATTAAGAAAAAAATGAAATGTCCTATTGAACTAGGACTCAGTTCTAACCGCTGATAAACATATCTGTTTCAGATTTAGAAGAACTGCAGTCCAGCGAGGATGAACCCGATGCTGATGGTCATGCCCAGGACCTCGCGCCACTGCTGGAAAATGACACAGACAAAAACCAGGTAAGATAAGAATGGCATAGGACCTAAGTTCTATTGGAGACAAATTCAAAGGTAAAAAATAATATTGGAAAAATTTGTTTTAGGAAGATTCAAACAAAGGGAAGAGGGCAGGCACAAACAGACGAAAGCCACAAAAGGTAACATGCTAGTAATAGTGCAGCTGTTAAAAGTTAAAGTGTTTCTGTACATTTACTTAATTTTATTCTTTCAGAGGAGAAGGCTTATTGGAGAAAAAATTACTATGAATGTGCCCCTTCCTCTCTTCCCAGACAGTTTAAAAGAGAGCATTGCAAAATGTCTGGTGTACGAGGAGCAAAAACACACTCAGAGAATGAACGATTTTCTTAAAGCCCATGTTAGAAATATTACCAAAGACAGTTACCCAACAAATGAAGAATATGATGTTTTAAAAAGACAAGTTGCATCAAGACTAAGAACTCAAAATGTACCCAATGTTGAGGTTTACGAAGTGGGTATTCTGCTTCTTGACTGCAATATGTTACAAACCAAACCTGTTGTAATCCCTTTCTTTACTCTTGCAGGAACATCTTGTAAGAAGTTTGAGTGCCAGCTTCAGAAATGACAGGAATTGGGAAAATAACAGAAAAGCAAGATATATGGCAGCAAAACAATTGCTTCAAATGGCCCAGAGCACAGAGTAATAGTCATTACATTACTTACATGAAGTGCAAAAGGTGGACAGCAATGTACCATATCAACGATTAATTCTCAATTCTCATGCTTCTTTTGCAGAGTTCCAACACCACTAGCAAATGCTGCTCTCAGTCCTTTGGATGCCGACTCTATCCTGAAAAACCCAGTGCGAAACAAAGAAACTGTCAAATCAGCCATGGTGGCAGCGGCATTCATCACAACAGAAAACATTCAAAAAGTGACATTAGAATGGGCAATGGACACATACCCTTATTTAAAAGAACCAGATTTGGTAAGATAAAGCAAAACTTGAACCTAATTAGTTGACTTAGTAAATGTGAACTTACTTTTAAATGCTTCTTATGCAGTTGATGTTGGATTTTGCAAATAAAGTGGAAACGACACTTGAAAGATTCGAAAACAATTTAGAAAATGCCATGCTTTCCTTGGTCAAACTTTTTGAAGATGAGAGTCCAGAAGATGAATTGGCCAAGGCTAAACTGATATTAAAGGTCAATGAATACTTTGAGCCAAAGCAGCCTGTTTTTCCTTGTTTCCAGATGTGTGATGTAAGTCAATTCTTGTTCACCTAAAAAAAATTCAAAAAATGCATTTATGATTAGAGATGCAGATTGCTGTTTTAAAAATTGACACACAATTCTTCGACAGGTATCAATAACCAACAATGAAGTGCTGGAGAACATCCCACAAGGGCAAGCCCCAGCACTGATATTCACAGTAAATGATAAAGACTTGGTCAGTGCAATAGTGGTGTTTAATCAAGAAGCACTGTATACCATCACCAAACCAAGGGCATCTGAATGTGTAGTAATGCTGCTTGCAGTATATTTTATTTATAATATTAGGTATCCAGGTGTTTATGAAAAGATTTTAATTACCTTAGAGCACATCATGCTGGGTGAAAATAGGATTTCAAAAATAGCCAAACAGGTCAAATCATTCTTTAGAAAGTTTTTTGCAGCCAAAAAACTCTGAGTTTATCAATTTTTTTCTTTTGATGTTGTTGTTAACCTGAAATAAGAAAGTTTATTAGTTATTACAAATTAGATATTTTAATTTCTTTTTTTAATATTTGTTAAGAGGTTTGTGTCTCACCTGGTGTGAAGCTAAATTATCTTTATGTTTGAATACCTCAGAAAGATTTAAGATTGCTTCAATTAATCATAGCTGCCAATGATGCAAGAATTTTTTTCTTCTGTATAACCAGAACTTCTCAGACTAGATTCCACTTCTGTTAACAAGGAAGTTTATCAGTATTTACAGATTATTATTATTATTATTATTATTATTATTATTATTATTATTATTATTATTATTATTATTATTATTATTTCCTATTGACACACTTGTCTCACCTCAAGTTTCTAATAAATGTTGAGAACCATTCCGGAAACCTGAAACATATTATTGATGTAAGTCACAGTCCTCAAAAGACACAGAGGAATGCCAAAGATAAAACTATTCTCACCTCAAAGATATCAAATCCCTTCTACAAATTTCCCCCTGGGCTTAGCAAAAGAAGAAAAGCAACGGTTTTGTTCCCAATATTGAAGCTGAACCTTGTGACTGGGTGACGATGGATCAAATCTGACAAACAGGTGACTTGCATCTTGCTTTCACATTTCTTAATTTGAAAAGCATTCACAGCTGCCACAAACTCAGTCTGGTACTCATTATAGACAAAAACATAATGGTCCTCTTTCACAAAAAGTTTTTGAATCCTTCCAAACACAGAGTGTTGCCCTTTCTTTTCAAGCAAGATAACAACACCCTTTTGCCACACATGGCCTTGCTCAGAAAGTTGTTTGACTTCAACAACATCACTGTTTTCTTCAATTTCATGAAACTTCTCAATAAAAAGGTTTTTTTCTGGCAGATCAGAAAGCTTAGATGGTGTAGGTCTTCTGATGGTGTCACCATCATATAGAAAATTTCCAACTTTCCTGCCTTTCATTATTTGATTGTTCCGTTCTGACAGATACCGTTTAGCACAAGAGTATGCTACATTTTTCTTGGTACGGACTACAGCTGCAATTTCAGTGAATTTAGCATGCATTGCTTCAAAACGGAAGCACCACTGCTGTCTGAGAGGCCCGAATAATCTTGCCTGCATAGCCAGATGGATCAGGCAGTGTAGCTTGAGGCTTTTCACATTTGGATAGATTTTAACAAAGCTGGTGCAGAAATCTTCTACCATATCCGCTATTCTGTCAATATCAGATAGGCTCAACTCAAATGACATGCATAGGTCATTGAGATTAATAAGTTTTATCACAAGGTCCAACTTTTCTTTGGAACATACTTGGTAAATTAAAAAGGGCAATAAATGTAAAAGTACTAACATCTGGGCAGCACTTTGCTTCAGCTTGGAGCCCTTCAAATGGGAAAACTCGATGGAAGATGGTCTGTTCACATTCAAATGTCCCAGGTCACACTCAGATTCAATAGTCTTATTGACATCCTTCAAGGAGAGGGGCGCTTTCTTCCACTTTCTCTTACCCGTTACCTTTGTTGGCACACATAAGTCTTTCAAAACTTTACGGCACAACAGCTCAATAACACCCTCAGCAAAAACATGCATTATGTCTTGGGGTAGACATTTTGTCACATCAAACCCAGGAGCCTCAGATAGAGGACTTCTAGAATTTACCCCAAAATTTACAGATGGATTCTTATGATCTAAATACTTCTCTTCTGGAACATCAATGTCAACATCACTATTATCACTTTCTTCTTCATCTTCTCCTTCACAAATATCCACAATGACTGTTCGTGGTTGAAAATCAATCACAATGTGAGATTCTACTTGATCCACATGTTGCTCATGCTCGTCAATTTTTCTTAGCAGATGAAAGCACTCAACAAAGGTCTCATTCAAGTTGGATGATTTGACCATGCACTCTCGGCACGGTCTGAGAGCACTGTGGGTCTCTTTGAAACCCCCAAGATTGGCGGCAGCTGGGTTGTCTGCTGATGCAAAAAGCAGAATACCGTAAAATCTGCGCACGGTTCCACCTATGTTGAAATCAACTCCCTCTGTACCAAGTATCTTCATTCCATCCAAGAAATCTCTCAGAAAGTGGTGGTTACCTTTCTCTTTAGCTATTTTGGCCTTCACAATAGCTAGAAGGTTAATTGCTTTAAGTGAGGATCTGAATTCGGGGTAAATGTTTCCAAGGACCCAGTACATAAGGCGCAGATTGTGCTTGTTAGCCTTGGATTTTAAAGAGTCGCACACCTCAACATCATCAATATGGATATAAAAACATAGCGTACCAGATCCATGCTCAGCAACAACATGACTATTTCTGTAGAACATACCATGTGTTACACATTGAAAAACACCTTCCTTGGCAGGTAGAGGGTTATCAACACATTTTAGCACATCTTCACAGTTCAACAGTTGTTCAAGTTGAGATAAAAATGGCACACAATAACCGAACTTCCATGGCACTTTGCGAGGTATTCCATTTCTTATGACCCGTTTAGATTTAAGCACAATCTGCCTCAACAGAACTTTTTTACCGCCACTTTTTTCTTGAAGGAAAGATTCTAAGGCAATATTTGTTTCAACACCCTGGAAAACAGACTGCCCTTTCAAAGAGTTAAGGACAGAGTTGACTTTGTTCAATGTCAAATAGCCATCCCATGCCGAGCATTCAAAACCCAACTTCTCCTGAAAAATAAAATTAACACTAGAAGTTAATTAACTAGCTATTACAAGCTGCAAACCAAAAGAAACATATTTGAACAGTCACAGAGGGGCATGAGAAAGAATAAATTCTTTACCATCAGAAAATTTAAGTAGAGATCAACCAAAACATTGACGCCGGATACTAATTTGTTAATCGACTTCTGTGTTGATTTACAGACATGTTTTATGTCGCACAAAAGATTGGCTGCAGCTACTTGTATGATTCGGGCAGCAGACATATTGACAGCGTCTGGAACAAGAAAAATATTTATAAGAAACAACTCACTAACTTCCAAAACATAAGTGCAACCAGGGTTATACATGCTCAGACATACAATTTTCCAGCAATTAATATCAGTCACACTGCGGTCTCAAGTGCAAGTTCATGGCGGAAATTATGGATCCATCTAATCTTTAATCAGAAAGAAACAACAAGGCTCAAATTATTGTCCAAATATGAGCTAAAGATACAAACATTCAGTGTGCAGCGTGTGCAGTGAGCAGCAGAAGGTTCGAGAGAAGGGTTTACTCCCAAGGAAACAACAGCGGAGTGTGAGCATAAAGGAGGGCTAAATTGACAGACTGACACAAGAAGTTTAGGTTCGCACTCACCAATAGAGCGGTAGCAAACACGGTAACTTGCCATTAAAACTTAAAAATAAACCTTGCGAATGTTTGGACAGACAAAGACCTGAGAATGAGAATTTCAGCTGTCCACTTACTACATGTCGTTTGTCCCTCGTTATTGGCAGCTCTACTTTTGAGATCTGTGCCAGAGGCATAGACAACTATGCTAAAAGCTAACGTATTAAAACTGCAACCCATTCCCTATCGAAATGAAAATGAAAATGAAACATTTGGATTCTTTGCATTCAGCCTTTTTCACTGATTCGCCACAAAAATGATGCTCGAAAGTGAAGTTATAGGTTGGTAGCCCGTGAGACTCTTTGCCCTTTGCGGAGAAGGCGGTGGCGGATTGAAAACTTTCAAAATGGCCACCTGTATGATTTCGCCTTCTATTTACCTTCTCATTTGGACTCAACTTTTACGGCACAGTGTGATCTCACTTAACAAAAGCGTGATGAGAAGCAAGACTTGTGTTCGGGCCGACATAGTGGAGTGCGCTCTGAACGGTGTCATTAAGTTTGAGGACGTGTTTTTTTGTTGTCCACCGACCGTGGCCGGAGTCTGGCTGCTGGCTGGACGGCCTGGCCTTTGTGTCTGTGTGACCAAGAACTTGTCGTGCTAGAAGATCAACTTTGGGATTACAACAGGATGCAGAGGTCATCAGTTCCAGTACACCAGGTTCAGAGGATGGCTACGTTGTCATAGCTGTGGGGAGACATCCTTCCAAATTTATTTAAGGTTGGTTCACGAGACTGGAGCACACGCAATGGTGCAGCAGCTAAAAATTCATTCATGTTTCTTTCCACTTGTTTAAACTAAAATCAGTCAATGGTCAGGATTGGTTTGAAATCCATGCGTACTTACTCAAGCACCCATTTATAGATGCGTACTTGGATAAGTATGCATTCTCAGATGCATACTCGACCAAGTACGCAGCTCTGGATGCGTACTCATTAGGTATGCATTTAAAGATGCGTACTTGGATGAGTACACATCTGTGAATGCATACTTATCCAAGTACGCATCTGTAAATGTGTACTTGGATGAGTACGCATTCAGGGATGCGTACTTACAAGTATGCATCTGTGGATGCGTACTGAGTACGCATTACATTTTGTAGTGTGTCAGAATACCCCATCTATACTACTCACAGCCGAAACGATGGCAGGCTCTGGTGCTATAAAAAGGGCACGACGAGGACGCACCGCTCATTCTGTGTCTAAGACTCGGAAGGGCAAGACCTCTCGAAGTCCTGACTTTCTCACTCATCTGAAGTAAAGATGGCTTTCATGCACACGGCGTCATCAGAGTGTCTCCGCTCTGAGTTGGACCTCTGGATGGTCCCTCCCACACAAAGAGCACTCGAATCCACACATTGGGTTCCATACAAGCCACTCACTACTCTGGATGGATCCAACACAGTCGAATTTTCCATACCTGGAGTGGGACATGAATACATAGACCCTGCACACACTCTGCTGTACATCAAGGCCAAAATTGTCAAGGCTGATGGCACTGATATCGTTGCAAACGATCAGAATGATGCAGCCCCTGTCAATTATCCCCTACACGCTCTTTGGAGTCAAGTCGATGTGAGTCTCAATCAAAAAGTCATTAGTCATTCAAGCATGACCTATGCTTACACAGCTTACATAGAATCCCTCATGAATTATGACGCCTCGGCTAAAGAGTCCCATATGACACAACGCATGTGGTACGAGGACACGCCGGCCATTTCGATTCACTTGATGGTGTTGAAAATATGGGCCTTGCATGGCGACGATCACGCACATCAAACAGTCGTCCATTTGAATTAATGGGGCCCCTTCACATTGAATTTTTTAACCAAGATCATTTCTTGCTGAACAAATGAGAATGAGAACAAATGGAAATGAGAATTAAACTCATTCGAAACCGAGATTTTTTACTCTTATGTCTACTGCTGGTACAGAGCGCATCAAACTTCTCGATGCGACTCGCTACATTCGAAAAGTAGCTATTTCTCCCTCGGTCATGCTAGGTCATGCTCAAGCACTGGAAAAGTCTCCAGCCAAATATCCAGTTAACAGAGTGGATATCAAAACAGTCACTATCACTCAGGGACTCCGAGACAAAAATCTGGACAATCTGTTTATGAACCAACTCCCTCAAAGAATTTTTTTTGGCTTTGTTGATAATCGAGCCTTTAATGGCGATTATGCCCGAAATGGTTTCAATTTTCAACATTTTAATATTACCTCAGCCTCATGGTGGACGGCCACCCTGTCCCCTCGCAACCTCTGACCCCAGACTTTGCAAACGGGCTGTACATGGAAAGCTACAACACCCTGTTCTGTGGCACAGGCATACACTGGAAAGACGAAGAGAACCATATCAGTTACTCTGATTACCCTGGAGGAAACACCTTGTTCTGTTTCGATCTGTGCCCTGACCTGTCAGCTAGCGAACCACACTGGAATCTCCAGAAGCAAGGCACTCTTCGTCTAGAGTTGAAATTTGCAGCACCTCTTACACAACCTATAAATTGCATTGTGTATGCAGAATTTCAAAATTTGCTCGAGATTGACAAATATCGCAACGTGGTGGTTGATTATAACGTTTAAAATCGTACACCGACTTTAAGAAAAAAACAGAAAAAAGAATTTAAAAAAATGGATGGGCATACACTGGACACACTCATAAAAAAAGACAAACATGTTGCCCCACTCTTCGAGGGCGTGTTTGCCGCTGACACACTGCCATATCGACTTCAAAAACGGCCAGCCTTTCTCATTGCCAACACAGACCCCATCACTAAACCGGGTCAGCATTGGATTGCTTTTTACATATCACTGTTAAAAATGTCATGAATTTTCATTACAAATATGCATTTAAAATTCATGAACGCCATTAAATTTCATAGCGGCCATAAAATTTCATAAATGTAATGAAATGTCAGAACACATTCCATGAAATGTCATAATATCTCTTTGAAAATTCACGTCTGCAATGAAACGTCAAGAGATTTGATGAAAAGTCATAACGTGACACTACAAATTTAGAGTGGTTCTGAAAATTTATAACCAAGATATAAACTTTCATGTCGGTCTTTGACATGTGATAAGCAATTTATGATGGCTCTTACATTGCCCGGGTGGAAGGAACTTCAGTTTTGACTGAGTTTGAACCCAATCGTGATTCTGAATATTCCGATGCTCTTCCCTGAGTAATATAGCGTGATGATATGGGTAGTAAATCAAACGTCGCACCAAAATAGTATTTTAGTATCAATAAACGCAAACTGTGCACAATCCACTGCTCACATGGTAAGGCCTGTCAGCCACCTGGGCTCAAAGTCAGGTTTCAAGAACCTGCCGCTAGGTGGTGCTTGGAGCGCCGTGTCCGTTCATTGATGAGTATTTCCGATTCATTTAAGTAAAATAAATATTTTTTCAAACGTTTATCCTTGGTTACCTAAGTGAATATCTGCTCTAGACGTTAGGGTGCGTCGATATGGACGACTTTTCGAATTCGACTTTTGGATAGCACTCAAAAGTTTCGTTTTTTTGTGCTGATTCCGAATATGACCTTGTTTTTGCGATAGGACGACTCCTTCATTACCCTACCGGACGTTTTATGCAAAAAAGCGGCGTTTTTTGACTTTTAATGGTGTTTAGGCCCCGCTGTTGAATTGCATGGGTCGGAGCGGCTGTCCCATGACTTGATGGTCACTACTGACCATAATGACAAGTTTTGCAGCTCAGCCGGACCACCGAACACCCCCTATGTCTGCCCTAGACCCCAATTTTCATGATTTTTTTGATAAAAATTTCATTTTTTTACCATTTTTTTGTATATTGTTTGGGTTTGTGGCGACCCAGTCAGTCTCAAACATGCCCCAAGGTGTTAAAAAGGAGAGTAGGGGTAGGTAGAACGCAGCCCAGCCCCCGGCCCGGGGCTGGGTCGCGCAGGGGAGGGGTGGGGAAAATCTATATACTGAAAACACACTTACACGACATTAATCGACTATCTCCGATTTTGTTCATATTTGGCTTAAATGTTGCCCTTATGGGTGAGAACATCCACGCGAAATCTCACAGCCGTAGCCTTAGTGTTTTCGGAGATACGGCGGTTTTAAGTTTTCGTTTTAGAATTTTTGATTGTTTTCCTGTAAAATAGAAAAATTGAAAAATGGGTTAATTTTCCGTACCGTACACTGTGGAGGGACGAAATTGACTTCCAGTAGGTAAAATCACGAGAGGAATCCGAATCTGGCCTCGGATGGATCGTAACTCGACTCCTTCTATCCGTAAACGTACTTTTGAGCTTATTTTTTTTAGCACTTTTAAGGCCCTGTTTCGCGGTGTTCCCAATCGAAAAATGGACTTTTTCAGGGTGCAATCGGTAGGTCTCTGATCCTACCCTAAAATGCAAATGCCCAAAGTATGGGGTATGGCCCTCGTTTTCACGTCAGAGCCCGTTAAAAGTGAAAAATTTGCCAATTTTACCCATTTTTAGCTTAAATGGCACATTTGAGGCTATGTTGCAGGCGAACGCCTGTATCTGGCGCGACTCAGCCCCGGGCCGGGGGCTGGGCTGCGTTCTACCTACCCCTACTCTCCTTTTTAACACCTCGGGGCATGTTTGAGACTGACTGGGTCGCCACAAACCCAAACAATATACAAAAAAATGGTAAAAAAATGAAATTTTTATCAAAAAAATCATGAAAATTGGGGTCTAGGGCAGACATAGGGGGTGTTCGGTGGTCCGGCTGAGCTGCAAAACTTGTCATTATGGTCAGTAGTGACCATCAAGTCATGGGACAGCCGCTCCGACCCATGCAATTCAACAGCGGGGCCTAAACACCATTAAAAGTCAAAAAACGCCGCTTTTTTGCATAAAACGTCCGGTAGGGTAATGAAGGAGTCGTCCTATCGCAAAACAAGGTCATATTCGGAATCAGCACAAAAAAACGAAACTTTTGAGTGCTATCCAAAAGTCGAATTCGAAAAGTCGTCCATATCGACGCACCCTACTAGACGTATGCTAACAGTTTTAAACAAAATATAACTCTGAAGTCGAGAAAAACGCATTACCATGTTGCGACTCGCTGGCGCCTATGGTCGGCCATTAGGTTAGGTCCACGCGTGAGCCCCAGCCTAGACGGGGTACCATGTGTCACTGACACTCCTCGCTGCGTTTCACTCCGAGGCAGGAAGGAGCGATGTCTAAGTTGGATTTGACCTTCTTGCAATTTTTAGAACTGGTGTGGGTGACCAAAAGTCCAGATACCGGTCTGAGATTTCATTACCCTCGTACGAAATACAACATTACAATCGCAAATGAAATGTCGTAACTTACATATGAATTTTCATTAACAATTTAATGAAGTTTCATAACACGTTGCTGTGAAATTTCATGGCGATTTTCTGCAATAAAATAAATTTCATTGCAGAAAATCGCTTTGAAATTTCAAAACAGAAAAGTGATAATAATTACATTAACATGTTATGAAATTTCAATCCGAATTTTTTAACAGTGTAGGAAAACATGGCGTGGGCGAATTTTGGGACTCCTATGGCATGCCACCCATCGTCCCGAACCACAGAAAGTTTCTTAACAGACTCTGTAAAAAGTGGACCTACAATCATACAAGTTTACAATCCCTTGATTCAGAAGTTTGTGGCGAATACTGTCTGTTGTATTTGATTCACCGCGCACACGGGTTTTCCCTGCAAACCTTTGTCAAAACATTATTTGGTTCCGACACTGAAAAAAACGACAGAGTTGTACACACCATGTACAAACGCCTACTTGGAAACAAAACAAATTGTGTGCTACCTCATGAAACGAAAGTGCAGCGATCATCCGCAAGAAAAAAGTAGCCAAAATAATAAAGAAACGCTAAAAAAAGAAATAAAACACAACGCCGCGTTGCGTTGTGCTATTCCCCCAGGGCAAAGCTGCGTCGCGTTGCAACGCGCCCGCGGCGGCCGGTGCGTTCCTCATTTTCCCGGGCAACGCTGCGTCGCGTTGCTTCGCGCCCGGCGGGTAGGCAATCCATCCGGCACCGGTGCGCGGCGGGGCGGCGGCGGCGGCGCGGGGGGCGGCACGGGGGCGGCGGGCGGCGGCGGGGGCGGCGCGGGGTGGCGGCGGTGATTTGGCGCCGATAGGGGGCAGCATACGTTGAACAAGTTCAATCTTGTCGACGTTTCAAGGGTATAAATCGGCGCGCTGGAAGGCGAGGAGCATCAGTTGTCAGCTACGCTCCGTACTGTCAATACGCTCCCAACCTATCGACGATGGCTTTTTCTGAAGAGCGCGTG
This sequence comes from Stenchaetothrips biformis, assembly GCA_030522485.1. Taxonomy (NCBI): domain Eukaryota; kingdom Metazoa; phylum Arthropoda; class Insecta; order Thysanoptera; family Thripidae; genus Stenchaetothrips; species Stenchaetothrips biformis. The sequence continues at coordinate 3,834,292 of CM060095.1, read as the reverse complement.
TGCGATGCACCCTTCACTTGGCCTGTCCCGGCCAAGCGAGCCGTGCTCGCAGACTTAGTCAGCCGTTTCGGCCTTGACGACGAGTAAGTCGCGCCTCTCCCCGCGATGCCCATGTGCACCGCGGTGGACGAGGGTGACTACGGCCCTGCCCCTGCGGCCACTTACACAGCACTCACAACCATGGGCCAGCCCAACATGCAGGACGTGGACTTGGACGCGCTGTGCAGCGATGCTTACGCGCACCACTTTCGCGCACAAGACGTCCAGTCCGTCGTGCAAGGGTTAGAGGCACCCCAGCCCTCGGCCCCGGCCCTTGAGCAGCTCGTGCAGGCACCGGTGCAGCCCATTAGGGTGCGTCGGGACGCCGCCGAGCCTGTTGCCCTGGCCGTCCCTGTCAGCACAGTCCCCAAGGTGCTCCCCTTCCCCATGGAGTGCGAGACGAAGGACCTGCCGTTGACGCGGAACGGCGCGAAGGCGGTTCGCCTCGGCCTGGACGCGTTGACCATGGCACCCTACGTTCTCTTCCTGGGCGAGGCCAACGCCCGGTCCAACAGGCCCTATATTCGGTTTACTCTGGAGGAATTTCAAGTCTTTACTGCCCCTGACATTCACCGGTATAAAGTAGGCCAGCCCCACAAACGTAAACCCAAAAATCTCTTCGTAGGTCGTTTGTAGATCGTGAGTAGATAAAATTAGACATAATAGAACATAAATTGCCCCAACCGCACGGTGCTAATTTAAAAAAAGCTTCGGGGCGGGCTAACTTCACAGCCGCAACCAACAAAATAAACCCAAAATCAAATTTCGTTTCCCCAAAACAATCAGTTTTTAAAGTAGGTGATTGTAGACAACAAAGTAGGTACAAACATTTGACTCAAACAGGTCCTAGGGACTTTGATTACATCTGGGGCGAGCCAACTTCAGACTTCCTACTTTCATTTAAAAAACAACAACCGTGCCTTTTTTCCTACTTGCCTCTGTAAGTAGGTAATTGTAGACAACAAAGTAGGTACAAAAATCTGACTCAAACAGGTCCTAGGGACTAAAGCTACATCTGGGGCGAGCCAACTTCAGACTTCCCACTATAATTAAAAAAACAACAACTGTGCCTTTTTTCCTACTTGCCTCTGTAAGTAGGTAATTGTAGACAATAAAGTAGGTACAATCATCTGACTCATACAGGTCCTTGGGACTTTGGCTACATCTAGGGCGAGCTAACTATAATTGGTATAGTGGGAAGTCTGAAGTTGGCTCGCCCCAGATGTAGCTTAAGTCCCTAGGACCTGTTTGAGTCAGATTTTTGTACCTACTTTGTTGTCTACAATTACCTACTTACAGAGGCAAGTAGGAAAAAAGGCACAGTTGTTGTTTTTTTAATTATAGTGGGAAGTCTGAAGTTGGCTCGCCCCAGATGTAGCTTTAGTCCCTAGGACCTGTTTGAGTCAGATTTTTGTACCTACTTTGTTGTCTACAATTACCTACTTACAGAGGCAAGTAGGAAAAAAGGCACGGTTGTTGTTTTTTAAATGAAAGTAGGAAGTCTGAAGTTGGCTCGCCCCAGATGTAGCTTAATCTCTTGGAACTGTTTGAGTCAGTTGTTTGTACCTATTTTGTTGTCTACAATTACCTACTTACAGAGGCAAGTAGGAAAAAAGGCACGGTTGGTGTTTTTTAAAATTAAAGAAGAAAGTCTGAAGTTGGCTCACCCCAGATGTAGCCAAAGTCCCAAGGACCTGTTTGAGTCAAATGTTTGTACCTACTTTGTTGTCTACAATCACCTACTTACAGAGGCAAGTAGGAATAAAGGCACATTTGTTGTTTTTTTTAATATAGTAGGAAGTCTGAAGTTGGCTCGCCCCAGATGTAGCTTAATCTCTAGGAACTGTTTGAGTCAGTTGTTTGTACCTACTTTGTTGTCTACAATTACCTACTTACAGAGGCAAGTAGGAAAAAAGGCACAGTTGTTGTTTTTTTAATTATAGTGGGAAGTCTGAAGTTGGCTCGCCCCAGATGTAGCTTAAGTCCCTAGGACCTGTTTAAGTCAGATTTTTGTACCTTCTTTGTTGTCTACAATTACCTACTTACAGAGGCAAGTAGGAAAAAAGACACAGTTGTTGTTTTTTTAATTATAGTGGGAATTCTGAAGTTGGCTCGCCCCAGATGTAGCTTAAGTCCCTAGGACCTGTTTGAGTCAGATTTTTGTACCTACTTTGTTGTCTACAATTACCTACTTACAGAAGCAAGTAGGAAAAAAGGCACGGTTGTTGTTTTTTTAATTATAGTGTTTGTACCTACTTTGTTGTCTACAATCACCTGCTTTAAAAACTGATTGTTTTGGGGAAATGAAATTTGATTTTGGGTTTATTTTGTTGGTTGCGGCTGTGAAGTCAGCCCGCCCCGAAGCTTTTTTTAAATTAGCACCGTGCGGTTGGGGCAATTTGTGTTCTATTATGTCTAATTTTATCTACTTACGATCTACAAACGACCTACGAAGAGATTTTTGGGTTTACGTTTGTGGGGCTGGCCTACTTCATACCGGTCTGACACTCATGACATGCTGCATAAGGCTCTCCAGAAAAACGAAGCGTTGGAACACTAAATGTTGGAGACATGGAAGTGAAAATCCTGGTCAATGCCAAGCAAAAGTTCAGGACTTCCGTGTGTGTGTGTGGCGAAAGCAAGCCCCTAACATCACCATATGTCTGGCTGAGTCGTCCTTGTTGGTGCTCCACAAATCCATGCCCCTCTTCAAAATCAGACTGAGCCACATCAACCACATAGCTCAGCAAGACCAGACTCTGTGGGCTCCATTTCTGCAGTCAGCCAAGAATTACTGTACACAGAACAACATCAAAGACCCCACAGACACTCAGGTTGAGCAAGCTTTTAGCCAAGCCTACCCTTTTCCTGAGACGCTCAAGTTGGAGCTCATCAACTACCATCTGGCCCACTTGAAAACCAGGTTCGAGGAGTGAAAAGAAAAACACAGGGTGAAGTAAGAGCATTTTAATGCAAAGTCATGATTGGGCATTTTAATGCAAAGTCATGATTATTGATAAAAAATACAAAAATGTACAAAAACATCAAAAAATTACAAAAATTAAAAAACAAAACAAATTAAAACAAAATAATGTTTGCATAAGCATCCAAGTCATCATCTTGCGAAGTTGAACATTCACCCTCTTCTTTCTCTTCTTCTTCCCCCACTCCTTCCACCTGTTCGTCCTCTCCTTGTTCCTGTTCGTCCTCTCCTTGTTCCACATTCACTTGCCCCTTAAAAAACAGAAAACAACAAAAAAACTATTATAATACAAAACCCTACAAACTAATACAAGGTAGGTTTACGCCATACCGTGTCTTGTCGTAACAGGCTTCGCGATGCTGCGCCAGTTACGACAATCCACGCCTGGCGTTACACCTACCTTGGCCTGCGGCGCTTCCCTGCTTGCCTTCGGCAAGCTGTCTCAAGGATTTTTGAGGCATTGAGTAATGCACCACGTCAAATCTGCAATAAAATTTTTTAGTCGGTCGATCCCCTTTTTTCAAGATCCTGATTCGGCAAACTGATAAGGTCGGGCTCCTAGACCCCCCTTCCGACCCCTCTTTGGAAAGGTCTTCCCGAGACCTGTCGAAATCCGCAATAAAAATTTTTAGTCGGTCGATCCCTGTTTTTCAAGATCCTGATTCGGCCAACTAATGAAGTCGGGCTCCTAGACCCCCCTCCCGACCCCTCTTTGAACGGGTCTTGCCGAGACCTATCGAAATCTGCAATAAAATTTTTTAGTCGGTCGATCCCCTTTTTTCAAGATCCTGATTCGGCTAACTAACGAAGTCGTGCTCCTAGACCCCCCTTCCGACCCCTCTTTGAAAAGGTCTTGCCGAGACCTATCGAAATCTGCAATAAAAAATTTTAGTCGGTCGACCCCTTTTTTTCAAGATGAAGGGTCGAAGTTGATTATGTTAGTAAATTCGGGCCGAGATAGCCAATTCGCAGTTAAAAGTTTGGTAAGGGGTCGAAATTGATTTCATTTTCGTCATCAGGAACTTCAAAAACATAGGAAACCATGTAAGAATGTCTCTAAAATATAAAGTCACTAAACAGTTGCACTTTTTCTGCCGTTCTTTTAGTGTTTTTTCGTTAGTACGACTGAATGGAATGAGATAGAAAGCTGAATTTTTGCGTGTGGCGAGCCAAGGACATACCTAATAACCCTGCAAAATCTCAGCCAGATCGGCCGAGCCGTTCAGGAGGAGTAGTGCAGACACACAGACAGACAAACAAACAGACAGACAAAACTTTTCAACCCCACTGGAGTAACTGGCTTTGCTAATCGCTCAGCCAATAACACAAAACCCAAAAAAAAACTAATATAACCAGACAAAAACACAAAAAAATCAAACACTGGCGAGCAGGGGAGCCCACTCTAACAAGGCCCCACCCCCCTTAAAAATTATTTGGAGACTCAATCTGATGCTTCTTAAAAGAGTTGACAGCCACACATAGGCATACAGTGAATAAATTATATTCACCAACTACTTAACTAAAAACCCAACTTTTTTGATGAAATTCAAAATTAATTTTTATAAGACTCATGTCAGAAGGACTCAGGCTTGAATAAAAAGACAACAGAAGAAATGTGAGAACTCATTTCAGCCTCCAACTCAATTACATCCTGCCTCGGCTCTAAAATCTCTAAGACAATTTGTAAAGATAAAATGAGTTGATATTTCTTTGCAGAGAGTAGCTCAGAACAGAAAACAAACCTCATGATTAAGAATTCTGGACATTCAACCATTCCATAACATAATACACTGCCGTTCAAAATTAGCGGCCCCTTTTTTGCCCACGGCGCTGTTTCTATGTTTTTCGAGCTAGGATGCTGAAATTTGGCAGGTAGGTGCACCCGTTGCTCTTCTTGAGCCCTACCAAGTGTCCAGTCCGTGCGTCTCCCTCAACGGCCTGTGCAACCCCTTCATTGCTTAGGGGTGCAAAAACTGAGAGAAACGTGGCGAAATTTTTGACTTTTAATGATCGGAAACGTGAAATGTGTCGTGTACCGACTCAAATGAGTCTCCCCTTCACAACCGTTCAAGCGGAATCGCAATCGGACAAACCCACCCCTTTCCACAGTCACCCCCACCCCCTCGAGGGGGTTGTTTTCAAAAATGTTTAAAACCGGCAGCAAACGATTCAGTGGCCTCTCTTGTACACGGTGCAAGTTTTTTTTTTCGATTCCGACCACCCCGGGCCATACCAACCCCTCGGAGGACCCACCCCTTTTTGAATTTGTGTCGTTTGAGTCCCAAAAAGGTTGAATTTTGGCGCTAATTTTCATTGGGACTCACCTTGGGCCCGTCAAAAAATCAGGTGCCGCAAATTTTCATCCACCGTTATAGGGGTGGCCACCCCCTATCGCCATCTGCTCGCCCTGGAAGGGAAGGAAAGGCGCTCAAGGGTGGTTTTGGTCGAAAAGACACGGCTGAACCATTCCTGAAATTTTGGAGTCGATCCGGTGCATCGTTCACCCCCCAGGACGTCAAAACTGTCGAAACCAGCAAAAACAGCCCCTAAGTTCATCCCTCGTCAACGCCGAACTCAGGTTGGGTAGCGGCCAAACTCCAAGTGTCCCATCTCGGCACATCCCTTCCGTGCAAGCCCCTTAACTTTCAGACCGCTGCGGCAACGACCGCGCCCATGCGAACGACGCAAAGGCAGTGATGCATTCGGGCCTCTCGCCTTGACAGCGCCTCGCGCCGGCGAATCGGGCAACCCGTCAAGCAGGCCGCGCAGGTGCGCCAACGCACTGGAGTCGTGCGCACGCACCAGGTCGGTGTTTCTTCAACAGGGGCAGTCCAGCTGCACCGCAAAAATGCATACGGAGCGCAGGCGTCATCTGCACGGTGCTGCTGGACTGCCTGCGTTGAAAAAACACCGACTTGGCGCGCGAGCACGACTCCAGTGCGTTGGCACACCTGCGCGGCCTGTGTGATGGGTTGCCTGACTCGCCGGCGCGTGGCGCTGTCAAGGCGAGAGGCCTGAATGCATCACTGCCTTTGCGTCGTTCGCATGGGCGCGGTCGTTGCCGCAGCGGTCTGAAAGTTAAGGGGCTTGCACGGAAGGGATGTGCCGAGATGGGACACTTGGAGTTTGGCCGCTACCCAACCTGAGTTCGGCGTTGACGAGGGATGAACTTAGGGGCTGTTTTTGCTGGTTTCGACAGTTTTGACGTCCTGGGGGGTGAACGATGCACCGGATCGACTCCAAAATTTCAGGAATGGTTCAGCCGTGTCTTTTCGACCAAAACCACCCTTGAGCGCCTTTCCTTCCCTTCCAGGGCGAGCAGATGGCGATAGGGGGTGGCCACCCCTATAACGGTGGATGAAAATTTGCGGCACCTGATTTTTTGACGGGGATGGGTTCCTGCTCACCCAAGGTGAGTCCCAATGAAAATTAGCGCCAAAATTCAACCTTTTTGGGACTCAAACGACACAAATTCAAAAAGGGGTGGGTCCTCCGAGGGGTTGGTACGGCCCGGGGTGGTCGGAATCGAAAAAAAAAACTTGCACCGTGTACAAGAGAGGCCACTGAATCGTTTGCTGCCGGTTTTAAACATTTTTGAAAACAACCCCCTCGAGGGGGTGGGGGTGACTGTGGAAAGGGGTGGGTTTGTCCGATTGCGATTCCGCTTGAACGGTTGTGAAGGGGAGACTCATTTGAGTCGGTACACGACACATTTCACGTTTCCGATCATTAAAAGTCAAAAATTTCGCCACGTTTCTCTCAGTTTTTGCACCCCTAAGCAATGAAGGGGTTGCACAGGCCGTTGAGGGAGACGCACGGACTGGACACTTGGTAGGGCTCAAGAAGAGCAACGGGTGCACCTACCTGCCAAATTTCAGCATCCTAGCTCGAAAAACATAGAAACAGCGCCGTGGGCCAAAAAGGGGCCGCTAATTTTGAACGGCAGTGTAGTTTGCATTACCTATGAAATTTTACAAAGACTAAAAACTCATCTATTTTTCTATATGTTTTTGTCAATCTAGCTTAAACTCATGTTAAAGTGGCTCAGGGCATGATTTAAAAGTAAAATCGATAGACTGCAAAGTGTCTGCCAAAAGATATTAAGGAATGAAAATATGCTTCAACATCAACAACTAAACTACATAAAAAGTCAACTTTTTTCAAGAAATTGAAAATTAGTTTTCATTAGGTTTATGTCAGAATGACTTAGGCTATGATAAAAAGACAACAGATGGAATGGGAGAATTTTTATAGACCTCTATCATTTACCGAGCCACTTCGGTAACAAAAACCGAAGAACAAGCATAGCAAAATTGATGACTTGGACTCAACATGTCACCATGGCATGTTAAAGAGAGTTACTCTGAAGTAAAAGAAAGCTATTCCAACAAGAATGGTGGTCATACAAACATTCAATAAGATAAAAAAGTATTCATACCTATACCACTCTGTTAAGGGTAAAAACAGAACTTTTTTTCCAAATATTTTTGTCTATCTAGCTAAAACTCATGCCAGAGTAGTTCACACTTGGATTTAAAAGTAAAACTCACAGTGTGGAAGGCCATTGCAAAAAGATATTGGGAAATGAAAATATTTCACAACTGCGACTGAGTGAACACTCTTAAAAGTCTGCGAAGGAATTTCTTCGTAGAGTTGCGAAGGACTGAGTGACTTCATAATGCGAAGGAAAATTCTTAGTAATGCGAAGAGCTTCTTCGCAGAAAGAATTATACAGCTCTTACGAAGAAAAGCTCTTCGCAGCCAGAGAAAAATTTCATTCGTAAGCTGCGAACTGGCTGAAACAAGACCTATTGCGAAGAAGCGCTCTTCGCAGCCAGGCAGCCAGAGAAAGAATCGGTTCGAATAAAGTAACAGAAAAAATTAAAATTGAAAGAGAAATCAAGAACTGAATGGAACCTCATTTTCAGTTTGGTTGTAAATAGATAGCAAAATAACTTAAGTTTCTTACGTGAAGGCCCAGTTCTAAAAGAAAATGTTATCAACCTTGATTGACTTTGTCATTTCACTGAACAGCACAGCAAACATCAACTGGGTGAGCTTCACTTCAATTGACTTCAAGTCAAACAAAATGAACAAAATTAATGTTTGTGGACACTTTCAGAAGCATAACTCAAACACTGTTTTGAAATGTAGCAACCATAGCTTGATAAACAGGGGAAAGTGACATAAGATTCATAACCTTTCCCATTTGTTTTTATGGACCAAAGCAAAGCATTTACAAAGGTTACCTGTCCAGAAAGCTGTCGCAAAAGCACCAGTAGGAAAGTGCAAACCTCATCGCAACTCATAATTCGCATGACACTTCAAATAAAAACAAATGGATCACTTCATACAATTTCAGTTTCATCATGGCGCCGCAATATCTTCTTTTGCAAACAATGATCAATTTTTTATTGTAGTCATTATTCATGTGTATGAGAAATACATCTGGCAAAATGCCAGGGAGTCTCAGCTCAATTTTTCATACAAGAGTTCTGAACTGAGGTTTTTATGCTTTCAGTTTTATTACTTTAAAAGTTTTGCTGGTTTATGGCATACAACCAATACAAATAAAAGGAACCGAACATTCGAGCAGCTTTCTCTGTTATTTCAAGGTAAAATAAAATACATTCTTCGACTATTTGGTCATTCCCTCTGAGCCAACAGCCAATCAGAATGAGAGCTGCTCACGCACACACCCTCACCTACTTTCACTTTCACTTTCGTTGTTCGCCGCCCAAGTAACAACTTTGACCCTATCTTTATCGTAAGTTTTGCTTCCTTGTACGCGGTTGAAGGTGAAAAAAGTGTTCTCTTCTTCATTTTCCGGGTTTTTCCTTGTTGTTTTAGCTGTCAGTGCTTGAAGCTATGAGAGCTGTGATCAGGGACACCGTGAAACTGCGATAGGCTAAGGACACCAGGGGACATTTCTCTCCAAGGAATCGGTAATAAAGTGGCTACATCAGTGCCGATTAAGTATGTATCGCATCATAATAGAAAATATCTCATTTTTTTAGGTTAAGTTGTGACATTTTAGCACTTCGAACTCAGTTTTTTTTCTCTTGATGGTTTCATAACCTCCTCTCAAATCATGTGTATTTCTTGCATCCAAATTCTGCTATTCAATGCTCTAATGTCAAAACATCAAAGCTTTTCCTGATGTTTCTTAAATTCTTAGCTTCCTCCCACAGTTTCTTGTTGTCACTGGTGTAAAAAACTTCAGGATTTTCCAATCAAACAATACCAATCAGGAAATTGTCTGGTTGCTAGAAACTTGAGTGGAATTCGCGCACCGCTTGATTGCTTCTTCTAAGTTCTGATTGACTATTTCTGATTGTGTTTTTCTGAGTGGACACTTCTGATTGACTATTTTTGATTGTGTTTTTCTGAGTGGACAGTTCTGATTGGGAAGACAACTTCAAACATCGGTAATATGACTATGCCTTGGCACATTCGAAATTGACGACAACTTCTCTGGGGGGGTCAAACCGAGTCCGATCCAAATCTAGAGTCCGATTTTCGATAGCTCGTGATCAGGCCTCGATATGCTCGTAAGTATGATCCGATTTGTATGAAATTAAAATGGCCCTAGTCAAATCGATTGAACATGTCACATACCAAATTTGAAACCGATATCGTAAATACTTTCCATTTTATAGGCATCAGATTTTCCTGATGTTCTTTTCTGATTTCTGAGTGGCAATCAGCAATCAAAAAACTGAGCAGAATTGTTCTGATTGCCAATGAGAAATCAAATATCAGGAAATTTCTGATTGGCACTCAGCTATCAGACATCATATATTTTTTGATGTCGGTACTCAATCAGGATTTTTTTCTGATTAACAATCAGGAATCAGAAACAATTCCGTAAAGGCAATCAGAAATCAGATGATTCCTTATTGACAATCAGAAATCAGAGATGATTCCTGATTGACAATCAGAAATCAGAGATGATTCCTGATTGATAATCAGAAATCAGAAAATCAATCAGGAAAATCCTGATTTCTGATTGGAAATCAGAAACTGCAGTCTTAACTGATCCGTGCTACGGTACAAACCAAAGTTGGAGAGTGAATCCAGTGTACAAAGCAAATCCAGATAAAAGCCGTCGTTCAGGAATTCATTCAAAGGCTCGTTATGATTGCCCAGCGGTTCAGGAATCCATTCAGGACTCGTTCTGAGTGCCACTCATTCAGCGAACCAATCAAGAAATATTTGATTGGAAATCAGGAATCAAAAAATCCAATCAAGAATTTACTGAATTCCAATAAAAAATTAGAAAACCAATCCAAATTTTTCTGATTTCCATTCAGAAATCAGGAAAGGAATCAGGGAATCCTGACGTTTTTTACACCAGTGGTAGAGTCTAATTCTCTTTTACTTGCAGGTATGGAGAATCTGGACGCAGACACCCTTCGTGAACAATTGCTGGCAGAGGGCATCCCACAGGATGCGGCAGAATTACTTCATGGTAATTACTCTCCATTTTCTTTGCATTTAGTTTTAGGAGAAAATTCTTTTATATGAATCATTATCATGTCAAATTTGGGTTAACTGCGAAGTTCTGTTCTGGCCGCTAATTAGAGTGTTATTACTCTCCTGCTGTTGGTCTTTTAAAGGAGATGGAGCTGGGCTGTTTTTATCTTATCATATATGCATTAATGTGCGTTTGTTTTTGAAAATGTATCTCACTTTGACTGATTTGTGATGCACGCTCCTTTTTTCTTGTATGCTGCTCTATCTATAGGCAATGAACGAAACTTTGTGTGCTTCAAGTGCAAACGTGTGGTAGAGGGAGCGCTCAAAGGATTTCAGCTGCATTTGAAGCGGAAAGATCACATCCCACCTTACATCTGTGGACAAGACGGCTGCCTCAATGATTATGTGCTGCGCCCATCACTGTACAGCCACATACGGAATCATCACATGACTGGAGCTCAACAGGTGGTGGCTGTGGTAAATACAGCTGATCATGAAGACCATTTCCAACATCACGCTACACCTCCTCAAGCAGTAGCACTTGCAGCAGACGCAGTAGTAGCAGACGCAGTAGTAGCAGACGCAGTAGTACCCTTTGTGCCACAAGATGAACTTGTGCCATTTCAGCTTGAAGTACCAGAAGAACACGACGAAGTTGCTGTGGATCTCCTTCAGAGTGCTGAGAAGTCGGTGCTGCGTCTCAGAAGTGTTACATATATGACTAGTACAGCGGTGGAAGCAGTCCAGAAGGAATGCTTTTTATTAATGGAAGATACTGCCTTACATCTTAAAAACAAAGTCCAGGGGTATTTATTAAGGATTGGCTGTGATGCTGGAAACTTACACCAACTGTTGAGTGAATTTTCCCTTTCTGATCCCTTTGTTAAAATTCGCACTAAGGCTCAGCAGATGAGCTGTTTTCAGAAAAAGTATGGACTTTTGATGCCAGAGGAAATTTTTTTGGGCTATACAATGGATTCAAGACTCAATACTCTTAGATTAGTATTAGAGCCTACTCAAGTAGCAACTTCCTTTCAGTACCTTAGTATTAAAGATATTTTAAAATCTGTTATGAGTGATCCCTATCTTAGAAATTTAATCATCAATGGAAATGTAAGAAGTGAAGACGGCTATGTGAGGTCTTTTTGTGATGGTGAGCTTTATGCCACTCTACCAGATGAGCTGAAGATGTGCGTGAGAGTTGTGCTGTACATTGATGACCTTGAAATAGTTCAAGCACTCTCTGCAAGAATAGGTGTATATAAAGTGGGTGGTATATATTTTGGGATCCAAAACCTCCCTGCAGAGCTCAATGCTCTGCTTAGTAATATATTTGTGACATCACTCGCTTATGCTGGAGATGTCAAAAGACCTGAAGTGTGGGCTCCTTTTTTGAAAGACATGAAGGAATTGGAAAATGAAGGTTGTGAAATGATTGTTGATGGTGAGCCTTTCTTTTTTAGAGCTTTGCTTATAGCCCAGATTGGTGATTCTCTCGCTGCTCATGAGGTGTTAGGGTTCTCCCACTCTTCCAGCAATGTATTCTGCCGATGCTGTTACATCAACAGAAGTGATATGTGGAAAGACGGCACTACTTTAGGAGCTCCCCGTACAATGGAACGCCATGCTCAAGATTTGCTCGGAACCCAGAATGCAGTCATCAGAAAAGCCACTGGTGTGAAAGGACCACCATTGATTGATGGACTGCGTTTTTTTCAACCAATCCGGAATAGTGTGTTTGACATCTTTCATGACCTTCAACAGGGGGTTTGCAAAATGGAAGTCAAACTTGCTCTTCGTGAGTATGTGTGCATTAAGAAATACTTCACTGAGCAGCAAATGAACTCTCGTATTAAATTTTTTGACTATGGACTGCCTGATAAGAAGAATAAGCCCTCTGCAACTTTAACTGCCAAGTATCTTGCGGATATAGAGTCGTATAACTTGCATCAAACAGGTGCTCAAATGTGGTGTTTAACTCGAGCATTTGGATTTTTGTTTGGTGACCTTGTCCCCAAGGATGATAAGTTTATGGTATTAATTAGTTTGTTAAATCAGATCATGATGATTGTATTCTCTCATGCTCATTGTGAATTTGACTTGATTAACTTAGAGCCCCTTGTTCCGGCACATCATTCTTTGTTTTTGGAAATTTTCCCTGGCCGGCCTGAGCCTGAGCTTGAGCCGCAGGTTGAACAAGAAGCAGAACCCAGTGGTATTGTTGACAATGAAGACTGCGATGATCCTGAAGAAATAAATGTCGACACAGAAAGTGAAGTATTTGTTCGTCCTGACGAATATTTTGAAGAATATGAGGGGGCTGCTCTTGAGGATGCAGAGCTGATAGCTGTGGAACGTGAAGCTGAAGCTACTAATGAAGCAACTGGAAATGGACAAAACAAGAAAAAGAAGAAGAAAAAGCCTAAAATTGTCCGCTTCATCAACAAGCACCATCACATGTTGCACTACTTGTTCTATATACGATTATTTGGTCCTTTAATTCTTTATTGGTGTATTAGATATGAGGCAAAACATTATTTTTTCAAACTGGTTGCCACTGTTTGCCATAATTTTAAGAACCCATTGAAAACTCTTATGGGAATGCTCCAAATGAAGGTGGCATCTGATAGGCAGAAATCAATACCCCGTCTGGTTATGGGGAAGCGAGGAAGGCAGCTTCTCTTTGTTTCTGATTGTGATAGTGCTGATCTGCTTTGCACATTTGGTCTGCAGCCTGCTTCTAAAGTGTACCAAGTGAAACAAGTGACGCTGAATGGCATTGATTTCCGACCTGAGCTGTTTGTCACCCTTCAAAATCCGAAACCTGGAGTTCATCCTGTATTTGCTTGCATTAAGGCCATCTATGTACCATTTTCAGAAGATTCTATTTTGCTGGTTGCTCAAGAGTGGCATACACTTGGCTTTGAAGCTCGCCTCTGTGCTTTCCATGTTGAACCTTTGAATGGTGCTCCACTCTTTTTGAAAGAAGCTTCTCAAATTTCATCTTATCGTGTTCTTTCACGATGGAAGACTTACGATTCTGACAAATTGTACCTGGCTCCTAGAACCATCTCATAATTATTCTCTGGCTTATGAGTGTCTTATATACACCCACAACTGCCATGTAAAATTAGTAAAATTTTGTTTTTATTTACTTTGACTTCAAATAATTGTTATCTTAAATTAGAATAATATTTTATGATTTGATATAAATCATGGGTGCTTTAATTGTTAATTTGCATTCCCTTGGTGCAGAGTCAAGTCCCTTTAAACCTGTTCAAATTTATTTTGGAGCTGCAGAGTGGTCTGAGATGAGTAACTATGAAAAAAATTCTTCTGAATCAGTATACTAACTACCAACGTTTGATGTCTTTGGGTGAGTGCTTCCTTCTTCTCTGAACTGACCTTCTCACTTTGCCCCATTTTGATTTATTCTTTTGCCTTAAAGATTGCTCATTTCCCATAAAACCACCAGCATTTATGCTCCCAAAGCCTGCTCTGGAGAAGTTGTCCAAGCATCAAAGAAATACTTCAAAATCTAAGAGGGATCAGAGTGATGATGACTGGAAGCTGCCTGAAGGTGCAAACATTAATGCGGAGGTCAGTTTCATGTAGGAAACCAAACTGAAATTACTTTAAATCTCTTCTTTGTCACAAATTTTATTTATGGTCATGCCTCTTACTTTTAGAGTTTGGAACCAAGACAGTATGGACTTAGGAGCAGAAAAGTTGATGTAAACTATTGCAGCGGGCTGGGTGAGGGCTATGTTATATCTCCATCTCCTTTTAGTCCATTTTTTGTATTTGTGCATGTTTGCTGCATCATTATTGTTAAATATTTGCTTGACATTGTATATCTAACTCTTTGAAACATTTTTCTATTTCATTGTTTCAGATGAAGGAATAACTGGAAGACACTTATCAAAGATGAATGACAAAGATCTATCAGATATAGGAATAAAAAAGGGAAGCCGTTTAGACATTCTACACTTTGTCAGCAAGAGACCAGTCAATCAAGAGGTAAACATTTTATTTCTAATACTCTTTTTCCTTTTTCTTCACATTTTGTTCATTACATTTGAAAGCACAATTTTGACATGTTTTTCTCAGTTTCCTCAGGCTGAATCCCACTTCAACTCTGGTCAAACTGGTGACTTTAGAATGGACAATTCAATTCAGGAAACTTCACCCAGTACCACAAATGTAGAAACTCCGCCCTCGTCATATGGAGTTGGTGCTTCAAGCCAGGTGTGTTTTTACTAACCCTTTTTGTTCGTTAGTCATATTGAAACTCCTCATAATATTGCTTTTTATCCTTAGGCTGGCAACCATTCCCATAGTTCATTTAATTTCAACAGGAACAGTTACAATGATAACCGACTAAATCAAACTGTTTCATATGGTCCAACTAGTTCCAGAATGACACCAAATGCTGATTTGTCAAGTGGCTGTGGTGCTTTAAGTCAGGTATGTCCCATGGCAAAGTTTAATACAAATTTGTTATGAACTTTATTTTTAAACTCCTCCTAATATTAGTTTCTGTTCCATCAGGCTAGCATCCATTCTCAAGGTTTCAACAGCATTAGCAACCCACCTAATCAAAGTATTCCACGTGGTGAGACAAGTTTCAGAAATTCGTCTCATGTTAATTCGTTTGGTTTTGCTAGCCTTGGTGCTTCAAGTCAGGTACATGTTATGGCAAATTTTGATTGAATTTTATTTTAACTCATTTTTGAAACCCCCTCTTATATTAGTCTCTGTTCCATCAGGCTGGAACCCATTCCCAAGGTTCACTTAATTGCAACAGCCAAAGCAACCCACCTAATCATGGTGAGACAAGTTTGAGAAATTCGTGTCATTCATTTGGTTTGGCTAGCCTTGGTGCTCCAAGTCAGGTACGTGTTATGGCAAATTTTGATTGAATTTTATTTTAACTCATTTTTGAAACCCCTTATTCTATTAAATCTCTTTTCCATCAGGCTGGAACCCATTCCCAAGGTTCACTTAATTGCAACAGCAACAGCAACCCACCTAATCAGAGTATTCAACGTGGTCAGATAAGTTTCAGAAATTCGTCTCATGTTAATTCGTTTGGTTTGGCTAGCCTTGGTGCTTCAAGTCAGGTATGTGTTATGGCAAATTTTGATTCAATTTTATTTTGACTATTTAGCTATTTAACTCATTTTTTGAAACCCCTTCTTATATTAGTCTCTATTCCATCAGGCTGGAACCCATTCCCAAGATTCACAAAATTGTAATAGCAACCCACCTAATCAGAATATTCCACATGGTCAGACTAGTGTCAGAAGTATGTCTCATGTTGGTTCATTTAGAGGTAGTCTTGGTACTTCTAGTCAGGTATGTGTTTAGGCAAATTTTACTACCAATTCGTTTTGAAGTAGTTCTGAAATGATTTTTTTTTTTTCCCCCTCAGTCTGTCACACAATGCAGTGGCCCAAGAACTCCACTTGCTTCTATTTCGGTACATTTTCCTGACAATTTGTACTTCTGTTTCAATTTTTATCAATTTTTTTGTTATGCTGGTGTCACTTGGTTAATTTTTCTTGATCCTTTTAGGCCCCTGTTAATCGTACTTATCTTCCACCGGTAGATGCTGCCAACTACAAGGAAGCCTTAAATGAACCTCTCAGAGTAAGTACTAAACTTTATCATACCCTGTGTGCGCTGCTGTTTCTGAATTGATGTCTCATATTCTCTCTCTTTTTCTGCAGGTGAGGCAGCTTAACACAGACAGATACAACAACCTTCTTCAGGTAAGATGGTTATGAATAATACGCAATCAATTAAGACTGTTCTATTGAAAATTTTTATGTCAATCTGTGCTTTTTGCTTCTTTTTTATGCTAGACCTATGATGTACGTGAGATTATTGCTGGTTTAAAAGGAGGCCCTGAAATCATCAAATTTCTTGATGAAGGTGGATTTATTTGTGGTTCCAAACGGTTTTTAGTTGTCAATGGATTGAATGCTCATCTCTATGATTCAGTAAGGTATGTTCCTTTCCTCTGCCTATATTTCTGTCCATTCTAAACCTTTTGTTACCTTGTCCTTAATGGTATGTAATTTATGTATGGCTTTTAACATTTGTTTAGCTCTCCTAATCTAGTCAGCACTGCAATGCGGGAATCAATGGCCATCAGTTTTGTTTACGAGTGGCAGCATATGTCTCAAGTCCTCTGTCGAGTTCAGGATATGCCCTGGGTGGGTATCTGCTTTTATACTTCTTTGTTGTTATGTGTGCTTCTTATTTTCAAACTAATGTTGATTTGCAGCATCACTGGTACCATCCCCAGAACATGGGTTTCCTCGCCCACACAACTGCAACTTCTCAGAGGAGCCACAAACGGACAACAGGAACTGGGCTGCGGTCATCTGGTAGTCCTAAACCCAAAGTTCCTCGCAAGCTTGTTATTGCGCCAAGTAATTTGGAGCCCATTCACCCTGACCCGATTGAACACATTAAGAATGTGAGTTCTCTGTGAAAGCTTTTACTTTTAACTCATTGTTGGCTGTAACAAGTGCTTTTTTTTTTTGGTCACATTGGCATTTTTAGTATTACTCTTTTTTTTTCAGGTCACTGTGCTCAAAAACACAATGCCTACAATGGGTGAGAAACAGAACATAATGGCCTTGATGAAGGACACTTTTGAGAGAAGGAGGACTCAATTTGATCTAAGAGAAATGACAACTGCTAACTTGATTGATAAATATCCTCACTTCCTGTCCTATGGGGGAGAAGTGGTAAGACTCCTGTTCTTTTAGATTTCTTAGCTTGATTTGAGTTATAGTACTGTATACTCTATTTACTTCTTAATTTGATTTTACAGATTCAACAGGAGTTCAATTTGTACTATCCGAATCGAGGATCAAATTTTCTCAGGGAGTTCCCTACAGAATTTGCACCTAAACTGTTGTCCATAGCCAACAGCAACCCAAGCAAATATGGACAATGCCGTCCATTTTCCAATGGTAAGAAAATTAAAAGCCAAAGTAAAGAGTTAACCAACACTAATGAACGCCCTGCTCTCTTAAATTTTAAAGTTGTGTAATATTATTGCAGAAGTACTGAATGCTATGTGGGTACTGTCAAAATTTCTTCCTGTGCCAAGAAGGAATTTTGATCATGAGACCAATATGCCTCTTCACACCTCAGTGATAACAGACCTTATTCACATCATACCCGTAAGTTGTTATGTCTTGTTTATTTCTCGAGTGTCCTCAAGACTTTCTTGAAGTGCTATTTTCTTATATCCCTTTTTTTTCTTGTTTGTTTTATTAGTTGGGCAGCGATCCAGATGAAGAAGTATCTAAAAGGAGAGCAGCAATAGCTTACCCTCTTCAGCCTCACATTATGGCTATAGGCCATCCACAGTGCCTAGGCAAGCTGTTTCTGATGGTTGGTGATGGGAAGATCTTGGAGCTACCAAGGCAGTGCTCAGCAATTCAAGCAGTCGATCTGCTCTTGAAAACCTACCATGGCCTTCATCAGCATTATCCATTAGCTTGGAAAAATGTTTACCGATTTATTCAGGTGCATATATATGACATTCCACTTGCTCGGAATTCAAGGGAAAGTAAATTTAGTGAAAAACTTTTAGAGTTAAAAAATCATAAACTGTAATTATTTTGACATATTTACTGGAGACTTTTTGTTTTAGTTTTTTTAACAGCTTTTATTGTTGTCATTAATATTGAAAAGTGTTATAGCTGTGATCTCTTCTAATCATTTTTACATTTACATAAAGACTCAATAGTCAGTAATTTTTTTTTTTTTTTTTTTTGGAAACAGCTTTGATTGTTGTCATTAATATTAAAAAGTGTTTAAAGCTGTGATATCTAATACTGTAATCATTTTTACATTTACATTGAAGACTTAGCCTAATGGTCAGTTAGGTTTTTTTTGTTTTTGTTGTTAACAGCTTTCATTGTTTTCATTAATATTGAAGAGTGTTTAAAGCTGTAATCTCTCCTACTGTAATCATTTTTAAATTTACATTGAAAACTTAACGGTCAGTTAGTTTGTTTTTCAAACAGCTTTCATTGTTGTCATTAATATTAAAGTGTTAAAAGCTGTGATCTCTTACTGTAATCATTTTAATGAAGACTTAATGTGCAGTTAGTTTCTCTTTCTGTTTTTTTTTTCTTACAGCTATCATTGTTATCTTGTATTGAAAGTGTTTAAAGCTGTAATCTCTTTTGACCCTTGACTCTTTGACTTCTTGTTTTGTTTTTTGTTAAAAGTGAAAAGTTTTTATATCATTCACTGTTGTGTTGTTCACTTGAATTTTCCTCTAATAGACTGATTTATTTCATACCATTTTGTTGTTTGTCTATCTAAACCATTTATACATATTCTCATTATTTTTGTTTGTTTTGATTGCTGGGTTTGAAGTCCTGGCCAAGAACCACGAGAATTTTTTGTAGTACAAATACTTTTGGTGCGGCAGTTCTATCTCAAATTTGTGGAAACAGGAAAGTTAGGAAACTGGGAAGCAGATCAAAGATAGACAGCCCTAATTATTCATTTCATTCTTTTATTTATCAATTCAGCTAAAAATTACCTTACAATCTGTCGAAATCCCATTCAAACCCCCCTACGAACAATATCTCTCTTCGCAATCAGATTTTTTGCTGCAAAGGCCCTGAGTTTGCGAAGGATTTATTTTAACGAAGAATTGCTTTGCAAGTTGCGAAGAACTGCTTCGTAAGTTACGAAGAAGGTTCTTCGCATTACAATGCCTTCATTTTCTTCGCAGGCTGCGAAGAAATTTCTTCGTATTGCAAAGCAATTCTTCGCAGACTTTTAAGAGTGAACATGGTTCGCTTAATTTAATTTGAACAAGTTATTATTGATTCTCATGCCCGTGAAACCCAACCCGTGCAATGCAAGTCAACATACATGTAACACATGCATGTTACATACACTTTGGGCATGCATGTGGCATGCATGTTGCATGTATGTCACCTTCAAGCCACATGCATGTCACCGTCGTGAGCCACATACGATTGGGCATGGGCATGACCCTATCTATGGGTCACGTATGGATGTATGAATGTGCATTCGCCTGTCACATGCATGTGCCACGTATTGCGCATGTATGGCACATAGATAAATTAATTGGCTGAGCGATTAGCGAAACCAGTTACTCCAGTGGGGTTGAAAAGTTTTGTCTGTCTGTCTGTCTGTTTGCGTGTCCGCACTACTCCTCCCAAACGGCTCGGCCGATCGAGACGAGATTTTGCAGGGTTGTTAGGTATATCCTTGGCTCACCACACGCCGAAATGCAGCTCTCTATCTCAAATAATTTAGTCGTACCAACGAAAAAACACTGAAAAAACGGCAGAAAAAGTGCAACTTTCCAGTGACTTTATTTTTTAGAGACATTTTTACATGATTTCGTATGTTTTTGAAGGTGCTGATGACGAAAATGAAATCAATTTCGACCCCTGATCAAACTTTTACCAGCGAATTGGCTACCTCGGCCCGAATTTACTAACATAATCAACTTTGACCCTTCATCTTGAAAAAAGGGGGTCGACCGACTGAAAAATTTTATTGCAGATTTCGCTAGGTCTCGGCAAGACCTTTTCAAAGAGGGGTCGGAAGGGGGGTCTAGGAGCCCGACTTCATCAGTTAGCCGAATCAGGATCTTGAAAAAAGGGAATCGACCGACTAAAAAAATTTATTGCAGATTTCGATAGGTCTCGACAAGACCTTTCCAAAGAGGGGTCGGAAGGGGGGTCTAGGAGCCCGACTTCATCAGTTGGCCTAATCAGAATCTTGAAAAAAGGGGATCGACCGACTAAAAAATTTTATTGCAGATTTCACGTGGTGCATTACTCAATGCCTCAAAAATCCTTGAGACAGCTTGCCGAAGGCAAGCAGGGAAGCGCCGCAGGCCAAGGTAGGTGTAACGCCAGGCGTGGATTGTCGTAACTGGCGCAGCATCGCGAAACCTGTTACGACAAGACACGGTCTGGCGTAAACCTACCTTGTTATAAGGTTCAAAAATGATTCAAATTAATCAAATGTTTGATCAAGAACTTAATGTTTGATATAAATAAGGGATATTATTAGGGATGACATTACAAAAGAGTGAGAAAAAGGAAAATGGGCGCGAGGATCTGAACCATCAACCTTCACATTACCATCCGGTCCCCTTCCCTCCTGTGCTACGCTTCTTGTTGGAGAGGAGGCTGTACCGTTTGGATGACTATCTGCCGTCGCCGTGTGCCATACATTCGACTTACGTTTGCCATGTATGGCACATACACCCTCGACTTAAAAAAATTTCGTCTCCTTCCACTACCATGTAACATGTATGCCGCATGCATGCCACGTCCACATACATGTGGTCTCTTCCAAACGCATGTATGTGCTAAAAAAGTCATATATGTCTCATGTATGTATGTTCCTTTCACATACATGACACCATGACATACATGCGACTTTGACATGCATGTTGATCACTGACGGCACACACATGCCACTTACATGTGACATGCAAGTGGCAGGATGACATGTATGTGTATGAGGGTCATGTATGCTGCATAGACAGCGACGCCACATGCATGGAGTACATACATTAGGTTACTTTGAATATGTATGTCAACTGTATGAAGTCATATATGTGTAACATACGTAAATGTATGTGACATGCATGCACAAATTGGTCACATACATGTCACATGCATGGAATATGTATGTCACATGTATAAGTTGGGTTTCACGGGTGAAATATTTTTGTTTTGCATAGAGTTAACATCATAATAAAGGTTTCCTCACACCATTGAAGTCTCAAATCATTTTGAATTTAGTTGAAAATGTTGCATTTACTAAAATACACTGTAAACACCCAAAGCCCATTTAAAAAAAAAAAAAAAATTAGAATCAATTTAGCCTGGGATCATAAGAGATGAATAAGGACATGGAATGCAAGATTGCAGAAGGCATAAGATAACTGAATTGGACTTCTATTCAGACTTAAGTCAAGTTTCCGAAGCTAAAGCAGCGCAGAACCTACACTGAAAAAATAAGTGACTTGTACTCAAAATTTCTCAACGTTACTTTAAAGGGAGCTGTTCTTAAGTAAAACAAAAGCTGATCCAATGAGTTTGACAACAACAGTTGCATGCAGTGAGACATTTTACTTCACTATAGAGTCAACAGCTACTTGGTAAAAAACACATGTATCTCATTAAAATAATAAATAAATTTTGACTGGAATGATGTCAGAGGGACTGAGACTTGGACTCAAAGAAAGATTAGAGCATGCTAAGTCCAAAAATAACTCTTCAATAAAACAGAGCCCACTTCGGAAACTTGAATCGTTATCAGAACTCACATATTTTCCGGGGTTGAGGGGGCGAGTGGGGACAGGGAGTCCTGGCCCCTCCTCCACGGGTTGGGGTGGGGTCCTGGCGGGGTGCCTCCAGGGGAAGGGTTCGGGCAGGGCGTTCCGGCGGGGCGACGGGGTGCCCAGGGACGGCAGGCTCGCCCACGACACATCCTCCACCTTCACACTACACCCACCCTGTCCCAGACAGTGACCTGAAAAAAATCACTCACAGCACTCAAAATTTAATAACAAAAAAACAGAACTTAAACGAGCTGAATAAATTTACTTACATGCTCAGGGGTGCTGCGCCCCTGGGGCCGCCCCACCTGTGCGTCCTGCAGCTCCCCGTCAGGGAGGAGCTGGAGCCAAGCCTGCAGGAGCACCACCTCGCCGGGGGCCTCGGCGGGGGCCACGGCGGGGGCTACTTCGTCGGCGGGGGCCTCGGCGTCGGCATAAATTTCCACCTCATACCCTACACCAGGGGCTGGGGGGGGGTGAGGGGCCTGGTGGCCTCAACATCATCAGGCTGAAAAAACGAGAGAGTTGAAAAACAAAGGACGTGAATTATGCCCGGTCCCTCCCCGCCGCGCCGCGCCGCGCGCACACACGAGTCAAGTCAGAGACGAGGTTAGGACGGCCGCGATTTAAGGAATACAGCGTGATTCAGAGACTTTTGTGAGACAGATAATAGTTCGGGACAGCGCCGCGGACAAGAAATTTGTTTGATTTTAACAAGAATTTGATCAACGAAAGCACCAGGTCCCTGGTGGCCGAGTCACAACAAAGGCAGGGCTCGCCACGGCCCGGCGCGTGTTCCGGGAATCGGCGCGCGATTCGCCGAACAGGACGACCTGTTGCAGCCTGCCGGCGGCGTTAAAACGTTCAAGAAGAACAGGACTTGGCATGAAGTGACGAAAGCCGAGACAACGTAACGCACACACGCGCACAATAAAGAGGCCGAAACGGACGCGATCAGAGAATGACAACAACCCGAACAAAAGATTAAACACGAAAACCGACAAGATTGTATGAACACGGAATGAAATAAATTGCACCAGAGGACACTGATTTGAACATGCCGAGCCAAAAAAGAGGAGCGACGTCATGGAAAACACACGGGGACGAAATAGGTTAACCTGACACATAGACTTTCTGGACTCAAATTTCACGCAACACACTTTCAAGACTCGGAGAAGAAAAGAGTACTTACCACAGAATTTTCGTCCATCAGCACTCCAGACACGTCCAGACTCATCGAAGATAAGCTGGAGCTAAGCTCCAGATCACGCGCGAGCTGCTCCATCCCGATAAAAAAGAACGTCGACAAGCCGAGAAAATAGACGGACGGACGCCGCGACAGGAGGCGACAGGCAACTCTCGCGACGACGCCTTCTAGCCGCCCTCTCACTGCCCCAGGGAGAGCGCGCGAAAACATCCGTCGTCTGCTAGGCCGATACATAGTGATTTGCATGATACTCGCGCGTTTCTTGACCGAAAATGATGCGTGATGGACACCTTTTGACGAGGCAGAGTCACTCGATAGCCACAGCATGTCATTGAATGAAAAAATCAATCAATCAATCCATTGATCCTAGGGTGGGCGAGTTGCCGAAGTTCGCCGCTAGGGGCGCGGGCAGCGCCAGCGCGCGGGGTAGCGCACCCCGCAGTTCCAGCGTCCGCCGCAGGGCGAACATAGGCATCGCTGCTGTCGCGGCGGCCAAACCATAAATTGACGCGCGCGAGCCAGGGGAGCATCCGTCGTTCACTCAACGCGCACAGTGCAACAGCACCTCGTCGTTTCACACACTCTCTTTCGCTTTCTTTGCCACTCATCAATATGTCTTATGCCTGCAGTGACATGCAGCTCCTTCGCGGGCGGCATGGCCAGTGGGTGGTGAAGGAGTTCGCCGTTTTCAAACCAACACGAAGCGGGGAGTACGGTGCGACGACCACCTTCATGCCACCCTACCCAGAACAAGAGGTGCCAACCAGGTACAGGGCACAAAACGCTTACGTGACCGGCCAAGTTCACGGCCTTCACTGGAAGACCGGGCTGAAGCCGTACCCCACACTGTTAGACACACTCATGAAACTAACAGCGATATACAGTGTTCTCTACGTAAAGGGCGAGGAAAAAAAACGCCTGCTACAGGCCCTCCTCCCCGACAAGGAGATAATCAACCTTGAGTCATACGGATGCCCGAAGCTCAGCCACCTTCCAGAGCTGTGGTCAGTATGCCCCAATGAGGAGCACTGGGGAGTTCACAACTTCTCATGCGCGGCACAGAATGCCCGTCGCCTTGCACTCTGGCTAGAATTCCACTTTGCCAGCAACCGCCGGGCTCAGACACTAAGACACCCTTTCTTTTCTCAAAAAAATCACAAAAAAAAAAACCCAAAAAAAAACTAATATAATACAAAACCTTAAAAACTAATATAACAAAAAAAAACACAAAAAAAATAATAAAAAAAGTCACTGAACAGGACTTGAACCGAACGTGAGACCCACGAAAAAGTGGTGACACACTGTGCGAGGGATTCCCTCGGCACGCCACGGTCACGGAGGTGCGAGTGGAGGGGGGGGGGGGGGGGGGGCGCGACCTGCCGCCGGCAGCGAGCACGTACTTCCCTTATGCAAATGTGGCGGCGACGAAGTACACACACTCACCGAGAGATGGCGCGCACCACAGCGCGGCGCGCGGCTCACCACGGCACGGACGGCTGGCGGCGCGACCACACTCTTAAAACCTTACGAAGTATTTTGAGCATACATATAACAAACAAAAATACTTTGTTATACGAAGAAATAGTTTGTAAATTACGAAGTATTTTCTTCGTAAGCTTATGTATGCTCAAAATACTTTGTTATACAAACTACTTTTCTTTGTAAGGCCCGAAATAGTTTGTAAGGTTTTCTCAGTGCACAACAGTGGCGCGAGAATTCAAACAGTGCCGAGTGCCGCGCAGGGGAGATGCCCACCAAAAGGCCCCATTGAAAAAAGACAAGTCCTGACTTGAAAGTAAGGTTAGGTTACGTTCCTTCACGTCATGTCTGAATGCAAATAATTTGAGCATTGACACAGTTCGAAAGTCGAGCAGCCACGCGACGGCATCCTATAGAAACGCATGCCACCAAGGACGCAGCCTTGTCGAAGAGGTTGCCCACCTTGTCTGCTTCAGAAGGCTCAGCGAACGACGACTTAGGTTTCCGTTTCGGTCCGCCAGAGCTGTTCGTTGTTTTCAGAACCTTTTCTGCGGGAGGAGGGCCTCTCCACAGTGGTTTAAAATCCTGTTTTAGGGGGAATAAATCGATTTTTCAAAACTGTCCTCGGAGCGACCTGAGGGGTGAAAACGGACTATAATACTCCAATACAACATAAAATGACGTTTATAGATTTTTATATGACTCTGGGAGCCACTAGGATGGGTTTGATTTTAGTCTTCTGTATTTTGATTAAATTCACCTAATTTTTGGCGAGCGATCGCGAGCCCATGCCGTGTTTGGGCGCACCAAAAAGCGACTGGTCGTGTGTCTGTTTGTCTCTCTGTCTGTCTGTCTCTCTGTCTGTACTCACTCATGTTTCTCAGCAACTGCAACACACGTAGTTTCCAAACTTTGCACAAAACATCGCCCAAATCTCCCACAGGGGGAGTTTATCTCAGATAAACAATTAGTATCGTTTGAAATATTAAAAACATCTTTTTGAATAAGGTTATTAGCGTTGTTAGGTTGGCAGCAGTTACCAATTTTTCATACCTGCGGCCGCGGCTCTCAAATACGGAACTGAAGCAAATTAAACAAGATAAAGAGCAGAAGGGTTAAAAACTGAGTTCGGTGATAGTTTTTCAACATTATAGAATGATTGAAACATCTCCGGAGTGTCAACGCAGTGAAATAAGGAAAATGAAATTGAAAATGATTACGCGTTTTGTCCCCCTCCCCTTCCCCCGCCAGAGGGGAATCTTACCCAGGTCAGTGCAGTGTTTTTGAGAATTGCAAGATAAATGATTGTTTGCCTTTCATACTCAGTGAGTCTGTACTTGCTTATTTCTCTCAGAAGATTCCTTTTTTAGTTGTTTACTTATTTAATAAAATTGGGAAATACATAAATATATTCTTTTGAAACCAGACATTAATCTTTGCTAAATGGAACCTTTATTTTTTTCAATTATATGGTTGAGTGAGTGGTTTTGCCATAGCTGGTTTTGCCATAGACATCATATTCAGTGAAGTGATTTAGGTTTTGAGCGACGAGTGAATAGATCATTGGATTTAAGGAGACGATTCCTTCAACTGTGTCATACATTGTCTGCGACGACTGATACTCAGTGTTGGTCATTTGTTTAAACTGGCTGCCTTTCCAATTAACACAGAAAATGAGATCAATATTTATGCTGAGCTGTATCTTTACTTCAAAGATAAAGTATCACATTAAGACTCATTTACGAATAAGATCAACTTTGTTCAGCAACATGTGGCTTTGACATTGGATTTGATGAGACGATTCATTGGATCTGACTATAGGTCTTCTCGTAAACTGGTACCAAACAGCCTGCCTAACTGTTCCTCTTTATTTTAACTATGATAAAATAATGTAATCAATATTATTAAATAGACTACTAGTTAAAAATATAAGGAAGATAAAACGCTTTCAGGAATTACCAATAACATTGCGTATTCACAAGTTTCATTAAGAAAAGATATCGAACGGTGACTCAAGCATTTGTGTTCCTCGACTGAGTAACAGTGTTAGGGTTGGTGGCACCAGAGCAGCTCATTAACATACGATTTTACCCCAGGTCTATATGTACTGCACCTAAAATTGGCTCATTTTGGACCAAAATTTCATAGTCGAGTTTTACTTTGTTTCCTGCAGTTTTTGGTGTGCTGATCACGAAACTGACTTCAAATTTCACCCCAGACCTATACTTAACCCAATATTGACCAATTTTGGACCAAAATTTCGTTATCGAGTTTTACATTGTTTCCTGCAGTTTTTGGTGTGCTGATCACGAAAATGACATCCAATCTCACCCCAGACCTTTTCTTTACCCAATATTGGCCAATTTTGGACCAAAATTTCGTTATCGAGTTTTACATTGTTTCCTGCAGTTTTCGGTGTGCTGATCACGAAAATGACATTCAATCTTACCCCAGACCTTTTTTTTACCCAATATTGGCCAATTTCGGACCCAAATTTCATATTTGAGTTGTACATTGTTTCCTGCAGTTTTTAGTGTACTGATCACGAAAACGACTTCAAATTCCACCCCAGACCTATACTTTACATTTTGGCCCATTTTGAACCAAAATTTCATACGTAGTCGAGTTGTTGAACGACCGTAGTACTTCCCCAAACTGAGGAGGGGGGGGGGCCTCTCCCGCACGTAACATGAGACAATCAATTCAGACAAATTCGAAAGCTGTCATCAAGGAGGCAACGAGCGTGGCACTATTCAGGAACAATCCCAGTCTTTTACAATGCGTGTAATATTTTTGAGTGCCGAAGTGCTTTTATAAGAATGTGCTCGGTCGCATCGCTCGCCTACTACGCGCCCAAACTAAACGGCGCGTACCCCTAGTCTTAAATGTTTCCGACTCCTATTTTTCCAAGGAGGGCGATGCTACTGGTATGCTGGCGTGTATTTCTTTTTGAATCATCATAAGACAAAGGAAAGCAGCGCCCAGCGCAATATTGCGTTCGTGTTTTGGCCCACGGTTGCGGGTTTTTGCTACAAATGCGTTCAAAACATTAAAAAACACACTGTTTGAGTTTCGGACATCGGGGGCACTCGGTGGCACGGAGTTATTGGTGCGAGGCGCTTCCCTTACATGTATATTAAGATGCCCTGATGATAACTTTTCCGCATTCGTCCGCAAACCGGAGCGCAAGGGGAAAACATATCAAAAGCGGGCCAAATTGACTAGTTTTTGCGCCGATCGCCTGTAAAGTGCACTGCTCAAAGTGCAAAAAACAATTGTACGGTTGTTTTTATTTTCATATACCATATTTTTTTTCATTGGAAAAATAGTTTTAGCAGCTCAGAAGTCGAAAATGAAGTATTCCGAGCATTTTTTAGTTGAGCGCTTTTGTTCAAATCGGTTATTTTTCTCCTAATTTTGCTGTTTTTCGCTTTATTCTAGCATTGACGTTCCAATTTTCATCGCATCAAATTTTCCTTTTAACGGACCTTCTCCTATTGCATAGAGATGATGCCGTTAAATTTTGGTACACTGCAAGAAAAGACCACAACGAAAGTACACAAATTACTGGCAAATTTTTTATCAGGAATTTATTGTACTTTCAAAGTACAACAATTGTTGTACAATTGTTGTACAAAGTACAATGGAACCTGCATGACGAGTGCTGTGCAGTCCAGGCCTCGTTGTGGTTTGTACAATTCTCGTTGTACTTTCTACAATCCCTGTTGTACTTTTATTGTACAGTTTTTGTTGTACTTTTGTTGTACTATCTACACTTTTTCTTGCAGTGCACTGTTAAAAAATTTGTCGTATATTTACGAAGATTTCACTGGAAATTTTTATAAACGAGAGCTTTGTAAAATGCTGTTCATGAAATATGTCGTAAAGTCCAAAAGTGCGTCGTTAACATCAATTTACAAGATACTTCGTAAATCTACAAAATATTCCGTTAATCATTGGAAGTAACATGCACCCTCGCATGCACCAAATAGTAGCGGGACAAACTGTTCGTCGGAGAATCTAAACCAGGACATTCTGGCCTGCTGGCAGCGTACCTACCACGGGTGTACTAGGGTGGTTCGTAATAGAACTCGACCAGCAAGGGCCTTCACAGCTCGATACCCGGTCGGATTTGGCAATTCTACGACATATTATGTAAATTTAAAAAATGTTTCATTTCTTAACAAAATTTTCGCTAGGAATACCAAAAATATTGTAAAGCTGCTAATACAAGATATATAATGTCGATGTACGAAATAATTTCCAAATTTCAATAAATATCTTTTAAAGAATATTTTACAAAATGTATTCTGTTTAAATATTTCGTAGATTAACAAAAATTTCTAACAGTGTATGCCACGATCGCTAGGCGGCCCGAGGTGAATGTTTCATGGAAAACCGTTCGGCGGTGGTGCAGACGTTTCCGTGACGCGGGCTTCGATGGTCTTCCCACGAGGCCCAAGACGGGAAGGCGCAGAGTGACAACGGCAGAGCATGATGCTGATGTGCGGGCGTCAGTTCTGGCCCAGAATAGAATACCAACTAGAACCATCGTCAGGGAATTACTGCCGGAGAACGAAGCCAGCATGTCCACTATCTACAAGAGGTGAGTCACCAAACGAACGATGTTTTGGTTTCGAATCGGTTGAATGGGGTGACCTAAAGTTTGTTTAATAACTTCAGTCTTCAGTTCCCAGTTAATTTCGAAGCTGGCATGCAAAAGGGGTGAGCCCTGCTAGTAGTGCACTCTCGGACTAGAATTTACCTTGGTTACATGGGTCAAGATACCCGTGTAAACACGCGCTGGGGTATGTGGCACCGGTTGCGTCTAGGCGTTCGAAATCGCGTGTAACTTTGTTCGGGCCGCGAAGCTTTGTGTGTGCCCAGCGTGTAGTCGACTCTCGGACCGGCAAAAACTTTTACTAAATTGACACCCCCCGGCAAGAGTCTGCCACCTGCGCGAGGCCGATTCATAAGCCGCCATCTGCGTGCGAACGATTCGTAAGCCGCGATCTGCGAGCGACCAAAACATAAGCCGCCATCTGCGTGGGGCCAGAACATAAGCCGCTATCTGCTTGGGGTCTAAACAAAACTAGCTAACTGTAAAAACAAGATTTGTGAGTAAACGATATTAAAGGTTTGAAAAGGCCTCACAAATCATATTTGTCACAAATCTCGTGTCTGTTGGTTTTAGTTTATAGCCCACTTCTTTCTGTTCGTGAAATCAATTTTTCATACCCTCCAAATCTGAAGTATCTATTAGTACGCATACGAAATGTGAACGAGTGCAACAACAGAGCTTCTCTCTGGCCAGGACAGATTCGGCAAAGAGTTAAATTATGATCATTGCCATGTAAGTTTGACCGGACCAATGCTGTTTAATAGTGTATAGCATCATTTATTGTTTATAAATACGTCTGTTTCCGAGTCATGCCTCACTTATTAGCAAAAATCAAACGACCCAACCTATAGAGATTCAATGAGCCTTCTAACATTTTTATCCCTCATTCAATGAACGATTTTAAGAGATCAATTTATTTCAAAGCACATTAAAATGCTTACTCTGCCTCGCTCGTTTCAATTCTTCACAAAGTTTACCTCTAGCCTAAAAATAGTTTCATTTCCCTGTGTACTCCATGAGAACAAAGGCTGCTCTATTTACTTTTTAAAATATTTTTTGTTGCAGGAAGTGTTTGCCTAGAATTATTAGCTAAAGTTTACAGATTATGTGGGATGTTTATAAGTGTCCCATAACAATTGTGACGCCGCACTAACAGCTTGTATTACCAGAGGATTGTCCAACGCTCCCTTCAAAACTATAAGTTAAGTTTAAGTTGGAGACGAATGAGGAGTATCTTCATGAAGTCTTCTACGATAGACTGTGACTGATGGGCTGGCTTCACAGTTCAACTGGAAAGTCACACGTGAAAAGTTTGGCATTTTCAGAATCGTTGCTAAGTATCATTAGAAGTTTGTGTCATTCATTCAGTACTGTATTGGAATGTTACAGGAATATGTAAAGGTGGTACCACAGTGGGGTCAACAACTCATCGCTCATTAACTTGTGTTTTCATTTGGACGGACTTGTACGCCATATGGTTACTCTCTGTAATCAAAATGTGATGTTGTCTTGTGGAGAACAGTATTTCTTATGGTGTAGGACTATTTTTAGTTTTTTCATCACCACACATATAAATATATAACAAAAATAAAATTGCCTCATGTAACTAATTCAAATTAACAATTTTATTTAGGCTATAATATATATTATATAGTGATGAACAGACTTACATTAGTCTAAACCCATAAGGAATAATGCTGCCTACAATATTGTATCACATTTTGATTACAGAGACTAACCATATGTCTCACAAGTCCGTCCAAATAAAACAGTTAAAAGACAAGTTGATGAGTGATGGGGTAGGAGCTCCTTAAAGTTTTCCTGTCCTTCCTTCAATAAATATATTTCTGCTTTGTAGTAAGGTTTTTTGTTGCCCATTATCCCTGGCCCCTTAAAAATTGAGAAATGATTTATAATAATTATCAACAGAGATATGGGAACAATAAGAAGTCATTTATTTTTTTGCAGACAAAATTTGTTACAAACTTGCATCCATGTCATAATTTTGAAATTACTAGTATTGACTAGGAGCTTGTGGCTCATTCCTATTCACAAGGGAAATGTGAACTCCAACAAGAGTACAAATAACGTTAAAACATCTTTCTCATTTGGTTAATAAGAAATCACATTGAACAGTAAGAGATCAAAATAGCAAAACCACAGCTAGATTTTTTTAATTTTAAGCTAAAAATTAAGTAAAAAACAAGTCAACTAAGTTAAATCACATGTCAAATGTAAAATTCTCATAGAATTAAAAAAAAAACAGGAAATGAAGAACAATGTTATACAAATGTAAAAAATTGTGGGTAACATTATCAAAAAAGTAACTTACATTCTAGAAAGGAACACAATTTCAAGAGATCAACAGTTTTCAAAGGCCAAGTAGTTTGTGATGTTATTCATGGCCAAACATCCTTAACAAATAATTTAACCCTTTAGGGCACAGAGACATTTTTGGTTTCGGAACTTGGCTGTTTTGGCGAATTTGACATCAGTGCACCCATCTGAACATTTTGAGCCCAGGTGGAGCTCAGTAGCATGCTTAGTTCAGAAGTTATCGTACGTCATTTGAGAATGACGTCATGAGTTCTGGGTGTCTGTGGTGAATTCGTTTTCTGACTATACTGCCAAAACGATATCAACTATTTTGGGCAGACTGGAAGGTCTTTGTACGCATTCTCTAAAGATGCAGCAACATTTTTGAAGTTTGACCCTATTTGCCTTACAAACAACTTTACTCAACTTCCAAAATCTCATGTAATTACCCAAACAGGCATACTTAGGCACTATATTAACATTTAAATTTGTAGGATTAAAGCTGACGTATGCCATGTGATAGCCCCAGGTCCAAAACCCAGAATATATTAAAATTACTTGGTGCATGACGCGTTTTTTGCAACGTCACTTTGAAATGACATCGTGAGCTCTGGCTGGCGGTAAATCGGGATATCTGCTTTTTCGTACGAATTCTTGGCACTGCGTGGACCAATATGAAAGACGAAGTCATCCTTACCAATAAGAACCGAAATTTGACACTAGCCATCGCAGGGCATGGTGGGTAGGCAACACCGCAGCACACGGCTTTCTTTTTACATTCTGCCTCTCCCCAGGACAGTTGTGATTATTTTTCAGAAAGTTGGCGCTAAAATCGTTGTCTTATAAGCCCACTGAAGGTTTTCGACCCGAGCTGGGCTTTGTAGCATGAGTAATTTGGAAGCTAGAGTATGTCACTCTGGAATGACATCGTGACTTCTGAGTAGCTAGCGGTAAATCAGTATGTCTGCCTTTTCGTACGAATTCTAGGCACTGCGTGGACCAATATGAAAGACGAAGTCATCCTATACAATAAGAACCGAAATTTGACACAATTCATCGCAGGGCATGGTGGGTAGGCAACACCGCAGCACACGGCTTTCTTTTTACATTCTGCCTCTCCCCAGGACAGTTGTGATAATTTTTTTCAGAAAGTTGGCAGTCTTGCAGGCATTGTTGGCCGTCGAAAACGAACCAATGAAATGTTCTTCAGCGTCTTGGTAAAAAAACTGCAAGGCCTTTGCAGAGGTAAGTGACTACGGTGACTGATTCTTTCCAAGGTTTTTGAAACCTCGAAAGATCTGCGTGATTCATTCTAACAGTTTATTTCTTTTTGCAGTCTCCAAGACAAAGAAAATGGCAGAGCCTCAGCCCGAGAAGTTTCGGTGCCAAAAATCGTGCTGCAGGGCGCGGCGCGCATTGGGACACTGGTTCCGTCAGGCGTTCCAGAGAGACCACCGAAATCAACAAAATGTAAGTACCAACGTAAACAGGCCTCAATGCTGTAGGAATTGGGCGTGGCCACAGTCTTGTCGTTGTCCGAGAGCGCGGGCCTGCGGCACGGCCGCGCGCCGCCGCCGAAGTTCGTGGCCACGGTCTTGTCGTTGTCCGAGAGCGCGGGCCTGCGGCACGGCCGCGCGCTGGCACCGCTGACTCCGCCGTCAAAGGCGGCGGCCACGGTCTTGTCGTTGTCCGAGTGCGGGGGCCAGCGGCACGGCCGCGCGCAGCCGCCGAAGGCCGTGGCCATGGTCTTGTCGTTGTCTGAGAGCGGGGTCCAGTGGCACGGCCGGCCGGCCGCGCGCCGCTGACGCCGCCGCCGAAGTCCGTGGCCACGGTCCTGTCGTTGTCTGAGGGGAGCTTGCCGCCTCTGCAATCGTTCGGTGCCAGTTTGTTGCGTCCTAATGAAAGTTGTTTTTTTTGTTGCAGGGCCCTAGTCTCAGTTTACCTGAGGTGGCTGCGAGTTCTGCCGCAGTCGCAATTCGTTCTGCATCTGCTGCATCTGCGACTTTAGCTCCACCTGTGACTCCAGCAACACCGGCAAGTCTTGTTGCACCTACGAGTCCAGCTGCATCTGCGACTTCAGTCCCATCTCCGACTTCAGCTCCACCTGCGAGTCCAGCAACCTCTGCGAATCTTTCTGCACCTGCAGCACGTGTGACTTTAGCTCCACCTGTGAGTCCTGCAACTCCTGCGAGTCTAGTTGCACTTGCAGTTCCTGATGCATCTGTATGCAGTTGTCAGGTAATCATGTTGGCGTTGGACTATCCTGATCATCTTATTTTTTTAATTGAAACTGATACATGCATCTTTACCTGCAGGAGAAATTTACGATTCTTCTCGAGGAACTTAGAGACTTAAGAGGAATGTTTGGACTGAAGCGAATATCAGAAGTAGGTTGTTAAAAAAGGGGCTTTTTACAATTTTGACATTGTCCAAAATGATTCATGCTGTATGCTTCCCGGTTGATGCAGGCTGATACTGCTCAGATCCCGCAGTCTATTGATTTGAGCAGCAGCAAAGGACAGGATATGATTGTGAGTGGACCTGAGAGTCCAGTTGCTCCTGTGACTCCGACTGCACCTGTGAGTCCAGCTGCAGCTCCGAATAATGAATTTGACTATTTAAAATTTTACAGTTCATATCAATAATGCTTAATGGATCATTCCCTTTTGTGTTTGTGTTTAGGAGGGAGTCCATGGATCTGATTCTATATCTATATCTGATGTCCATCTTTCACCACACCGTCAGGATGCTACCACTGATTTGACCCACTCGTAAAAGGCATTTTGGATTCCTATATAAACAAATTTGTAAAAATTATAATTGTGAATGAAAAGACAAGCATTTTGTGGGTACATAGGTATGTAGACATTTAATAACGCTAATAAAATACATGCATTTCGTTCAAAACATATTTAAAACATTTTCCTAAAGCACAAATTAACATCTATAGTAAAACTTAGTATGAAAGTGACTAAAAATTCATGACTACAAATTAAGTATGTGAGTGTGACTTAGAATTCATGAGTTAGTATTATGGAGACCAAAGATTGGTCAGTTGTGGATCTGATAACAGATTATAATTTATGCTAAATATTTATATTATAATAAAACAATTTTTTACAATGAATGTATAAAATTCGTGACCACAAAAATCAAGCAAACGGAGCAGACTGACCCTAGAGTTCAGCCAGTCGTGCATTTGATAACAGCTTATAATTTATGCTAAACAAACAACCAACAATACAAGTAAAATTTGAATGAGTACCTATTAATCAATTCATTTAAATAGAAGTTTCAAAAGTAAACATCTATAGTATAGTAAAACAATGTTCTTTAAATTTATAAAATTCATGACCACAAAAATCAAGCAAACGGTGCAGACTAAGCCTAGAGTATAATCAGTCGTGAATCTGATAACAGATTTGAATCATTGCTTCAACAATCAATTTACCAATTCATAACGAGAATAATAAAAACAATATCATATGCGTGGTTGCAAACAGAATTCATGACAACAAAATAAAAAGAAGCAGACAGGGTTAAGATTTTATTGGTGTGTAGAGTCAAGCCCCATCTGGTGGCAGGTGATGGTTCAGAAAGCAATTTCTGTGAGGAGTGAAGCAGAGGTAAATCTGGCACTTAGGACATTTGACTTTTGTTTTACCATCAGTACACAGTTTGCATCTTGCTTGTTTTGCTTCAAAAATAGGGCTGTGCTGTCCTTCAAAGCGCACAGCTAGATCAGGCCGGTATCCTCTTGGCTCCTTGATGATATTCTTCGGAGATTTTGCTGGTGTTTTTTGTGGAGCTCCCCGAAGGGATTTACTCACAGCCAAGCGGAATTCCTTGGATTCCAAACGAGCAGGTTTACTTAGAGATGCTCCGTGCCGTTTATACAAGAGCCAGGAATTGATGATTGATAAATCAATCATGTAGCCAATCAGAGGGACATACCACCTACGGGCTCTGGTAGGAAGTCGATTCAATTGCACTAGCATGTCATGCAAATCAACCCCACCCATATGCTTGTTGTATGATTCAAATGCACGAGGGATAGGCACATGTATTTTGGCGCGTTCCTTTTTGTCCCACCTGCAAACAAACCAACAAACAAAATAAGACTATTTGACTGTATACACCTGTTCGCACCATCATAAATGGCTGCCTACTTTGCTCAGTTGAAACTATTTTTCAGGTTTATACTCCTGATTGTATGTCAGTATCAGGCATTAAAAACTTTGCTCCAATTCTGCCTAGCACTTCTTTTTTATTTGATAATTGTTATTTTCTAGACAAAGTAAAGTATAAAAGTTCATGTAATGTGATAACAATAAATAAATTTGACAAAGTGAAATATAGTACGAATGCACTCCCTTTCATACTGCCAAAGACTATGTTATGTAATTACAATAAATAA
This sequence comes from Stenchaetothrips biformis, assembly GCA_030522485.1. Lineage (NCBI taxonomy): Eukaryota > Metazoa > Arthropoda > Insecta > Thysanoptera > Thripidae > Stenchaetothrips > Stenchaetothrips biformis. The sequence goes on along the minus strand of CM060095.1, from coordinate 3,798,374 downwards.
CTGTGACAAGCTATCAGTCGTTCACCTATTATCCCTCTCAACAATAACTCCTACTCACTCACTATTCAAAGTTACTTTAGTAATAAATTTCTACATACCTCTTAACTTTGCCCTCAGGCTGAGTACCAGCCAATGTTGAAGCCAAGTGGACACACTTGTTGTCCAGCCACTTTATCACCTGAACACCATCTCTATGGATTTTGGTGTCGTAAGAACCTCGGCTCAGGGATTTGAGATTCTTGTCAGATAGAAGGGGACAGCATTCAATGCGATCTTGTCTGAGTGTCCCAACAGACAGCAGATTGTACTCCTTCTTCAGATGGGCAACCAACTTGACTCCGGTGAAAAAGTTATCAAAAAAAACAGCAGATCGTTCTGGGAAATCAATTGACTTAGAGAGGTTGAGTACTACTTTGGCCCCGACTCCAAAGCCCAATTCATCTTCTGTTAATTTATTGTAGTTAGTTGACTGGCCAGCATACGGCAGAAAGTCGTATATCATGCCAGATGAACCTGCCAAATTGAATATTTTAAAACCAAATTTATGTGGTTTGTTCTTAATATATTGGCGTAAAGTTCCTGCAAAACCACCCTTATACTGCACAAGGGTTTCATCAATAGAGAACATAGTTTCTTGTTCCAAACCATTACATTTCTTGCGAATGTGTTCCAGAAGAGGAGAAACTTTTCGGAATCTATCATTGGGATCAAGATCTGACTCCATGGTTTTATCATAAACGTGAAGGTTGCTCTTGATGGCTTGAAAGCGGTTGTACGTCATAAAGTTGGCAACATTTGGAACACGAGTCTCTGAAGACCAATAATCACGAGTAGAATTCAATTTATTGACTCCCATATAAATCCAGATTCCCAAAAATGTGCGCATTTCTGTTACAGTAATTGGAGTCATGGACTTTAATTCGCCTTTATTATGCATGTAAGTGATGTACGTATTAGTATGACTAGTCATGAGATCAATTATTTCATCATCAAAGAAATATTCAAAATACTCGATAGGTTCCACAAGCTCTTCATAAGGAGGAGGAATTGTTGCAGGATCTCGATGTGTTTCAAGCAAATTACCCTCCATCCAAAGAGGCGAGTCTGAATCATTCAAAATGTCCAAGTCTGTCCACTCTTCATTTGCAATTTGCAGTTCTTCATTGATTGGATTTCTTTCATCTAATTGATTATCCAGAGGAGGCCTTGTTTGCTTAGTGAACTTTGCAGATTTTCTCTTGGGAATGGTCAGATAAACATCTCCATCGTCTGAATCATCACCTTCTGTGTCTGAACCATCACCAACCAAAACATTGTTCTTGTTAGACTGAACTTTGGACTGAGATTTAAGTGCTCTAAGACACCATTCATCTGTACTACCATCACTATCCCATTGTTCATCTTCAGTGTCACTTGAATCAACCAATAGAGAAGTAGCCTTGGGGCACCTTGCCCTTAGCCCATAGCGTGAATTCCTCTCTCTGAGGTCACAATTAGAAAGGAAAGCAGATGATGCAACAGTGGGAGACAAAGGGTCTGCCAAAGATTCAGAATCTGTTGAAAACTTTTGAGACAGCAAACATACCGAGACCTGTACAGAAAAAAATAATAATTAGAAAGCAGAAGGAAATGCCCTACTATAATTTGTATGATATGACATTGAATACCTTTTTTCTTTTCGATGATCTGATATTAGCATCAACACTGCCAAGTGACCTGTCCTTCTGCTTCTTTGCTGACAGCTTGGCTTGTTTTTCATATTGTTCACTATTTGAACACTCCGGTGTGGAAACCTAAAGATATAAAAGCAAACAATGTCAAGCAGCACTAAAAATATGACAAGTCGAAGGGTCGTCGAGTCTTTTGTTCTCCAGGATAAAGAAAAAAGTTGAAGTAAATATTTACAAAATGTAAGGCTTGTGCAACTATTGTATTGCTTCAGAAACTAGCAGAAAGGGAAACTGTTCAAAGATTTACCATAAAAAATAGCTTACCAATATATCTGTTCCTTCTACTGGAGAAGGCAATTCAGCTGTACGAGTATCAGCGCCAGGAATGGAAACTGAGCAGGCAGTGTGACTAATGTCAGCAGATGGATTGTCAGATGATTGCTGCAAGAGACGATAATGAGGAAGGAAATTTACACGTAAATTAAATGTCTTCAAATATATAAAATAATTATATACCGAAGTGCCTCTTGACGGTTCTTTAGTGGAAGTATCACATTCAGAATCTTTAGATCCAGCTCTTTCTTCAAAATATTTGTCATCGCTACTCAAATTGAGTGATACGTCAGTCATATTGGTTAGAGTCAATTTTTTACATTTTGAAGGTATACGAGTTCCCTGTTACAGATAACAAAAATGAGGCAACTTGAATATAAAGAACTATGGAGTACAAGTTTCCTATACACACCAGTCTCTTGAGAGGTTTCATGCTAGGCTTAATAGGCAGTTTTTTGGACACTACCTGTAATACAAAAAAGGCTATTATAAAAAATGTGAAAATTATTGTAAACTTAAAAAAAAAATCCATAGAAAGAAGTTTACCCACCACTCCATCTGATTGATCTGCTGGAAGAGAGAGTAGGGTTGGTAATTCAGCTATTTCAGAATCAATGCCAGAAAAGGCAACTGGACACGCAGAATGCCTATCAGCAGCAGATAAATTGACAGATGATTTCTGCAAGACATGGTGTATGAGAAACGAAATACATGGATGTATTCCATATGACAAAATATAAAATGATTACATACCAATGTGTTTCTAGCAAGTTCTTCTGTAGAAATGGAACTAGCTATTTCTTCAAAATTTGTATCATGGCAAATCATTTTCTGTGACGATTTTTCTGAGTCTCTGACGATATTCAAGGAATTGGATATTGGTCCACGACCACAGGTTTTCTCTGGAGTCTGCTGGAAAATAAGATAATATACAGTATTATTATTATAAGTAGTATGTGAAAAGCGCAAATACATTGTATTTTTCCTAAAAAAATTAATTTGTGGGGATCTTGATTTTACCTGTACTTGTTTAGCTGGATTTACTAATTCTGAAGGTGGTGATAACTTATCTGTTTTTAAATGACCTTGACTTCCTGCAGGTGGATTGATGGTAGTTGGACTCGGTACTTTTCTTTTTGTAATCCTTGGAATTGTAGCTCTCTAAAATGATATTGTTCAACCATTAGCAAGAGGAATGATGAAGTCAAATGCACTTAGATACATATGAAGAATGTACACACCTGCTTCCTTTTTTGATTACTCATTGTAACAGCTGCCGGAGCTTCTATCCCACCAAAGTTACTGGTATCGTTAAAAGTATCCCTTGAAGTTGCCTTTCTACGATTGGCGGAGAAACTTTCTTGGTTGGATGAAGCATTCTGCAACCACACCAGTCTCGTCAGAATATGAAAATGACTTGCAAAGATGAAGAAAATAACTCAAAAGTCTACCTACCACTAAATCTAATTGTTCCTCTACAGGAGAGAGTTCAGGTGGCAATTCAGCTGTTTCAGAATCAATGCCTGAAAAGGCAACTGAAGGGGCAGCAAGGCTTACACCAGCAGATAAATTGACAGATGATTGCTGTCAAAGACAATATATGAGAAAGGAAATTCATAGGTGAATTAGATATGCCTAAATATAGTATGTAAAATAATTCATACCAAAGTGTCTGTTGACCATTCCTTGGCAGAAGTATAACATTCAGAATCTTTGGGTCCAGCTTTTTCTGAGGATTGCCATTCAACTGTTCCAAAATCAATGCCAGAAAAGGAAACTGCGCAGGTAGCATGGCTTATATGAACAGATGAATTAACAGATTTCTGTAAGAGAGTGTGCATTAGAAAAGAAATTTATGAGTATATTTCATCTCACAAAATATAAGATGCTTATATACCACTGTGTTTCTGGAGAGTTCTTCTGGAGAAGTGGATACAGCTTTTTCTTCAAAATTTCCATCATGCCCAATCGCTTTGTGTGACGACTTCTCTGCACTAGCGATCAACAACTTCGATACTGTTTTACGAGCACCAGTTTCCTCTGGATTCTTCTGAAACAAAAGATGATATAAAATTAGTATGAGAAGTATGTGATTGCATGCATATTTTATCATTATTATTATTTCTTTAGATCTTGATCTTACCTGTATTTGTTTAGCTGGATTCACTGATTTTGAGAGTGGTAGTAATTTTTCTGTTTGGCAATGGCCACTGCTATTCACCGTTGGCTTGCTGTTAGATGGAACCAGAATCTTTCTATTTGAACTTCCTTGAAAAAGAGGTCTCTAAAATGAAAATGTTCAACCATTTGTTTGAAAAATGAAGAAGTCAAATGCACCTAGATACATAAGTATTATATTAATAATAAACACACCTTCCTGTTTTGACAAGTCCTTGTAACAGCTGCCGGGGCTTCCATCGTATTGGTATTATTACAAGTATTTCTTGATGTTGTCAATCTAGAGTCGCTCGATGAAGTATTTTGGTAAGATGACACATCCTGTCAACAGTGAAAAAAACAATGCGTTACTGGCCCTTACAATACTCCTACTCATTATAAAGTCAAATACCTTATTGAAGTTTTCTTTTTCATTGGGAAGAGTTCTAGTGGATACACCTGACAGAGAAAAGTTAGTTTCACTCAAACAGCCGGGATGCAAAATAAGTTGAATGACTATCAATTACTTTACTACTATTTCACTAAACAATACTTCTACAAGATTGCAACCGCCACTGTTTGGAAATATAGAATGTGTTAATGAAAAGAGGTCTCACTTGTTTTTGACAGTGGAGAGGATGTGTAATCCACCAGACGAACTTCTTTGCCAGGTTTGGGTGATGATGAGGAAGCAATACCTGGAAAAAGTTCAAACATAAGACACTGGACTCAATATTGCACAGCAGAACAGCAAACAAAACATTACCTGATAAAGTCTTATTGAGAACAAAAGCTTCACATTTCTGGTCTGGTGAAATTAATGATATGTCCAGTGGTGTGCTTGGTTGAGTTTGAAGCCACACTGGATTTATAATCCTGCGCTCAGAGCTTGTAAAAGAGATGACTGACCCATTACTACTACCTAAGAAAAGTACATGCAACCAAATTTAAAAATAAGCGAAAGACTTGAAACATGAAAAGGGCCATAAAACTTGGCAACCAATAGGCTTACCTTTAGCAGAGCGTTTGGTTTGGGTGTTTGTAGAGTCACTAACAGGCACTGGAAGGCCAAGTTTTGCAAACTGTGTCGAGCTGTTCCAGGAAGCCATTTCTCTAGTAAAATGTTTGAATAAAATTATCAAAACATAAAGCAGAAGTCTCCTTGGGTAGCGGTGGCTCAGACTCTATCAGTTTGAATCTGTACCTGGAACAGAAATACACATTACTTCAATGCAAAAATATAATATATATCACATTCAGAGTTAGGTTTCAGGGCAATACAGTGAAATATCAGTGCATCTCAATTAAAAAAAGCAAGGCAGAATAAAAAAACAACCAATGTTGTTGCATCATTCAAAAGGTTTGACGGCAATACAATAGAATATCGGTGCATCTCAAGAAGAAGCGCAAAGCAGAGTTAAAATTGACTGATGTTATTTCATCGTCATTCAAAAGCACCTTACTTAAGGCTTATTTGAATAAAGCAACTCAAATATCTCAAGCTGCATACATATTTTGAGGAAATATAATATATTTATCCAGAGCGTTGCTTATGGGAAAGCTTCCAAGCAGTCATGATCAAAGTGAAGTTCTTTGTGAACCAATCAATGGTAAACAAAAGTTGCGGAAAACAAAAACACAAATCGCTAAGTAATATCACAGAGGGAGAATTACCGATGAATGCAACGGATAATAAGCTGAATCTAAGAAAACTGTGCAGGATATATAGGTTATGTTTACCTCCGAGGTGAGTGGCCTCTAGAACCGCAAAAAACAGGACAGAGTACAACGTTTTCGACTAGCTTCTAATCACAAGAATTTTTATAGACACCACCACAGTATAAATTATATGCCTGAAACTAAAAATACAATGTAAAACGACAAAGCGAGTTCGGCGCAATAGCAACCCGGGCGGCATCGCGTCCTTTCAGAATGACGTAACTTTAGTCAGCGCAGAAGTATTTTACATTTGTTGTTGGGTCAAACTGAAGAATCGAGAGTAATAGTCGAACCTTAGTTTTCGTCAGAAAATGTAAATCAGGCAGAAAGAGACCGTCAAAGGACGAAATACACGCGAAATTTACCATGCTTGAAGCCGGGAAAAAGAACAACCCAGAAGGCTCCACGTCATTCCTGAGTGACATTCGTGTTAGTGCGATTCTGAACAAACTCCACCAAAACTTTGCACCAGCCTGAGTACGCCAAACTGTGGTGTGGACAGTTCTTGACATAAAAATAAGATATGGAGCGAATCGGTCTGCACTAGCCGCAGCAGTGTGATATAAACAAACCTCGAGCAGACAGCCAATCCTCACCGTGATTCGTTTCTCATCTCACCCACCGGAAATGCCTCCTAGGCACCCCGCGACTTTTTGAAAACGTACAGTGAACATTCTACTATCGAGTACACCATACTCGAACATCATCTGATGCACAGGAACTAAGTAAAACGGTACAAAAGGCTACGTCCTTTCAAAAGGACATGGTGCTTTAAAGGGTTAAGATAAAATAATAATTAGAACTAGCAAATCGCACAGCACCTGATTAATCATCATCAGACATTTCTGCAGGGTTGTCTTCATCTTCTTCATCTTCTCCTTCATCTTGTTCTTCATAATCATCTTCATCTTCATTTGTTTCTCCAGCAGCACCTCTGCCTTCCACTCCTTCGCCCTCTTTTCTCCTCGTTCTTCTATCCATCTCCCTGTACCTGTCTAATTCTTCATCTCGTTCCTCAGCGCAGTCATCCTCCTGTTGTTTATCTTGCTCTTCATCGTCAATAACCGGCTCTACTTGACTTATAACAGATTCATAGAAAGGGTGGTACTTAGACGGAATAGCCAAGCTCTTGCAAAGCTTTTGAATATGCTGTATCTTCAGAGCTTTCAAAGGAATTTTTCCATGGTACTTTCGTGCAGGTTTATATGTCTTGAGATTCACTGGATGTCCTCTTCGTTGGTTGATGTCAATGGAGGTTTTGATACCGTTGAAGTCATATTGACACTTGAGAATACCAACATGTTCTGGAGAAGCCTCAACAACTCTCAATTTGGACCAAAGAATTTTTTTCTTCTGAGTGTCTTTTTCCCAGTTGGTGTTTTTCACAAGAGTATGAAAATCAAACACCATATCTTGAGTTATTTCCTTGACAATGTACATGGGTTCTTCAACTTTTGCGGTGCGCACAGCCTCCATCCATTCAGCAAAATCAAATATATGTTTGTCCCTGGTGCTTTGTTCAATCACAGAGTGCACTGAATCCCCATCGTTGTGAGTATGGCCTGGTTCGAGAAAGCACATCTTGATGTCAACATTAAATTTAGCTGCAGCAAGTAGGAACATACAGTAAACCAATCTGTTTTTTTTTTTTCTGAGACCAACATGAGTCTGAAAAGGCCAGGACTTTTTTAATCCCTTCTTTGGCAAGCATTTCAATGTGGTGAAAAAGCATACTGGCCACCTCATCAGCACCCTTTTTGGCAATTGCTTCATGCCACATATAACACAGGCCTTGATGTTTTCCCCATGTTGTAAATTGTAAAGTTGTAAGCAGATAATTTATCCAAATAAAAAAAGTTGAGGTATCTGACTTGGGGCACTGCAGAATTTTTTGCCACTATGTGATCAGCATATTTCTTCTTGTATTTTTCTCTCTCTTGCCGTGTTCCAAATTTTATCAGATTACACAACGCACACTGATCCTTCTTTGGAATGAAGAAACCAAGGTTAAACTCAGTTTTAAATATTTCTTCATATGCCCTCTTTGAGGCCTTTGATTCTTTAGGCAATGCCTTCACTTTTATCCATTCTAAATAGTGCCGATACATTTTACTCATGTTCAGGCCTGATTCAAGGTACTCTCTAGAAGACCGAGCTCTGCAGTAATGCGAAAGCATTCTTGGATATTTATTTATGTGGTCTCTTATAGTCTGCTTCTGAACTTCAGTTGTTCGGTTTGGTCGACTATGATGTTTCCCTCTTTTATCAGGTGACACGGTGAGGGTGTTTCCTTGCAAGAGGTGAGAGAAAGCACTGTCAACCCAATTAGCTCCGATACCCAAGGTGTTAAGGAACATCGTCTTACAAACCAGCACCTTAACTCGAGGCAGGCCCTCACCACTGTAAATGTAATATTTTCTGGAGTTGGACCGTTTGTTATTATCATTGCCAGCTGTTTTTCTTGCCACTTTTGTCTGTACGACATTGTTTGTTATGAACTCCCACTGCCTTCGATGATCTCCCAGAGCCCAAAAGTTTTTAAAAAAGATGTCCCTTCACTGAGAAAACCTTACAAACTATTTCGGGCCTTACAAAGAAAAGTAGTTTGTATAACAAAGTATTTTGAGCATACATAAGCTTACGAAGAAAATACTTCGTAATTTACAAACTATTTCTTCGTATAACAAAGTATTTTTGTTTGTTATATGTATGCTCAAAATACTTCGTAAGGTTTTAAGAGTGTTTCTTCGTCTTTAATCTTAAACCTGCACTGTTGTTTGCAAGCACAAGGACCTTTCATACTGACAGCTGGCCTTTCCCTACCAAGACTGTCAACATAAGCTTGACCTGAGTTCTTCAGTCTCTTACTCACTGTGGTCTTCCAGCCCTCAGGATTAGCAACTCTTTTTCGAGACTTTGTTAAATTATTGTTGGCAACTAAATTATTTTGTAGTGTCTCATTTTCTAGAGGACCAGGATGCAAAGGTTCCACTTCTAACTCAATTTCATCTTCTCCATCATTGAAGAGGTTTTCAAATGAAGCGGCATGGTCTTCATGAATATTAAAAACAGCTAAAAACAAGAAGCAAAATTATTTTTTTTTAAATGGTAAAAAAGTTTGTTAACTTATTTACTTGAACTGGTTGTTGTACATACTGCCTTCTATATTATCTGAGGGATCTGCCATTTCATTATTTGCTTGAAACTCTGTGCTGCCTTCATTTCCTACTTCTATTAAATTTTCTTCTATGAAAACAGAGAAAATTAAATATTAGCCAATATTCATAAAAGTTAAATTAACTTCTTAGCCTGGATAGGTTTTTGAGATTCCTTCCCTGTCTACCACTAAGGTCTCTTCTCTTATTATTATTTATTTGCTTCTTATAAAAAAGGAAAGAGAGACATCTCCTGTCAGACAACATTACATTATAGAAAGCCTCCGTCTGACCAAAGACTCTAGCCCAATATCATTACTGAAGGCAATAGAACAACTGTGTTGACAAGCAACACAAATGCACTTTACTTGCATACTGTACTACCTGACTATGCACTGTGAAGGGCAACGCAACAGCTACATACTCGTGTATTCTATCTTGATATTACCACAGCCATAATCTCTCTAGGTAGAATGCGATGCAATAAGGTTTCCTCCCCGTTTCTTTTTTAAAAGAAGCAAATAAATTAAAATAGATAACAGACTGTAATGGAGGACAAGAGGAATTCAATAGGTTTCCCCATATCCTGATATATAAAAAATAGATCATAAGCATTGTTTACCTTCTGCAATAAGGGGAATCACCACTGCATCTGACTGGACTTGAACTTCTGCACCGACATTGTTGTTGGAATCCAAGTTAGAAACTTCCAATAATAGTCCCTTTTCTGCATCCACAGAGTTCTCTACATAAGAAGAATAATATTTAGAAAGGTGACTTATTATTTGAACAAGGGTTCTCCATGAAATCCACATTTTAAAAAAAATTAAGAAAAGTGACTTACTATCCTCCACCAAATCCACTGGTTCAACTGTTGCATTATTGTTGCATTCTAAATTAGTATCAGTCTTATTCAGTTCTCTTAGCTCTGCACACAAAACACAAAGTGTAGTTGTTAGTTTCAAAAATAATGAGAGAAATTATTTACATAGGCTTAAATATATTATAGAGATAGATATAGTCACAGAAGGCGGTCAAAGATTTCTATTTAACAATAGACAAAGAATATTTGATAAGCTGTGGTTATTGGTGACAGAAAGGGTTATACGTTTTACCATTGTTTGCAAATTTTAGTGTTCGTCTCATAGCAGGGTGCCTTCTCTGGTCTTCATGTCCCGGCTTCTTCTGAGTCAAATTATCTGTGGACAAAAAACTTAACGTACAATTCCTTCCATGAGAGCTAAAACAATTAAAAATGATAAAACAATCACCCGTTGTGTTTTGTGATTTACGTGGGCACTCAGCTGTGGGCTCCTTGGATTTGTCTCCCTCTGGTGTTCCGTCATTTCTATTCTCAAATGATAGTTGTCGTTTGACATCAGCAAGTTGGGGCTTCTGCTGAACTTTATCTGGAAAAGGATTCGTAATATCAAAAAATGATCCCTGATAACCAATTACTTAGATGCTTAACAACTTAGGCAAACAATTCTTATTATTTAAAGCTAAAACAAACATTGCGATTGAAACAACAGGTGGACTTAAAATAGAAAAAGAATCAACATATTTTAACACTAACTTGTGTTTGTAGGATGGAGAAACCAGCTGGGAGTGGCTGGAATAAAGTAACACGACTTAGCACCCATGACATCAACAAGAAATTTCTTAGAATTGGTTTAAAATGAACCCAAAGCGAAGATAAGGTTAGAACTCACGCAAAGCCGATCGGAGTGGTGATTTGGCCGGTCCATTGTTTTGGTCAGGCTCTTTTGCTAATGACAACAGTAACAAAGCCCTGTTGGACATTTTAGGGCTCACATCACATCCCACAATTCAAGAAGTATCACAAGATTGGCAGGTTTTCCTCTCTGACTAGGCGGCCTTCTGGCTAGGCTTCTCTTCACCCTGCAGTCGCCTCCCTCGAGCAGCAGGGGAGGTAGGGGGCGGCCAGCAGATAGTCGGATCTTGCACGGAAGGGAAGGACGCTTTCGAGGTTATGTTTGTTTTTGAGTTTCGAATAACGTCGCAGGGAACGGCCAGAAAAATTATTGGCAGTGACCAGTCGAAAGGGAAATTCATGTAGAGTAAGGTGTTTACAATAACTCAGTTTCACCAAAAATGTTGGTTAGCAGGTTTTGTTTCGACCCCAAGCAGATAGCGGCTTATGTTCTGGCCCCACGCAGATGGCGGCTTATGTTTTGGTCGCTCGCAGATCGCGGCTTACGAATCGTTCGCACGCAGATAGCGGCTTATGAATCGGCCTCGCGCAGGTGGCAGACTCTTGCCGGGGGGTGTCGAAATGGGATTTGCTGCCGGGCCTTGGGAGAGAGAGAGATTGGGGGGGGGGGGGCATTTGTTTTTGCGCCTCAATTCGTGCTGCCTTGCGGACAGAGTTCAAATCAGTATGTCAGCTGGACAAAGCAATTTTTGAGTGCTGCCTTTTTTAATTTCTGTCAAAGTTCGGTCAATATTTTTTGGGTCTAGTTTTAAAATTTCGGTGGAATTGTTTGCTACGGCCGACGGTTACGCCTTGTTACTTTGTTTCACTAATTGGTGTGTCCTTTTCTTTTAGGCTCAAGAGAAGCGGCGTGCACTGCAGGAGGCCAGCAAAGAAGCCGCGACTTACCCGCGCAGCAAGGAGGAACCGCCTCGCCTTTGCCTTGGCGAATGTTGGCAGGCCAATCGAGTACTGGCGACGAGTCATTTTCTCAGACGAAAAGACATTCCACAGCGATGAGAATGGCTCCGTGCGTTGCTGGCGCGTAAACGGAACCAGGTAAGCAACAACAAATTTTTGGTTAAATTTCTAAACATTTTTTAAAGTGTCAGGAATTTTCTGTGCCGGAAAATCCTGACTGATTCTAAACAGTGCATTGCCGCTGTCTCTCTCACACCCTGCAGCCTAACGTAAGACTGCAGTGTAGTGGGTGACTTAAGATCCAGAGAGAGAAGAGGGGGAAGGGAAAGGATCCATGCTTGTGCAGAGTATTTATGCAAATGTTGAAAATGCGTAATGTGTCCAATGTCTGGTGTTTCAGGTATGACGATGAAAACATTGTCGAGGTTTCCGCCAGCGGCCACGTAACTTGCGGGTTCTGGGGATGCATTGCGGGAGACGGCGGTGCGATCGCCATGACGGAGATTCCACCAAGGATGGACCGCTTTGGTTACATCGACGTACTGCGCAACTCAATGCTGCCCGACGTGCGCCCCCTGCGTCCCGATGGCATTATCTTTATGCAGGATAATCCCGGAATCCACACCGCCAGGGCGACACTACAGTTCTTGCGACAGGAAAATGTTGAAGTAATTGATTGGCCTGCTTACTCTCCGGATCTGAATCCAATTGAACATGTATGGGGTATGATGGTCAAGGAGTGGGATGGTCGCCAAGAGGCCACGAGGGAAGCCCTGGCAGCTCATGTGTATGACGTGTGGCAGACATGGGCCAACCGGGCTGATATGATCCGACGCTTGGTGGACTCAATGCCACGTAGACTCCAAGCAGTGATCGACGCAGAGGGAGGTCACACAAAGTATTAATCTAATTGTATAGCCTGCCTCGTTGCAACACTTTGCATGCGCATTACATGCTTTATTAATTATTAATATGTATAATATTGTGAAACATGAGATTCGTTGAAAACTGTTTCCGTCCCTCAGTGTTGTAAAGACTTCCTTCAATAAATAAATAACACCAAAAAAAACAAAAAAAAAACGCAGAAATCTTTCATTTACTCCGAATAATGTTAAAAACACAGTAAGGACCTGTTCGATGCAGAGGAAAAACCAGCATTGTAGCGATTCTTTATTTAAAAAACAACACAAAAAATAACTTAACACGGACATGATACTCTGAAGGCATCGCAAGGCGGGTACTCCGTGTTGGGCAGGGTGCTCTCTCGGACCGGAAAATACCATTCTTACACGGGCGTGCATAAGCACTTACAGACGCAATGCGTGAGTTGTGATGGTTGCGACAAGAAGTTCGGAAACGCGTGTAAGTTGGTTCGGATGACGCAGTTTAGCGAGCGCATTGTTGGTAGAGCTCTCTTTGTTACATGGGATTGCGCACCACTTTTAACCCTTGACCTAGCGGTTGACCTGGGTCTGCAGCGGTTGCGACCAGCGAATGGAAATGTCATGTGACTCGGTTCGGATTGCAAGGCGGGTGCTCCGTGTTGGGCAGGGTGCTCTCTCGGACCGGAAAATACCATTCTTACACGGGCGTGCATAAGCACTTAAACACGCGATGCGTGAGTTGAGATGGTTGCGACAAGAAGTTCGAAAACGCGAGTAAGTTGGTTCGGATGACGTAGTTTAGCGAGCGCATTGTTAGTAGAGCGCTCTCCGGCCGGAAAATAGCTTTGTTACATGG